>QLTV01004398.1:125900-166286 GCA_003457575.1 Thermophis baileyi
GGTTTCTCTTCCCCACCCCCATTTGCTCTTCAAGGAGAGAGAGAGAGAGAGAGAGAGAGAGAGAGAGAGAGAGGGGGGGGGAGGGGGAGAGGGAGAGAGAAGGGGGGGAGGGAGGGAGGGAGGACCACAAACCTGGCTGGCACTAGACACAGCTTCAGAGGATGCTTTGAAACAGCACAGCAAAGGCTGGAAGGGACCTCAGAGGTCTAGTCCAACCCCCTGATCCCTGGCAAAATGGACTGCTAAATTGGCCGCACCCACCCAGTCACATGACAACCTGGCCACGCCCACCCAGTCACATGACCACATGCCCATGCCACCTGAAGCCACACCCACCTGACCTCCAAGCCATGCCCACAAAATAAGCCACGCCCACAGAACCGGTAGGGGAAAATTTCACATTTCACCCCTGCCCTCAAGAATTAAAAATAATAATAATCCAGCCCCACTGGTGTTGGGTTCCAAATCATAATGTGTTTACTTTTGTGTCGGCCAATTTTGTGAACCCAGATACAATTGAGTCTTACTTGAGTCTTAAGAATTGAAAATAATTAAGTAAAACAAATCATTGATTCATGAATTGTACTAAGTCATAATTCATAATGAGTCTCATTCATCTGAACAGTTTAGCCTGCTGTGTGAAGGCACCTATTTTAGTTGGCCAGCAATGATTTATAGATTAGCACAATTTATGTTAGGCAAACCAAAGCTAAAGTAAATTGTGAAATCATATGAACCAGCCAATGAGGCCTGATGATATTTTGGAACAATTCTTCATTTCCTGTTGATAAACTGAATTAAGGCTTGTGCTTTACTGTTTCACGCTCCTAAAATTTAATTATTTTGAAACAAATTGCAGATCATACAATTATAAACATTTTAGTTCCTTTGTTCCTTTGGGTTTTGAGTAGTTTTTCCAAGAAGACGTGAAGATTTCAACAAATTTTTTCATGTTGAGAAACGTTCTATTAAGTGTTGAATTTCAGTACATTCAACAATAACAGCATTAATAACAGCTCAGCATTTGCTGGCTCAAGGAATCCTTGGCCACTTTAGAAATGTTTGTTCATCTAATCGCTTAATCTTACCCAACTATTAAGACTGATGGATTGCATAGAACCCTGCATGGAACTGAGCACAGAGACAAGAAAATGCTGGGCATTTGGGTCATCTTGAGACAAAAGTTGAAGGGTTTCCCAGGCTGATGCTTTCCAGATGTGTTAGGCTGCAATTTCCATATTTCCCAGATAGGGTAGCAGATTGAAGAAAGCCACTCTGGTATATTATAATCCACAAACATGTATACAAGACATGCATGCAAAATCTTTCACATTTTGCAACATATTTAATTCTCTAAATGATATTATCTTTTAAAGAAAAGGAAACTGATTTATGAAACTTGAAAAAAAATATTCTAATAATATTTCTAATCTTGTTCTATTTCAGTTTGTTTATCCTCATTTAACCCATTACCAACATTGGGCAAAAAGAGAGTATTGATGAGATAGTTAGCATTAGAGTTAGCTATATTACTGGCATATTGGTAGTCCCTTCACCAAAACTCTGTACAAACTACCTCAACAGTTTCATGCATAAGTATGTATGTGAAACAATAGAGAAGATAAGGTAGGATGCTATGAGAACACCATAAGTCAAAAATAGTCCATCAGCATCAGTTTCTAGGTTGGTCAAAGAGGAGAGAAATAGTCCTTAGGGCCCCCATACTTCCAAAAAGCCTAGCTATATACCCCGGTACCAGAGGTGGGTTCCTCCCGGTTCGGACCGGTTCTCCCGAACCAGTAGCGACCCGCTGGTTACGTCATGGTGACATCACGGATCCGATCCGGTCCAGTCCGTGGGCGCCGCCATCTTTTTTTGTTTGTTTTTGGGGTTTTTTTAAAAAAAAATATTTTTTTTGGAATTTTTTTTATTTTTTATTTTTCTTCTGCGCATGCGCAGAAGCCGAGTTTCTGGCACTGCGCATGCGTCGCCATCTTGTTTTTGGCTTTTGGGGGGGATTTTGTTAATTTTTTGGCACTGTGCATGCGTGCGCGAAGCGTGGCATGGCCACACGGCGCGGGAGGAAGCGAACTGGCAGCGAGGTAAGTTAGAACCCACCCTTGCCTGGTACCAAATGTTTCTAGGCAAAGGAATTGATCAGGATTGCATTTCCTCAATCTAATTTTCAGCACAGGTCATCTCGGTATTATACCTTTGAAGATATCCTGAACTTTGTCCAAAACAGCAGTCCCCTATCTTTTTTTGGCATGAAGGACTGTTTTACAGATACAGATACAGATACAGATACAGATACAGATACAGATACAGATAAAGATACAGATACAGATACAGATACAGATACAGATACAGATACAGATACAGATACAGATACAGATACAGATACAGATACAGATTAATAGAGTTGGAAGGGACCTTGTAGGTCATCTAGTCCAACCCCCCTCTCAAGCAGGAGTCCCTATACCATTTCAGACAAATGGCAGTCCAATCTCCTCTTGAAAGTCTCAAGTGTTGGAGCTCTCACAACCTCCGTAGGCAAGTTGTTCCACTGGTTTTCATGGAAGACAATTTTTTCATGGACCGGAGGGGGGGTGTAGGTGGCTTCCGTTTTGCTTGCTCACCCACCAATCACCTCCAGATGTGCAGCCCAGTTCTTAACAGGCCATGGACCAGTATTGGTCTGTGATCCGGGGGTGGAGGACCCCTGATCTAAATACACCTAATAGACCTCTCTTCTCTCTGTCATGTCCTCACAATACATATCAAATCAGTACTTCCATCTAGCATTAAATCCTGGAAAATATCAGCAACTGACCTTCCATTAAAAAGCAAGACTCTTGGACTGTCTCCACCTTCACTTCCATCTCCCTTAGATTACAATCTGAAAGGATGTGAGGTCCATCAAAAGCCTACCTCTTTCTCCAGCAATACTCAGACAATAGTCTCTCATTGTAGCCACCCCATCAATTAATGCAATATTTACTTTCAGACTATCCCCCATTTCACACACTCCCTATTTCTCTATAACACTAAGCCACGATTAATAATATCAGCAAAATAAAACAAGTCTCCCATTATAATCATATATAAAGACAATAAATGAGCTCCCCCAAAGAGATACCAATTTATACTCCCAGTACAATTCCCACCATTAGAATTACCCCTTTAACTAGCACCCAGAGAGTGTAAAAATGCTTCAGCAAGGAAAAACTTCAGTAGACCTGGTCCTACAAATAGACTACAGGGACAGTAGTTACTTCCCCATGTTATTTTTTTCCCAAAGGATTCCCAATGATATTAGGTGACATTAAGAGAAGAAAGTGTAGTATGTTATGGGAATATCAAAAGAGGTTACATTTAATTTAAAATAGGTTCTTATACAGGATTAAACTAGTTGTACTCAGTAATGCATGTTATGGGAACCCCATAAACCCAATTAACTTTCCACTTTATATATTCAGTCTTTGAGGGAAAGTGCTGGAGGGAAAGAGGGGCTGATTACAGAACTTCAGTGAAGATGAACTGTGTATATTCTGAAAATGATTTGCATGTATGGTGTCTGTAATAGGCAGAAGTCAAAAAGACCAATTGTTCATCATAATATTATGATGCAAGCTGTACCCTTGCATGTGATCTCACATATTAAAAGGACTGGAGTTTGCATTGTGACATGTCATCGTTTGCCCATTCCTTCTTGCATACAGCCATGATCAGAAGTAGCACTTCACACTGTTCAGGAACAGAGCTGATATGATATTCATTAAAAAGTATATTTGAAGGTACATAAAATACATACAGTATTTTGAAGATCTCAAAAAGAGTACTAACTCAAGGCTATGCCTTGACTTGTTGGGTAGATTTTTTGTTTTTGAACAGAAGAGACTTGTTACATTTGTTCTGCTACGAATTCTGATGACATGGACAGAAATCATGCTTCACAATATTTTCCTACTGTGTCAGTTAGTTCAGATTTAGGGTGCTGTTTCCGCCAGATTCAAATACGTTTATCCAGAAGGTCTGTTGAACATTTTAATTAAATTGATCTTCAGGGCACAGAATATTCTAGTCTGTTCCTTAGACCAAAATGGAACCTAAAGTGAAGTTAGATGGAAGGGGACCAAAATACATGTGGACAGAGAAACAAGAAGTTGGATTTCTCTTGTAATATAATCTTCCTGTGGAATCATTTTAGCAGGTGGAGATGGCTCATGTAGACTAGGGATGAGGAACCAATGGCCATCTAGATGTTGCTGAATTACAAATGGTAGCATTCGTCAGTGTTGTCCATGCATACTATAGGTTCCCTGCTCCTGATGTACTTCACAACTTTTGAAAAGTTTTGAATATATGCTTCTTTGCTGACACAGTGTATTCACAGTGTAGAACTGTAATCCCCTTATGGAATTGGCATCATGCCCTTTTTACAGCTGCTTTTCTTCTGATAAGTCCATGAAGGTTGCTGAAAGATCTCAGTTCATGTTGCATACATACCATACATTTTTCAAAAGATACACTAGTGCCATATCAGCATACAAGGATTTAATGATTTCTCTGAGGGCAAAGTATAAAAATATTTTGCTCCAAATGTATTCAACAACTGTATTGCTGGAATGTTGGCCACAACACAACCCATACTCTATTCATAATATTTACATCAATTGCAAATCTTCTAATCCCTTCTATTGGTGCCAAATACATGGTATGTTATGATAGATTGCAGTTGCTTTTCATGGCAACTATTAGCCAGTCTGCATGAGCTATCTTATGATAATAATATGTGTTTCCATATTATTAGATATTTACAGAACAGTCTGCACTAAAAATTTTGAATAAGTATGTTTTATTAAATGCTGCAAAAACCCTACCTGTTTATGAACAGTCTCTGCCAGTCCTACCAATGATGAATGAACAGTTTGATAAAAATTGGCATTTACCCTTCGTGGCTAGTTTTACAGCTTGTATACACTTTGCATGATGAAAAGCAATGTCCAAAAAATTGGATTCTCTGAACTCCATTCATGTTCTGCATGAGCCTTCTAGGGAATGCAGTGAATAAACAGTATATTGTTCTATCATAATGGACCCCACCAGCTTCATGTTTCACCCCCCTGGAGAGGATATAAACAAATTTATCGGAGTGGGTTTCCAGATACCTTGCAGTGTCTCAAACTCACATATCAACTAGAGACAAGTATGATAAAAGTGGAGTCAAAAATGTGGCTAACTTCTGTGAACCTTTGATTAAAGCTTAACTTCTATCCCAGTGATGGCAAACCTTTTTATTGCGCAGGTGCCAAAAGGGTGCGCGCATGTGCGATAGCACGCACGTGCGTGCCCACACCCATAATGCAATGCCCTCTCCCCATGCATGTGCGCACAACCCACACACACACACTGCCCCCCCCCCGCGCAACCGTGCGTGCATGCACAACCCCCCCCCGTCGCGCTGCCCCCCGCATATGCGCGCAGGCCTCACTGAAGCCTCCGGAGCCCGGGGATGGCGAAAAACAGATTCCAGCTGATTTTTGGCCTTCCGGAGGGGAGGGAGGTCATTTTCGCCTTCCCCAGGAAAGCCTCCGGAGCCTGTGGATGGGGAAAAAACAGACGCAACGGCCCAACCGGAAGTTCAGAAATGAACTTCCGGTTGGGTCGTTTTTCGCCCTCCCCTGGCTTCAGGAAAGCCTCCTGAAGCCTGGGGAGGGTGAAAACGACCCAACGGCCCAACTGGAAGTTCATTTCCGAACTTCCGGTTGGGCCGTTGGTTCCGTTTTTCGCCATCCACAGGCTCCGGAGGTTTTCCTGAAGCTTGGGGAAGGCGAAAACGACCTCCCCCCCCGCCCTCTGGAAGGCCAAAAATCAGCTGGCCAGCGCGCACATGCATGCTGGAGCTGACATAGGGCAACGCCTCGCGTGCCCTCAGATATGGCTCCACGTGCCACCTGTGGCACGTGTGCCATAGGTTCGCCATCACTGTTCTATCCTCAAGACTTAGCACCACTGATTCTTCACAACAATTTTCAATCCATGTAGATCAAGGCTATTGAATCTAATTTTTCAAATCTAGGCTACTCTGCTTCCTCAGTTCTTAAAATGGAATACAATCAGGTGAAACAAGCAAAGGATAAAGTGCCTGTTCAATTCATACTTGTAGGTGGATTGCCAGCTTTTTGACAAATAGGAACAAGTGAAGCTAGGGAAAATTACATACCCCTCAGTGTATGTGCTCAGTGTGTGCGCTCTCCATTGCTCTTCTCTCTATATACCAATGACTGCACCTCGAAGGGAACTCTCTGTTAAAGTTTGCAGACAATACAACAGTCATTGGTTTCATTCGAGATGGTGATGAGTCTCCATATAGACGGGAGGTTGAACAACTGGCCCTGTGGTGCAACCATTCCAATCTGGAGTTGAACATGCTTAAAACTGTAGCTATGACAATGGATTTTAGGAAGTGTTCCTCTATTTTACTACCTCTTGCTATATTCAACAGCACAATAACAGCAATAGAGTCCTTCAGGTTTTGGGGTTCTATAATTTCCCAGGACTTGAAATGGAAACTTAACATTAGAACCATCATTTAAAAGATACAACAAAGAATGTTCTTCCTGTATAAAACTATTTTTTATAAATAAAATAAATAAAACTATTCAACACCACCGACAATGCTGCTACCCTACAAAAAGACCTTGACTATCTGTCAGAATGGTCAAACAATTGGCAACTCCAAATCTCAACCAACAAATGCTCTGTCTTACACATTGGCAAAAAAAATCAGAACACAAAATTCAATCTGGGTGGATACGACCTCGTAGACGACCCTCACTCTGTCAAGGACCTTGGAGTACTCATCTCAAATGATCTAAGGGCCAGAGCTCACTTCTCCGGTAATATTGAACTGAAAACTAGGTCTGCTCGCAACAGAATACCTTATGCCACCAGACTTGAAATTTTGGGATTAGACAGCTTAGAACTTCGCCGTCTTCGGTCTGACCTAAGTGTAGTACATAAAATTATCTGCTACAATGTCCTACCTGTCAATGACTACTTCAGCTTCAACCACAACAATACAAGAGCACATAATAGATACAAACTTATGGTAAACCGTGCCAAACTTGATTGCAGAAAATACGACTTCCGTAACAGAGTTGTTAATGCCTTGAATGCACTACCTAACTCTGGTTTCTTCCCCAAACCCCCAAAACTTTACCCTTACACTGTCTACTGTCGACCTCACCCCATTCCTAAGAGGTCTTTAAGGGGCGCGCATAAGCGCACCAGCGTGCCTACTGTCCCTGTCCTAATGTTCCCTTTTATTCGTGTCCATTTCATGTATTCATAATTATGTTTATACTTATATCTGTTATCTAATACATGCCTGACGAAATAAATAAATACAAATGCATCAACTCAGGAAGTTCAGACTGCCCCAGCAGCTGTTGATACAGTTTTACTGAGGAATTATTGAGTCTGTCATTTGTACTTCTGTAACTGTCTGGTAAGAAACAGGACAGGTACAGACTCCAACAGATAGTTAAGACTGCAGAAAGAGGAATTGCAACCAGCCTGTCTTCCATAGAAGACCTGGTCAAAGGAGGGCTGAGAAGAGATCTGCAGACCCCTCACATCCTGGACATAAATTGTTTCAACTCCTCCCGTTGGGATGGCACTATAGGGCATTGCAGGCCAAAAGAACTAGACACAGGGAGTTTTTTCCCTTGGGCCATCACTCTGCTGAACACCTACCGGTAATTTCACAGTGCTGTCTAATGTCATACTATCCATATAGTATGGCTGTAGTATTATTATTTATCCTTCTATTATCTTCTTTACTCCCCCCTCTTGTTGGTATTAGAGGATGTGTTTTTCTTCATTGCTCCTTTTATGGACACATCTGAACCAGATTCATACTACCTCTGTTTAGTAAATACCATAGCTGCCCAGATTTGACCTATGCACAGATCCTGCTTGTAAATGAAGTACTATTTGTTACAGCGCATGTAACTATATTTTGTGCAGCAGCACAGAAGAGCCATCACACCCCGATGAGCCAATCTTCCACAATGCATTCTTTGTAACTATAATTCATTTACATTTTAGATATTATTACTTTGTTGATACCAACAGTTTTAGATACCAATTTTACATGTTATGTAAAATTAAACTAACATGTATTATTAGTTTTTACATTATAATTTAATATAGGCTGCATCCTATGGATGCAGTTATATAGACCACACTTATACTGGTAGATGTTCATTGGTTGTTTTACAAATGTATTTTAACACCTATCTTAAACTGTATTTTGTTTGTCACTTATACTAGTCTATGATCGCAATATAGTGGTCATACTGGTCTATGACCACAATCAGTTCAACTTTCCTTCAGAGTTGAACTGAAGGAAACAATTCAAATTGCAGTGGACAGTATATATTGACCTAATCACATGACTGACGCCAGCTTTGGTGCTGTACCCATTTCTTTAACACTAATAAACATACCACATCAGCATGCTGTTATATAAATGAATGTATCCCTGGGTATCTTATGCAATTTTAAAGATGGGGGATGACTAATGTTATTGCTTGATTTGGAACGTGAAACAAACAACAAACATTATGTCTCTTTGGTCATACCCATCTGGATACTTTCAAGAACTAATGGATTTAATTTCACGGGGCTGCCTTTTAATAGCATGTTGAAAGCTAAGGGCACTTAATCATGGAAACAATTAAGATTGTGGCAATAATCATTAAACCTACTGAAATGGCTAGATGGAGTTGTAAAACTCAGTACCTATTAGTATTGGTGTATAATAGGATCAGTAACTTTTCAGGACAGCCAAAATAATAATAAAAATCTAGAATTCCTAAAACTGCAGGGATCAGTCAAAGCAGTTGCCAGGAATCAACACCAACTCAAAGGCACAGCCACAAAACAAAACAATTTCACCTGAGCTCATCAATCCTGTGAGATTTTGACAATCTCATCTCACTCCAAATCCTTGCACAATTTCATGTAAGAACCCCAAAAGAACACTGAGTACTTGTGTGGAAGATTTGGTTATCTTCTGACATTTCATCTACTTTTACACTTTAAAAAATACATTTAAAATTTAGAGACTGTCCTAGATATTCTAGGGCATCATGAGGATACAGTTCTGTTGGCTCCTTTATTTCATTCATAAATATTCTAAAGTTACAACCAACACAAAGTATTTTATTAGGTATATTAAATTCTAAGTAAGTGTGTACAAATATGCACTTTCATGTTTGACATACAAATAGCACACAAAAAAACTCTTCAGTTATGAACAAACCATAATGTTTATTTCATAAGAAAACCTCTGCCCAACCATCATTACATCAGCATTGTGCTAATTAACAGATACTAGAAATCACTGGCTACAAAAGAATGAAGCGACAGGAGGAATAATATGCAGTTAAGAAGCAACAATACATTTCAAAGGTGTCACTCTTTGTAACTACAAAATCCAGGCTCCAGGCACTGGGAATATAATGTTTTCACTCTCCTCTCCTCTGCCCAAAGAACCGTTTGTAGGCAGCAACGTAGCCATGGCGCATAGCGTAACGTTCACATGGATTATAATCTTCACATTCCTCCCGTTGGAGTTCCTGGGTAGTTTTCCTGCGCTCTCGGATCCTGTCAACATAAGCAGGAGATGATGATGAAAGAGTAGATTGGGGGCAGGGTGGAGGGAATTACCTGTGAACCGTTGGTAAGCTACTAAGTACCATCTTACTCTACTTTTCTTCCTGTGCCATGTTTTAAATGACTTCCAGTTCTGTTTACATATTTTGCCATAGAAAGTTTCTGAATAATCTTTTCAGGATTCTCAAATAGGGCAGATGTTTCCCAAAGTAACAGCTAAAATCTCTGTGAGTAGAATCTACCCATTAAAAACAAACTTGTGAATTGGCTTTACAGCAAGGGGAGAAACCCATGCTCTCTAAATGTTGAAGCCATGAGCCCCACCTAGGTAGCCAACAGCCAGGGAAGCTTGATATTCAACAACATCTGGAAAGTGTCAAATTTTCCATGTCTAAATTAGAATAGGGTGGGCAGTCACAGCCAATAAGTTGCATCAAAGACAGTCTGTGTGTCTTCTGGAACTCTTAAGTTGTCAACATTTGACAGAAAATCAGAGAAGAAGGTATCTATGGAAACCAATCTTTCCCAATTGTGTGACATGACCATAGCGATGACCTCCATCAAGCCAAAACAAAATAAATAAAATAGTGTTGATCTCCATTCAAACCAAAATAAAATAAAAATGCATAGCCTCTAACCAGCAATTGGCTGCCTAGACCTTAGGTCATTTCCCCTCAGAGGAATTTTCTAGAATCATCTTACTATTTTTGTGCCAAAATATCAGTAATCAGGACAGGCTTTTTATCACTTTAATAGTGGCTGGGGGATACTGTTAAAAAGCTGTATGAAGAAATGGCACTAGAAAAAGAATAAGGGAGAAGAGGGCTAAATGAGAAATAATAGGATCATTGGGAAATTGCAGAACTGATTGACTATGCCAACCTGTGACACCCCCCCTCTTCCCCAAACATTGTACATTGTGGTTGTTGTACCTTGGCTGTTAGTGATTCTCAGCTATGCACAGGATACATGTGTATCAACAATAAACCTTTCTGGATATTTTCTTCCAATGATTTGTTCCAAATGCAAGTCAGCATTCTTTGAGGAAGAGAGGCTTTTCCTCAAAGCAAGTTTTATATAATCTCTTATCTTTCAGATAATTTGAGTTCAGCTCCCATAATTGATTTGGATAGTAAAAGCTGGGAACCAGCACCAAAACACCAGGATGATGAACTTTCCCATTGGTTCTGAATGATCCTGAATTCTAATGAAGCATACCTTTCCTGCCAATAAAAGTTTCTCCTGTTCTCTGGTTGGGGTCTCATAAAGATGTTGGCATACCTTCTGTTAAGGAAAGGACCTGATGGGAAAGAGATAAATAGTTAATAATTGCTGATACATATCATAATCCTAATATATGAATCAAAAGATAACAGCTTGATGTGCCCCCCCCCATTCATCTTGTGCTCATGTCCTTTTGACATTGGTTTCCCCATATGAGATAGCCAGACCTATTATTTTCTTCTGTTCAATGCAGGCCTTCTGTTATTAATAAAAACGAATGGCTTTTCTGTTGCATGATTTTCCATGGGAGCTTCCAACTCATTCACCCTGCCTACGCAAAGTATCTGAGGGAGGATTGATTATTTTAGTGCAAATCCTGTTACATAAGAATGCAAGAGTCCAGATGAATGAGAGAAAGGATCTATCTAGTCCAACTTTTTGATACCTTGGGAAGCCAATAAATAGAACACAAGGACAAGAAAACCTTTCAGGTTTTTGACCCTGCATTTGAGTGTTATCCACTATGCATATAAACTAGCTGTTGTGTTTTGTTTTTTCAGTAATTTGCTATCTCCAGAATGTGAAAGCACAATTGTTTATTTATTTTTCATATTTCCTAACCTCCCATCTCCCCCAGATTATTTTTCACATTTTCTTCTCCAACTTTTTGAAATAGTTCCAGTATTTAAGCCGTTTCAGTAACAATTAGATCTCTCTCCAGTCTCATGGAGAGATCAGCAATCACCAGTCTATTATGACAATATTCTATGATCACTCAGGGTGAAAGACTTATGATTAAACTAATGATAGTAAGATTCTGAATGAGAATATTGACAAATAAGTTGCTTTGGGATCTAAACTGACTTTACTACCATTTATTGTATTTCATGGCAAGCTTCTTTATTTAAAAGAAACAGAAAATCAGGAAGAAGCCAGATGCAAAAGAGGTCAGATTTTTTAAATAGAATAGTGTTGTGTGTAGTTGACTCCATAGAACTGAGAAGAAAAATGTGTCTTCTGTTTTCCTTTCATCTTCAGTAGCCCTTCCTCATTGCCTAAAGGAAAAATTGGGAATCAGGGAACTTATACTCTATTCTCACCTTCCATTCTTAACTATTATTTGTGCAGACAAAGGTAGAGGATGATTGCTTTGTACCTCCCTTAGCACAGAAAAATCCAGTTTTCTGCTTAAAGAAGGGGATTCCAGGGGACAAAAAAGTGTTTGGGGGAAGAAGACCACCCCTTGATATAATACCATAATATTAACTTGTTCCAAGGAGGTGACTGGGAGGCAAATGGATTCTTAAACTGGCGAGGTCCCTAAGTCATCCTAAAGATTGGTATGTAATTTTAAAAACTGAAAATAAGTTTTATGTTGCTGTAAAAGTAGCTTCCTTTATGGATAAAAATGAGATTTGGAACTAAACAAAAGTTTAGTTGATTTTCAACAAAGATCTCTTTTTTGTATCCTTTGACAAAGTTGCTTGTAAAAATATATTGCAGGTTGAATATCTTTGTTATATGATTAAAACGTCACCATTTTTAAAAACATTCTCCCTGTTTGTAATTCTTCCAATGAATCTACCTTCCCCACATCTCCTAATGGATATGAATTGAATAGTCCAATCTTAAAAATGCTTCCTTGAAAGTACATTCACTGGATACAGTCCTGAGAGAACTGTGGATATTATTTTCCATCCTTTCAAATAGGCCTTTTTTCAGGCATAGATAAGCAGGGCTTCTTAAAGTGTTTTCCCATTGTGGATGACAGGTCAGACTTGGCTTTCACTGTGTGGACTGGAAAAGCTATTTTATTTCTTTTATTTCTTGCCACCCTTTCTATGACAGATGCTATTCTTAGCTTGTTCTCTAACACAATGATTAGTGATGTTAACTTGCAACCACTTGGCTCCCTGAGAGTATCACAAGCTTGGATGATAAGAGAACAGTTGTACCCAAATGGGAAAAGAAAGCATGGTGGAATCTGAGTGGGCTGTTTGGATAGACTGAAGTCATGGTGAAAGGGTATGGTTGTATTCCTTCAATGGATATTTTTTTTAAAGTGACAATGAGAGATCAGATTCCCTGCAAAACCCAAACATTTCAAGAACCATATACCATAATTTCTTACTTGTAAATTCATGTGATTCGATGCTCTCATGAGACTCTGTAAGAAAATAAAGAGAAAGTGGCTTATTCAATCACAACATTGTAAGAATGCAAACATTTAAACCAGGCTAGTGAACCAGATCAAAAATCTTTTTAATCTCCAAAATCTGTTTCTAAAGATGTCTAATTAACATATCCTCTCAGGTTAGTCGATACAGAAGTTTAATTCCCAGCTTTGGGCAATTAATAGATTGAGCCACTTGTAGAATCAACTATTATTTTTTAAATCTATTTATATTAGTGGATGTTGTAATAACATAAATACAGGTACAATTAATTTATCAATCAAGTGCATTGATAAAGAGTTCTATAGTGTGTAATTGTGACATGATATTGGAGTCATAAGAACATCTGAATTTGGCTCATAATTACGGCGTATTAGCATATACATATAGTCCACTAAAAAGCAGACTCATGCTTTAATTTACCTACAAGGCCTAAAAGGCTAGCTCTTACTTTGGGGTTCCTAAAGATATACAATTACATTAAAAGATTACAGTATTTTTATTCAGACAGTTCAAATGGAAAAATGTTTTATGAATTACATTATTTTTATAAAATGCACCATCATTCCAAGAATAAATATACCTTGATAACATAAACCAAGTACTATTATTTCCAGCATTAATAAAGCATCAAGACATTGTAGGCATGAAAGACACCAAAAAAGGTAATGTAGCCCACACTGAAATCAAGCCTATCTAATTATTACTCATAGCTTGACCATTTTACAGAATTTTATGTATCATGTTTCATATCAGGTTAGATCATGTTATTCTTGTGGCACAAGAATAATGGGTGAAGGGAGACACTCTACATTAGCAATAAAAGGTCACTAGAGCAAAAATTATTTTAGCAAGATAAATATAAACCACTTGAAAGAATGTGTGTTTCTTTAGACACTGCAAGTAAGTGGAGCCAACAGCCAAAAGATTACATTGTCTAATAAAAACCTATTTATTTATCTATCTAAATATCTAAAATTATCTAAATATCTATCTATTTAATTGATATTTCTTTATTGGATATTCTGGCCATCTCTAAAATTTCAGAAGGAAACATTTGGAATATCTCTGCAGGATAGGTTTTTCTTCGAACACTGCATTACCAGAATATGCTTATCAATCTCTCCAAATTAAATCTAGGACTTTCTTCATCACAGCTGAAACTCAGCTAAACAAAACAAAAAAACACCCCATATGCATTTTCTGCAAATTGCATTCTGCAATTTTACAAGCATACAGTTTATTTATAAATGGCACTGCTTCTTAGTAAAACAATTAACTTGGCTGAAAACACACATGGGTTACTAGAGAGTAAGGACAGAATGGGATGGTTGTATTAGATGGACAGACAACAACTGAGCACTAGACAGGAAGTATCTATCCTGAAGTACTGGAAAAAGAGTGCTAAGGAAGAAAGATACATCACAGAGATAAGTAGCAGTGAAGGGAAAATAAAATTAGATGAGAATGTGTGCAGAACATCAATTTTCTATGATAGACTATAGCCACTCAAACCCCCAAAAATAAGTATTAGGAGACTGAAGACTCACTTACCATAGCAGAAAGCTGTCACCATGAGAACAGCCAGGAGTGCAAGAATGATGAAGGTCCTCATTTTTACGTCTATCTCTTGATTTCTGTTCTTGCCTTACTCTCTGTCTGTATGGAAACTGGCCCCAAGCTCCAAGCAAGCTGCAAAATTTAGCAATTAAATATATATGTTTAAAAGCAGCAGTAGGAAAACAAGAGTCAGCTGAATGGCGTGCCTGACACTTGGTCTCTCAAAGGCTGTTATAAAATATCCTCCTAGAGGGTTTAATCAGCCTCTGGTGGGAGTGGGCTTCTTTTCTTTCCCTCCCTTTCTATAGAGGGAGGGCTTCGCATTTCAAAGGAAGGTGAGATATTAACTCTGCACGTTCAAAAATACTGGATATGGGGTAGAATTCCAGAGTTTAACCCAGGCCCATGGGGACAGGATTAGTTTTCTCCAAAAGAGAATGCTTAATTTTCTGAGTCAGAAGGGCACAACTGAAGGCTCCAAGGCCTTGCCTCTCCTGCGAAAACCTAGAAAGCAGTCCACAGAAGAAATCCCTCCCCCCCAAGATTGCTACCACATTATAATGTGTAACATTACAGAAGCTGAATATTATTAAATGCATGACTGAAGAATAACCATATAACTTAATACATTTCAGTGTAAATGTAGATGAAATCAAATCAAGTTCATATTTTTGTCCAAGTTTATATTTTTGCCCTGCTCCAATTTACCACTTTTTGGAACGCTTCCTTCAACAAGTAACTAAAATCCCAGACAAAGCCACACATCAAGAAACTATTGTGGACTGCTGATTTTCCTGTCCTTGCCACTTTCCATTAACAACTGTTTTCCTTAGTTGACCCCCTCCAGAAATGTGGGATTGCAGTTCCCCCAATCCCAAGGAACATACTTCCATACATTCGTTCTCTCAAAATTAACAGGGTTTACCATATAATCTTGTTACTTTCAACTGTTACTTTCAGTGTTACTTTCAACTGTTGACTTTTCTTCATACTTTTCTAAACCTCATTTATCTATTAAGTCAATCAAGCAGGGTTTGGGATATGCCCAAGAAGGCAAATGAAGCACTTGTTAATATTATAAGGCTTTTGCAACAAGGGATCTGGCACAATATAAACATTGATGAACTCCAACAAGAGTAGGCTCAGTTGACTTACTGAGGCAGATTGGAAGCTACATCCAGTACTGCCCCACCCCTTTTATTTTTATATAATAACAACTTAATTTCTCATTGTACCCAAAGTGAATCTTAAAATTCCAATGTCTTCCACTTTATATTGTTATCTAATCACCAAGTTGATAAGCTTCTATCTTCTCCACAAAACTACTGGCAGTGTGGAGGCCAAGAGAAAATTCCCCTCCTTCTAGGAAAATTAGTTCCTAACAAAAAGAGTTTTACTGTAATGTTCTGTCTAATAGATTTGTTTTATGTTCTGAGGAGGTTTGTGTGTGTGTGTGTCTGTCTGTCTGTCTCTCTCTCTCTCTCTCTCTCTCTCTCTCTGTGTGTGTGTGTGTGTGTGTGTGTGTGTGTGTAGAGTCAGTCAAGGATGTGACTTTCCATTTTAGTCAGCCAAAACACATTTTTACTATATCTTGCAGAGCCAATCTAAATATCACAAAAGCAACCATAACTATTGTTCTTATAATGTATTCAAAATACAAGTGCAGGGAGGGGATCTTCTTTTGGTAACAAAGAGGGTTCAGTTAAGGGCACAAAATCCTTTCTGCTTTTCATTTGCTGGCTAAAACGTAAACATTAATCTTAAGCTTCTTTTCCATCCTAAAAAAAATTCCATAGGTGAAAAACCATCACAGGTCCAGAGCTCCATACCTTAGAGGCAGGTTCTACTCTGTACAATCTCTGTAGCAATAAAGCTTTTCTCTACTATGCAACCAAACTAATAATTAAAGGAACAAAAGAAAGTAATGGGAGATAAAAAGGTGGCAAGCGAAATGGGACTAGGAATCTGGGGAGGAGATACACTGGGGAGTGTGCAGTGCTGAAAAGTATGTGTACATAGAAGTAAACAGACTGCTATGGAAGATTTGGAAGAAGATTATGTTACAGAGGGAAGGATTTAGCACCAGAGATCTTGGTTATGTAAGGCATATCTTTCTTTTGTTCATTATGCCAGCATGGTTTGTGAACCAGGATCTCTGACTGATTTCCTTTTTAAAAACCAGAGAAAAACATCAAGGTTTGTTCTTGCAAACCTGATATATTTCAAAGAAAAAAAATCAGAATTCCAGTCTACACTTCATAGTAAATAAATTATGCAGGGAACACTATGATTTCTTTAATTGCTATCTTTGGTAGGACAAGCCAGTGGCTTGCCACACTATAAAAATGTGACCAATAATGAGTCATATAGATTTCTACAATAAGCACAATCAAATAGGGTTTAACCGTTTGCTAAATCTTGATTCTTGGCATCAATTCAAAATCATAGTTTCTCAATCCTTTGCCTAACCAAAATCTTAATGGTTTTGTAGACAGTGACATGCTAAGAGCCGAGGTGGCGCAGTGGTTAGAGTGCAGCACTGCGGGCTACTTCAGCTGACTGCTAGCTGCAGTTCGGCGGTTCAAGTCTCACCGGCTCAAGGTTGACTCAGCCTTCCATCCTTCCGAGGTGGGTAAAATGAGGACCCAGATTGTTGGGGGCAATATGCTGACTCTGTGAACCGCTTAGAGAGGGCTGTAAAGCACTATGAAGCGGTATATAAGTCTAAGTGCTATTGCTATTGCTATAGCAGAACTATCAGAAGAACAGTTTCTACATAAAGTGAATATGGCATCATCATGTCTCCATCATATTAATAATGAATTTTCAACCAGGTTTCAGTCACGTGTACTTCTACCCATTTCTATTTCTGGTTTCCTATTTGTGAGGAGTTTCACATCATCTTGGTTCTTGCAACCCTCCTCCAACAAAGATCATCTGATGTAGCATTTTGCCAAGCCACTGTAATTTCACAGCTCTTTAAAAATGCAATAAAAGCGACTTGGCAGCTACTTCCCCATAATCATTATTGTGAGTAGTAGTGAGGTATACAACATAAAATAAATTCATGAATGGAGCTGGACTAGGCATTGCCTGCCCAGAGTTTGTTAGGAGTAGGGCAGCCTAGAAGAGCTGTAAAATAAAAGAGCAAGGAAATCAAACAACAGGCCAATTTTGCCTGGATTAACTAGAAAGTATTCTCAGAGTTTTCAAAGGCAACGAAGGCTTCCAAACTGTGTGTGCATAAAAACGAATGTGTGCATATGTCCGGAATACTGTACAACATATCCATATGCCATATGTTTTTCCAGGGGTGGGTTCCTCCCGGTTCAGACTGGTTCTCCCGAACCGGTAGCGGCCGGCTGGTGACGTCACGATGACATCACTGAACCGGATCGGTCGGTGCCGGTCCGTGGGGGCCGCCATTTTTTTTTTGAATTTTTTTTGAATTTTTTTTTCTTCTGAGCATGTGCAGAAGCCGAGTTTCCGGCACTGTGCATGCGATCGCCATCTTGTTTTTGGCTTTTTAATTATTTATTTATTTTCGGATTTTTGGGGGGGCACTGCGCATGCGCACGCCCATGAGGCACGCCCACGCGACGCAGGAGGAAGCGAACCGGCAGCGAGGTAAGTTAGAACCCACCCCTGTGTTTTTCCCCAAATGACATTCCTTCAAGGCCATTTTCCCCCTTGAGATGACTAGGGATGTGTATGAAGAAAGGTGTACAGAATTCCAGTATCAGGGATTCTGGGTACATAACATCCAAAATTCCTAGTAAATAAGAATGGAAGAATATCGCTTACCTTTCCCCATAATCCCCAAACTATTAAAAATTTCAAACCGCTTATAAAATCACACTGAGACCAGAAATATCTTGTTTGCTCGCTGAGCAATTCAGACAGCCAACCAGAGCAATCATGGTAGCCATTAGCCCATGATACCCTACAGTCCTCCAAGCTTCGGCAGCAGTTTCCCTTCCACTCCTTTTAGCCCTGCATCTCTGACATTAAAGTAGCGAAAATGTCCTTTAAAATATTAAATTGCCTTGGTAAGGACTTGTTTATATTCCACTTTGTCTATGTGGATTTTATCAGCTGACTATGTATCATAGCTAACCTGGCATCTCTCCTGGCCTCCTGCTGAGAAAAACAACTGTAATGGGGGGCGGGGAGAGAAACAGAGGCAAAAGGAGCTATTGGAAGAGTTCTGAATGGGAGAGGACAAGGAGGCTCAGAGAGGTTTCAGAAGCCTCAGAGTGGTGGAGGGTTCTTTACAAACAGATCTTTGCTTTCAGAGGAAGCTATCAGGACATGCTTGGAGAGAAAATAGTGGCTCACCACAACACCATCTGTGGTTTATCTGATCTTTTCTTCCTCTCAGATTGTCCATCCATCCATCATTCCATCCATCCATCCATCCATTATCATGCTTATTGTGAAATGCATAGAAATATGGATGGGCTTTTTTAAACACCATATTTTTATTTTAAGCATCTTTCTCACAGCATGCTAATACTTCCCAAAGCAAATAATGTAAAGTTTAGTAAAGCAGGATAAATTTTCAGAGAAAAATCTGTTTTGATCCACATGGGCTTGTATCATCATTTCCATTAACTTCGATAAGCAATGCTTTGGGGTTGTATTGGTTCTGGTTTAAAATTATTATTTACAAAATTCTTTGCCAAATGATACTATTTTCAAGTTTGACTCATAATGAATGGAAGTATATCTTAATAGTGTTCATTAAAATTAACTGGCTAATTATAGGCAACTTACTATGTTGCTAAAATCAGAGGTTAAAGATGATTTGTCTACTGTTAACCTTAGACTGTCTACTGTCGACCTCACCCCATTCCTAAGAGGTCTGTAAGGGGCGTGCATAAGCGCACCAGCGTGCCTACCGTCCCTGTCCTACTGTCCTCCTAAGAGGTCTGTAAGGGGCGTGCATAAGCGCACCAGCGTGCCTACCGTCCCTGTCCTACTGTCCTATTGTCCTCATCTATCTGTATTCACTTTGATTATGTTTATGTTTATACCTATACCTGCTATCTTGTACATGTTTGACAAACAAATAAATAAAATAAATAAATTTGGGAAATATGGAATATCCAGCAACATTTTAATGCAAATTAAACTTTATGTTCTTTTTAAAAAGTGAAGAACATATTATGTGCTAATATTAAACCATTTCAATTTTAAGCAAGTTATATAACTTACCTTCTTTGCTGCTGAATTACACTTCTCATCCAACCTACTCAGCATGCTTCAAATATTAAGGTATCCTGGGAATTGTAGTTTAGCTACAGTATTAGAGTCATATGTTCCTTATCCCAATTCTAAGCAACATATCATTCAATTCTGAGGCTCAAATAAAACCCAGGAAATTTTATTTGAAAATGAACATTCAGATCCACTCTCATTTCATATTACTTTCTCTCCTATTACAATTATAAACCAATATTTCTAGTATTAATTCCAGCACTTACTTTCACTAACAATCCTGCATTTTAATAGAGCAAAGGGGAGTCCTTTGGAATTTATCCTGTTGAAATTATTCATGATCACAATATTGTAATATATACACCTTTTTCTTTCTTTGTTGCTATTGCATTTGCAATTGACTGGTGCACAGATGTTAGTTAGGCTCTGCATACTCACTGTAATATAATGATCTGTGCTGTCCTCTGTTATATAGGGCTTTTTCTGATGTGGCAGGTTCTCTTCTCCCAATGTTCCTAGACTCTACACTGGTAAAGTGGAGACCTTTTTATTTATGATAAGTGACCCCTCCCTCCCATTCTCCATGCAGCCGCCTCCTTCAGACTGCCACCCTCTTTCTGAATATTTCCATCCCTCACTCAGGAAATCAGAAACCTCAGGAAATGAAACCAGGAGAGTGAGTGGGTGGGACAACAAACACTAGTAGCTGATGGGAGTCAAAGCCACATCTTGGGGGCAGTGTAGCTGCATCTAAACTACCCAGGGACCTTGAATAAAGATCTTGAAAGCAAATCACACTTTTATACAGGGACTCTCTGATGGCTGTGGTCCTCCTTCTATCCTTCAGTAATCATGCTCTGAAGCACAGTAGTCCTTTAAATACTTAGAGCTTAACTTGAGTCCTGGAGAGGGAGGAAAAAAATAGGAGTGGAAAAAAAGTCTGAATTTCTGCTTTTCCCAACCTGATTTCTCCACCTAAAAAGAGATGTTCAGGATGGAATTAGAAAATATGGAATCATATATTTGAACTGAGTGGGAGTTTGGCATCCGTAGGAAGCAACTTCTAAATTAGTTGCAGATGAATTAATGTTTAAAGAAATCCATTACGCATGTACTGACAGAATGAACAATCCATGCCATTTGGACAAACATAACAAATGGAATAATTGGACTCCTCATCCAAATATCGTTAAAAAGACAGAAAGAAAAATCCTCTCTCCATGCTCAGAGTTAAATGTCTGAGCTTGTGGAAAGAAGCCACCTGGCTAGATATTTATAAGTACACCTGGAGGCTATTTTCAATCTAATAGCATTTTTATATTAGTAATAAACACCCTTCGGATGTATTTGTTCAATATAACAAATATTGAACCAATCAAAACTTTGGCATGTCTACTTTCCTTTCATAAGAAGAACATCCAGACCATGGTTTGCTTTACTTCTGAGTGGGTACCAATTTGGACACATTAGATATTTCCCAGAGACTGGTACCCATTGCAACCATGGCAAAGTGTACTGCTTGCCTGCTAATTTCTTACAGTTATGGCAAACAGTGCAAGATAAATATTTGAACAACATGTAGAGGGATTAATATAGTGCTCATTATTATTATTTTTTAGAAAAGCCCAATTGTTCTATACAAGGTCACTCCCAGACATAAAAGGTAATGCAAGGAAAGTACATCTTAAGGCCTTCCGTTGGTCTAGCTTGATAAGAGGTTTCAGAGCTTACAGTTTGCATAGGCTACCTGGTGCCCATCAGATTAAAATATAAAGGAAATTTGTATCCTGATTTGTTCACAATAAATGTTTAAAAATTACTGATTTCTTTTTTAAAAATAATTATTAAGTTTCAGCGAAAAATAAAATATGAAAAAAAGTGATTAGGGAACGGGGAGGTTAAAGAAAAGGCAAAGTCAAGAGTGCAAGGGGAAATAAAAAGGAAAGGGGGGAAAAACACTTCCAACTTTCTTTAGTGGAGAGACAAACGTAAAATACGTTAACTTCTCACTCTAAAATCACCAATAATACACAGCGTTTCTATAATCATAAAAAGTTCTAATCATCACATTCCAAAATTAAATTTTCATTTTCTTTCAGTTTCTAGCAAGAAATCCAGAAGCAATTTCTAAGTAAAAACAAAGTTAGCCAAAGTCTTTTCTTTAATTAGAATAGTCAGTCTCTGATTAATCCCAGCCATCTCAGCCAATTCTATTAGCTTCATCATCCATTCTTCCACTGTAGGAATTTGTAAATCCTTTTATCTCTGTGCCTACAAGAGTCTCACTGCCATCTTCATGTATAGAAACAAAGTCCTATATTTCCTTCAATCTGTTTATCCATCAAACCTTGAGGAAAAATCTTTGGGTTCAATTGAATATTTAGTTTAAGAATTCTCTGGATTAAAATACTGTACATGTCTGATGCCAGTATTTTTTAGTTTTGTACATGTCCAGAGTATAGAAAAACTCAATGAATAGTGCAAGATAGGAAGATGTGGAGAGACCTGGCCCACAGAATCACCACGAATCGGACTCGACTGAATGGATAACATCATCATCACATGTCCACTAAAATGATAAAAATTACCTTCCCATGGATTGCATTTCCAAAATCTATTTGGCACTCCCTTTACACATCTTTGATAGTTTATCAGACATTAAATACCAACAGTACATCATTTTTAAAAAGAATCTCTTCCAAATTATACCCACCAATCAAGCATTATATATCCAAACTTTTTGCCCATTTCATAAAGTTAAGTCTTTAACATACTCATCTTCTATATTCATTTTCAGTGAAAGCTTATACATCTTAGCAATAACATGTTTATTATTGGTACACAGAGTCAATTCAAAGACAGTTTTCTCATTGGCAAAAGCATAATTTTTCTTATCCGATTTAAACCTTTTTATCAACTAAACATGAGCAAATCACTGGCAAAGGTTATTAACTTCGTCAAAGACCACGACAAAATGGAAATATTAGCTGAAATAAAATTCATAAATACAGAGTTCTATATTTAGTCAATAATGTAGTATGTTCATTGTACATGTAAATCTCAGTGTCAACCCACAAACAGAATGCTCCAAATGTCTTCTTCTGGACACCATCATTTAGGGAGGATGAAGGTAAAGTCCTTTGATGAATGGTACTGGAAATATTTAGCCCAGGGTAAAGAAGACTAAGAGGGGGCATGGTGGCACTTTTTAGGGCTAGCCTTACATTCAACTGAAACGTTAGCTGAACCAGGTAGCAAATGGCAGCAGTGTAACAATAGTAGCAAGTACTGGAAAATAGAGCTGGATATGTCATACAACTTGCTTTTAACTCTAAACTATCAACTATTCTACAGTTTAATGGCGGCAGATAATATCAAAGTAAGATTCAATTGCAGTCCAATTGATTTCTGCACATGCTACTGCAGGGATGATAACATCTTGTCATTTGCATTATGCAACAATCCTTGGGCAGACCTGTTCTTCAAATATCTGAAGGATTGTTATCAAAAGTAGTTCCACATAGCAAGCAGGCTTCCCCTTTGTGCTCCGCCATAGTTTTACTGCATCATACAAGTATCTTTATTACTGAACTGAGAGCTGGGGAGGATGAAAAGGCCACCGGCTGACCAGAGAGTGGAAAAATTAGGGCTACAAACAGTGCTTCTACTCTCTTTCTCTGTCCTCCCTTGATTGCACAATAGTGAGGGGAGGACCACAAATGACTGCATAGGAACTGTGAAAAAGCTGCTCCTCTAATTGCACCCAAACGTGGGGGTGATGGGAAGAGAATACAATAGTCTGGTTTTGTTGTGGTCCGCCAGCGGCCTGCGGAGCTGGCAGCAGAGTCGGACAGCGAGGAGGCTGGGGAGGAACATGGGCCAGGCCTGGAGTCTGGAGAAGGCTCGGTGCCAGAGGCAGAGATCCATCTGGGAGGTCTGTGCTGACTCCAGAGCCTCCAGAGGCTGACATGAGCGAGGCAGAGGAACAGGGGGAGCCTGTTCCCAATGTGCGCATGCACACAGCTGCCAGAAGGCAAGAACAGTTACGGAGGAAAAGGACTACTCGGGAGTAAGGTTTGGAGATGATTGGCCCCTCCCATAGGATATAAAAGTGGAGCAAACAGATGTGCTCGTTGCAGGAAGCAACTTGGTTCAGTTTGTGTCTCAGCATTTCAGTTCTGACTCCGTGTTCTGTTTGGCCTTGCAAAGCTCCTTGCCAATTATGTCTTTGGCAGCTTGTCAAGAAAGATAAAGGTTGGTGATATCAGCCTTCTTCCGAAAGACTTCTGTTGGGCTAATTAATATTGTTGTGGACTTATTACGGCTGGGAATGAACAGAATTCACAGCCGTTAAAATAAAAAGAGGTTTTTGGGACTCAGTTTGTGCGGTATTATTTATCAGAAAGCCTAGGTCAGAACAGATTTCAAGAGAATTTCAGAATGTAGATCAGAGCATAAATTCCCTTCAATAGTCAACTGCCCACCACAGAGCTCTAGATGAAGTATTGTAAAATTGTTTTTGCTGTGGCTCCTCTGTAGCAAGAATTCAATTTCCCATGCCCAACCTATGTTGCATGGCATTGTATGGATATAAGAGTATGACATAGATTTCAGATAGATACAGCCTTATGCAGGAAAATAATCTTAGGAAAGTTAAAATTAAACTTGTTTCTCTCCTGTTTCAGAAAATAGGCCTAGAACTAAAGGGTGTAAGTTACAGCAGGATTATATTTGGTTGACAATTAGAAGAAATGTTGACATTTCTTGGTTGACAATTAGAAGAAATGTTTTGATGGCACTAAGAAATGAATTATCTTAAAGGAAATCCCATATAGGGACAAGATACAGGAGAAATTAATTCTAAACTTACTGTATCAACAGTAAATAAATAAACTAGATGATCCAAAAAACCAACTTTAACTATTATTGAGAGCCGGTTTGGTCTAGTGGTTAAGGCATCAGGCTAGAAAGCAGAAGACCTTATGTTCAAATCCCATCTTAGCTATGAAAGCCAGCTGGGTGATCATGGGCTAGTCATTCTCTCTCAGTCCAGTCTACCTCACAGGGTTGTTGTTGTGAGGAAGATAGGAGGAGGAAGGTGTGTTGAATATGTTCGCCACTTTGAGTTATTTGTAAAAATAATAAAGGTAGGATACAAAATAAATAAATTATATTCTTATTCTTTTTTTACAATAGACCGGGGTCCCCAAACTTGGCAACTTTAAGACTTGTGGACTTCAACTCCCAGAATTCTCCAGCGAGCTATGCTGGAGTTGAAGTCCACAAGTCTTAAAGTTGCCAAGTTTGAAGACCTCTGCAATAGACACTCACAAATAGAACAGGGTCTGATACTCAACCTCACAGATAAATGATCCATTTAGGAAAGCATCCCCAGTTCTTAGCTTCCATTAGGACATGAATCTGGTAGGAGTACAAACCAAGAGTAGATGAGGGACTTGTCATCCAAGAGAAAGCGTGTAACTATGAATTCTTTTCTTAGCTTCCCTTCAATTACTCTTCATAGTCCTCTTCCGGTTTAATGAAGCTATTATTTCTACAGTCTGGGAATGAAGGCAGGCAGGCTGGAAAGGGGTTTTATTTTTATTTTTTTACAAAGTCTCTCTGTGTTATTTTTATATTAACATTTGATGAGTACTCTGACAAGGGGCACATGTAACTAATCAGATGCTCTAAATGCAAGAAGAACTAGGGGAAAATTCAAATTGGAACATGAATCAGAAGTCGTCTGCATTTTTCCTCCCATCCCCTTGTTTAACCTAATGACATGACTCCTTCTCTGCAGCCAGATGTGATTTAAACAACTTTCCTGTCCAGAACTGAGAGGTGAGAGGGGATAAGAACTGCCTTGGACTGCCTGACATGCTATTCCAGAAAAAAAACCTGTCTCTCATCTTTCTTACAAAACAGCTCTATTGGCAGCCTTAGGCCAAAGCCCTGCCTGAGATCCAAAACCTTCATATGTTTCTTATAAAGTGTTGGATTTGATCCATGCTTATGAAACAAACATCTCCATGAGACATAATAAAAATATTCCCTTGCATTTTCTACTTTAAAACTAAAGCCTCTTTTTATTTTTGTTTAACTGCTTTCTTGCTCTTATCTTGTACTCCAAAGAACGTCAGGCTAGATTGGTCTCACCAAAAGTGTAACAGCAGCGCCTGAAAAGAAAGGACAAAAGCCCACACAGATTTGCATAAATGTACAGATAGAGATGTATATTTATCTACCATACTGGAGAAATAATATGTATGTTTCTGCCATTTCATCTGCTGCTGAGTGCCTCTTGTTGTCAGGAAATTCCTAGGCCCAATGCTCCCTTTTGGTTTTCGATCATTAAACCATTCTTTAGAAGAAAACGTTTTTATATAATTTATTAAAGATTACATAGTGCAGATAAAACTGATACAAAGTATAAAAAAGGTGCAAAGAAAAATATTAAAAAGAGAAAGAAACAAAAAAAATAACTTCCCTCTTCATCCCAGCAAGCGTAAATAATTTTAACATCTTATCACTGTCTGTGGGGTTCTTGGTGCTCTCTCAGCTTGATTGTTTTCCTGCAGATATTTCATTATCAAACCAGATAACATCATCAGTGCTAGAAAGGAATGGGGTTTGCTTTCATTTTATACATTAGTAGCTTGCCCTGTCAGTGTTAGTGATAGTGGTCTTGGGGGTGTTAAGTAATAGCCATTAAATTAAAGTAGTATAGGTTTAGCTTGGCAAGATTCTGTCTGTACAGTGTAAGCAAATAAAGAACTGAAGTTTGGCTGGATTGTGTTGTCATTCTTGGACTAAGCCTAAGATGGAATCCCACAACTCCCAGCTGCTCATCACAAAAACATTGGTTCCTGCTATCTGTTCACAAAATGCCACTGTCCAGAATATGTTTGGGTGATCAAATGGTCTCTCCTTTTGTTGACTCAGATCTTGCATCCAGCCACCAATTTCACCCATAACATCTCTGCTTCTTTGTAGGTGTCTTCAGTTCGCCATGTCCTCATTGGAAGTCCTAAACCTAGAAAAAGACTTTTAGACCAAGTTCATACATCTAAATATAAAATATCAGGGCTGGAGACAAGAATGGGATGGTGAAAAACAATCTCCAAAGAAGACAGTGGCAGCTTCTTTAAAATACAACTTTTAGTATTTCTACCGAGGAAACATCATGTAAATGAGGTCAACAAAAGCTGAACTTGGTTTGAAAGAAACTTCATCAGGCTAAGCTATAATGTGCGGTATTAGTTTGGTTATTGTTTGAAATCAGTCATTAAATTTTATAATATTGTGCAACATATTATATAAACCTAGTCAAGCATAATATGTATGATATGGTCTTCCTACCATTTCCTCTACTCTCTTTTTCTTTTTTTCAGAAAATTTGCTAAGGAAAAAATGCTTTAAAAAAGTAGTTGCCAATGTCTTTTTATTAGCAGGACGTGACTCATTTGTCTGAAATTAGCCTTAGAAGGAGGGAACTTTCCAGAGAGGACAACTTCAAACAAAGGTTTTCCACTGATAGTCCTTCAAAGTACAAATGTCAGGCACAAAGGGCCCTTAGTTCAACATAATATAAGCAAACCCATATTTCATCAGTATATCAAACTATTGATCTTGGAAAGAAGAACATTAGATGGAATAAGTGCTTCTAGTCCCTTCACCTGATAAATGGAATTAATTTATATCAGTTTAAAATCAGATACATGCTTAGGCATGAAACCAGAATGTACCACATTTGGAATATGTGGTGATGGTGAATGTATTTACTATGTAGAGTGCTTTAGGGTAGTCATATCTTTCTACAGATCAAAAATATAGAACAAAAGGTGGGGGTAATGTAATCCATAAAATGCACTTAATCAATTCTGCATTTTTTTTAAGTGTGAGAAGCATAACATCCCTGTGTCCTGAATTTCAGTTAATTTTATCTTCCTACCCTGTTTCCCCCAAAATAAGACATCCCCTGATAATAAGCCCAATTGGGCTTTTGAGTGCATGGCAATAAGGCCAAGCGCCTATTTCAGGGTTCAAAAAAATATATGACAGGGTCTTATTTTCGGGAAAACACGGTATGTATTACTGCAGATGATAATAATAAAAATTAAAACTCTAAACAAAGTGTTTGGTTAGTTTCTTCAGAAAACTGTTTTTGCTTGCCATGCAACATATAATTCTTATTTGTATTCAATTTACTAATCCTCATTAGAGCTCCCACATCTGGGTTTCAAAAGTCCAGACCACTGATTTTCTGTATCTGTTTGCCTCTATCTAATCGCCATCCAAATGTTTAAAGCCTACATGTGGTAGCCTTACTTTAACAAAAATTCTGACACTGTGGCAAAGATAAGTCATATGACTGTTTGGTGTAGTGATTAAGGACCATGGCTGAGGTCCAAATCTATGTTTAACCATAGAAATTCAGTGGATAACATTTGGCCAGTTACTGTCTCTCAGCCTGACTTCTTTCACAGGGTTGCTGTTGTGGGTTTAAAATAAAGTAAGATCCACTTGCAAGAATTCCTTAAACTGGTGAAGGAACAGCAGGATATACGTATAAGTAATATATGCGCACATATTGCCAAATAGTGGCTTAAAACTGTGAGCAGTTTTAATCTGTAGCGGTAGCATTGTATCTGTGGATGGAGAAACAGCATTTCAAGGCAATGAATGCTGCTTCAGAAATAGCAGCATACTTCTTCTCGTGTTTGAAGGGACAGCCTGTGCTCTTCCTGGACAGAGTTCCTGGAAGTCCATCACACAGCATGATAGAACAGTTAGTTGAAAGAGCCCAAATGCTGTATTGAGTTTGGAAGGCAATAGAAGTTTGTCACCATAAGGAAAACAGAGAAATGCCAGCAATTGGCTGACAGGTCTCTGTGCTCAGCAATTGCCAGAAAGGGACATTGCTGATTAGCTGATAATTCTGTTTTCTCAAGTGTATAAACATTCCAATGTAGGTAGCATATTAATCTCCAGATAAATCTGAACATAGTCAGAACATCCAGAACAGACTTGATTCTGAATTCTAGTTAGATTCAGAAAAAAAAAGGGGGGGGGACTGGATCATCTGGAAGAGCTACTGTATATCTGGGAAGACTCTGTCATTAGGAATAATAAACTATTTTTTCAGGCAACAGATTTTGGGTGAAGAGAAAGAAAATAGATGTTGTAGGAGTTACACTAAAAATTGAAGTTTCAGAGCAGGAATCACTAATTACAGTATGTCAACAGCCAACTGCTACTTTGCACCAATTCTGAAAATCACAAAGAAAGGTGCCTTTCTTTCTTTGCCAGGGGAAAGGTGGGAAAAAGAACTGTTGGGTTTCAATTTCATTACATATAGGAGGGCACCACAATCCCTCAATGACAGAAGAAATGAGCTACATAAGTGGCTTCATTCTAGCATGCATTAAAGATTCTTATCTAACAGTGCTATGCTCTGTTGAGCTTCTAAGTAGCTTTTGTTCAAGTAAGCTGGGAACTCTGAGTAATATGGCAAGTTGGCAGACAAGTTGTATATGTGCCCTGAGCAATATATGCACCCTATTTATATATCCTTAAGCTAGCCAGCTGCCTTCAGGTAGGGAGCAGCCAGCCAATGGTTGAAGGCAGACTCAACAGCCTGTCTGGCCAACTTCTAAATGAGGGAGGGTAGTGCCTTTTCTATTTGCTTTAG
Organism: Thermophis baileyi; assembly: GCA_003457575.1. NCBI lineage: Eukaryota > Metazoa > Chordata > Lepidosauria > Squamata > Dipsadidae > Thermophis > Thermophis baileyi. Next base: position 155,460 of record QLTV01004398.1, read on the forward strand.
GCAGCAAAACATTTTTTTGTCAGCCTAAGCTATGAAGAGGAAAACAGGCAAGAACAAGCCATCAGCTGCCTGAGGTAGAGCAGCAAATTCACATCTTCTGACTTGCCCAGCTTCAGGGCAAAATAACCAAGGCCACCCAAGCTCTGGCAGCTGAAACGGAACATTTCAAGCTCATTTCTCTCCTCCCTCCCTAATGGTAAGAATCAGTGGTGGGATTCCAAATCTTTTCCTACCAGTTCTATGAGAGAGCGCTTTGCACGCGTACGCACGCTTCGCGCACGTGCACAGCACTCAAAGACCGCCCTCGGTGTCAGCGCTGGTGAGCTGAGCTGTTGTTTAGCTCAGCTGAGGTGCGGCAATCCGCTCTGCCATGTGAATCAGCTGAGCTAAAAAACAAGGGAATATAGGACAGGGAACGGCGGGGGCGGAAGGGCGGGGCCAGCCAGACGTGGTATTTGCCGGTTCTCCGAACTACTCAAAATTTCTGCTACCGGTTCGCCCGAACTGGTCCGAACCGAATGAATACCACCTCTGGTAAGAATGTATTGGTATATAACAGTTTGTTGTCTTTCCATGGCACACCAAAACTGATAATGCTCACTTGGGGTACACCCAGATGACCAGTTTGTTATCTTCTAGTCCACAAGGCACAAAGTTTGGCAGCACAAAATTGTTCTGTTTACATAGCTGATTTCTTCCCTATTATGGACCCTAGTCACTGCCTCATCAATGAAGCCTATGAGTGATATTGTTCTGCCACTTTGCTATGGGGCAAATTAAGGTACAATGATTGATGGCTTTTCTAGGCTGGAAAAATATCTACCAATTGCTTTATCTACCAATTGCTCTCCTTAATATCGCTGGAGACTGAGGCTGGGAGAAGTGAAAATTGGTAGATAGCTGGAGCACTGCAAAGGGATGGGATGGCAGAAGCTTAACCGGCTTCACTCAATAAAGTAACCAACTGTGAGTTCATGGCCTTTAGCCTGAACTGCTCTGCAAAGCAAACTTGTCAGTCAAGGATCACTCTGTGGGATAATGCAAGCTCAAGTGTCTGCACCACCCCACTGTGTAAATAATCAGCAATGTGAAATGCTGAACGGCACGGGCCCTTCGATCTTCTACATCCCATTAAATGATCTGATAGTCAGTTGGAGCACTTCTTTCTAATCAGCTGGTGTAGAAAAAAAAACTGCTTTTAGAGCCCCACCTTTCTCCCTGGCAAAAGCAGTCAAAAATCCAAAGAAAATATGCATTCATTTCTTCTTTTTCTTTGTTCCCATCTCAGTTTTTTTATCTCTGCCTTCCTTGTTCCTTTTTTGTTTTGTGTGGTTTTCTTGTTTTTAACATTTTTAATCATTTATGAACTACCTAGGATCACTAGGAGTTGAACAGCATATAAATGTAATATATTATTATTATTATTATTATTATTATTATTATTATTATTATTATTATTATTATCATTATCATCATCATCATCATCATCATCATCATCATCATCATCATCATCATCTCTTTTATTCATTAAACGTGAAACAACTGAACATTTAAAAATGTGTCACAAATATCATTGACTGGTGCTGATGGTTGATACGGGTTGCTGCCAGCGTCCTAGGTATCAACCAAGTATCTTCTTAAAATATATGATGTTCAGAGTAGTGCAGTTTTTTGCAGTTCTGCTGGTATTATTGCAGGAAGCTGCAATTTCTTGATGTGTTTTGTAAAATTCTTGGACATGGTACCAAGTACCCTGATGACAATGGGTATCACTGTTGTTGTTGTTGTTGTTGTTGTTGTTATTTAGATTTATATGCCGTTCATCCAAAATGGTATTCAAAATATCTAGGAAATTCCCTTAATAGACAGAGCATTTTGTCTCATCTAGATTAAGAATCAATGTACTTTCTTCAATACAGTATATTATTGATATCAGATACCTCTTTTCAAACTTTCTTGGATAAATCTGTTGTTCCCAGAACAAGCATGTAGATTTAAGAATATCTGAATTAAAGGAGTTAAATTTAAAGGAATGTAAAAATTGCAATTTTTTTAGCTGTTGGGGAAAAAAGTGGCTTCTCATCGATTTATATCTAAACCACAGGAAAAGACACTGCACAAAAAGCATCTCTTGCTACTCTTTACAAGATAGCCAGCATCCTTTTCAAGAAACAGACACCTATAGAGTCTCTCCTCTATGTGCAGAAGTTTCCAGAATTCATTTCCAGCCTCTTCAGATACGGCCAAGAAAGAAACATTCCCATTTGCTACTTTGAGCTGCCAGGGAGTTTCTGTGTCTCATCTGAATTAGTAGGAAGGAAAAGGAAAACTCATAAGATAGCTACAGTTTTTTCTGTGTTGCAAGAATGTCACAAGTGTGGTACATCAAGGGTCAGATTTGAGGAATTTTTGAAAATTGTTCCCAGGTCATTTTTGCTTCACGGAACAAAATATCCTGTGCCACAGCTGAGCCTTTTATGATCTTAATCTCTATTGCAGAGTTTCTCAGCCTGGGTGACTTTAAAATGCCTGGACAACTCAACTCCTCAAATTCCTCAGCCAGTTTAGCACTGTACTAAACCGCACAATGCTATCGACATTGACACTGACTAGATTGATCCTGTGTTAATCAACCACATTAAATATGAGATTATCAAGATGGTCTTTTCTAACCAGGCTTGTACCATTACAGCTGAAAAAAGGCAGTCCTGTGACTTGAATAAATAACAGGATTTGTGCATGCTGCATTGGCATGATTTGTGAGTCACACCTGCATCAATGCCCTTTTGCATAAAGTATATTCTGTATGCAATTGATTGGCCTCACCCTATAATGACTATGGTGTTCAGTAAAGAATCCCAGATGATGCTGATTTTTTCTAATCTATTCCTTGAACAGGAAAGATTATATGCATCCCAGCCCCAGAAAAGTCTCCAGATTGCTTAACCTTTGAGTTCCATGGTCGACAGAAAAAAAACAGAGGCATGTCAAAACAAGGCATGGATCTTATTTATCAGTGAATACTGACATGTATGAAGAATGAGGGTGAAATTATGCCAGCCTGAGGCTAAGAAAGAAGGGATGAAAGGGGAAAAAAGTTTCTCAGCTTCTGCTCTGCTGTTTATCTGCTCATACAGATTTCTTTAATATTTTGGCTTCACTTTTTCCCCCATCTTCCTAGCTCATTCAGCAATAAGGTATGAAAATTGTTTGCCAGATGCTTCTGAAAAAATGTAACCCAGGGAGTGACAAAAATTTGTATTATTTCTTTTCTGGGTTGCTGATTCTTATCTCCTTTTAATTCCTTGCACTTGGGAATGGGGTAGGTAGGTAGTCCTCGACTTACAGCCATTTGTTTAGTTCGAAGTTACCACAGCACTGAAAAAGTGAGCTATGGTTGTTTTTCACACCTACACCCATTGCAGCATCCCCATGGTCATGTGATCAAAATTCAGATGCTTGGAAACTGATTCATATTTATGACGGTTGCAGTGTCCTAGGGTCATGTGATCATCTTCTGCAACTTTCTCAGAAGCAAAGTCAATAGGGAAGCCAGATTCACTTAACAAGCCTGTTACTAACTTAACAACTGCAGTGATTCACTTAACTGTGGCAAGAAAGGTCGTAAAATGAGGTAAAGTTCACTTAACAACTGTCTTACTTAGCAACAGAAATTTTGGGCTTGATTGTGATCTTAAGTTGAGGCCTACCTGTATATTCGAGTGTACATACCTCCTGAAATGTATTTTGGATTAGAAGAGACTTTCAGAAAAAGGAATCAAGGTCTGAAAAGAGAAGAATTTGTATATACAATCTAAAACTCTTCAACTATATCAATAGGAAAACATATGATTTTTATTTATAGTAATAAATGTATTTAAAGCCAAAGGATCCATGTAAGAAATTACAAATATAATCTATTAGATAAAACAGTTTAACAAAAAAAGTGAGAAACACTACACAAAATATTTAAAACTCTAGCTTATTTATGTGTTATCAAAGACCTTGTTTTTATAGCTATAGTTAAAAATCTGTTGCATCTATAATTATAGGAATTTCATTTGAGAGCAAAATTTTAATATACTGAGAAATATCTCTTCTTGTCCTGATTTTAAAAGAAGCCAGATAATATCCTGCCTAAAACTCTTGTAAAATTCACAGTATAATGAAGTATGGTCCACTGTTTCAAGATGAATACCACTACAGGGACAAAATCTTTGAGAGATAGGGATCTTTTGAAATCTATCATGTACCATATGTTTTTTAAGATTTATTGTGTCCTGCCTTTATTATTTTTATAAATAACTCAAGGAGGTGAACATAGTTAATACTTCTTCCTCTTCCTATTTTCCTCACAACAAAACCTACGTGAGGTGGGTTAAGCTGAGAGAGAGTGACTGGCTCAAAGTCATCCAGCTGACTTTCTTGACGGTGGCAGGACTAGAACTCAAAGTCTCCTGACTTCCAGCCTTGTGTCTTAACCCCAAACTGGCTCTATTTATCTATTTGATGACAACACATTTAATCTGGCTTTTGAAAAGGCTCTTCTGTATTTAATTACATGTGAACTAAAGATAAATATGGAGCTGAACAATATATTTGCAATTAATTCCAAAAGTAGATATGAGGGCGATTTGGTTGCAATGTCAGCCACCTGACTGAGTGCCAGTGTTGACTTTTATTTATTATTTGTTTTCTTTTATTAAGGAATCTTCATACTTCACTTAAGAATATCATTCGTACTAATAAATGTTGGATTTTATATTTTCAAAAATATGCATCAACATTGCTTACTTGTTTCCAAACCTCCTGAAAATGTTTTACCAAGCCAGTTTTCAGCATCTGTATCCTTTCTCATATTCTATAAATAAATGTAGACTATATGACTTCAGCATCATCATTTGGATGTTTGTTATGGGGTTTTTTAACCAACTTGTCTGATTGAGATTTCTGGGAAATCTGGAAGTTTCCATACTTTATCTTGATCTTTGAGCTGCTAAGCAGCTGGCTTCAAAATAGTTCTTGGATAAGAAGTTATCCGGAAATCTGAGAGCTGTAGACTAGATTGGAAAATTGGAAAAAAAATCCAAGAAGAAGGCGAGGGTGAACCATTTCTGATTTATTGCCGATAAAAAAAATGTGTTCATGTAATCATTAGGAGCCCAATTCCAAGGAGTCTTTATATTAATAGCATATTCTAATACAGAATAAACACAACAAACTTTGCTTTCTTAAACTAATTTAAGGGACTTGTATTTTCAGGTAGTAAAGCCAAAAATGAGGACTTCATGATTACTCTGAACTTCCTAAAGATATCTGTGCTAATGGGACAGTTTGTTCGGTGAATAAAAAAATATTTTATCACCTCTTTTGACTAGGATGTAGCAGCAACTGAATTTGCCTTCTAATTTTTTTTATGTATACAGATAACAACACATCTTGGTGTTAGAAGATACATGTCAATAGAACAATGGAAAATTTATGGTGATGAGTTGCATCCCATAATAAGGCTGTCACTCCAATGATAATCAAAATGTCATATTTTAATATCATGCTGTAACTTAACTGCAAACCAGCATGGGGAAACACTGGAAATGCTTCATTAAAGAGAGGCCCAAGTAGGACAAATATATGAGGTCTTTCATTGATAATGGTTTGAGGTCCTAGAAATCAAGTGATGCATTGGTGGCTATATTTGAAAGCATGAACCAGGACAAAACAAAAACTAAATTTAATATAATTTAAATTTCTTGTACTTATCTATTCCTAGTATTTAATAATTTCTCCCTTCTATAACATTTACAGTTCACTAACAATTTTTGAGCTATATTCACAAAACTGTTTTGTCTGGTCTCATTCCTAGATTCAAGCTATGATGCCAACCCAGAAATCTATTCAGTTTCCAGGCCCAACAATTGGGTCAGTTGTTCATTAAACCACTTTCTCCCAGTTAGAGTTGTACAAACTAGAAATCCAAATACTTCTAAGCTACTGGCCTTCCACTGCCAGTTAAGAAATGAGGCCCTAGGTAAAAAGCAGCTGAAATTTTGTAGTCATGCCATTACATAATGTATTGCAAAGGCTAAAGAGCCATAGAAATGTTTCCCAAACATTGATTGGTTGCAGCTTTCAAACTATTCTCACTACTCCCAAAGGTGCTTTTTCAAAAGGCAACTGGGCTTTCTTTGTTTTTCCTTGAAGATGTTTCACTTCTCATCCAAGAAGCTTCTTCAGTTCTGACTGTCAGAATAGAAGCTTCTTGAATGAGAAACGAAATGTCTTCAAGGAAAAACAAGAAAGTCCAGTTGCCTTTTTGAAAAAGCACCTTTGGGACAACCATGTCCTAGATGACTGAGAATCTCCATAGACATTCTCACTACTGGCTGCCTGGCTAGTTTGGAAGGGTGTGTTGATAAACTGAAGGCCTACTTGTACACTCTGGCACAAAGGCTTGTGGGATACCAGGCAGGAATATTTCCCAAAATTGTAATCCTTGAGGCAGTCCACATTATTGTGTGCTGCTAGAGCCAACATAAAGGAGTTTACACAGAGTAAATAGCTGTGGGTTAAGCATATTGTGTGTTGTGTGTGTGTGTGTGGCCTTAGATTAATTCTTGAAACTGTACCCAAGCTCTGCAGTCCAATATTATGCACCATTATGTAAGAATATTTTATTCCCTATAGAGTTAAGATCAGAAATATTGAGAAAATACTTAACAGATAGGAATATACATTTGTATGGTTACTGCTGCAGTACTTTAAAAGGACCTGTTGCATCACCAATGCCAGCTGTGTTTGCACAAAAGGTGGAGTGGAAAGATGGAAAACAACAAGAAGTTGTGGTCCTGCTATTTGACAGCAAACCAAAACAAGTGAGTCAAAAGATATATACGGAAATAAGGCAGGTTGAATTTTATGACCAACTTCCCCCAAGTCCGGCATCAACATTGCTCATTCTCAGCAGGGTTCAGTTAGGCAGAGCATATACTTCATGTTGTATTATGCATAAACATGTGCTTATTTTGAAAAGCACACAGTTGGATTAAAATGTAAAATTGGATTAGATTTGCCTCTTTCAAATTTTTCCATTTTTGTGTTTTATAATGCTTAAGAAAATACCGGTATGAGCTCCACAAATATGTTTATAGTCATGCGTTTTGTATTCTGTATTTGTAACTGATTTAGTGAAGAAATAATGTGTTGGATATTTTAAACTGAGGTTGTTTTACACTATAGGATAAAGCAAAAATATAAATCATGTTGATAATATGAACCAGTGAACTAGCTGATTTCTGTGAGAATTTGTGGCAGAATGGGGACAGAGAGCAACAGATATAGTGACTTCAGCCCATCTGTTTTTCCATCCTTTGCACTGCATATTAAATATAATGGGAATACTTTAGTTTCCTTTGCAGATCTAAGTTGATATTTATAGCTTATAGAGCATGTCATCTAACAAGTCTTTGTTCTTGCTACTTTCAAACTGCCCCTTTCTTCTAATCTGCAGATCCTGCCAACTGGGCATTTGAACTTTTACAGGTACTAAACTAGCAAAAATCCATTAATTCCTCCTGCACGAAAATAAAACAATTTGGTTTTTCCTCTCCCTTTTAACTGCTAATCCATGTATTTGTATGGAGCTACTTTGTTTGCTTGCAAAAGGGAAGAAAAGACAACCCTTCTGAGAGGCTGTTGATGGAGAAGGAAAATAAATAATTATAACATGTAAACAAATACCTCTGGATGGAGCAGCAGTGTGGCAATATAGTATATGAAACCTTCCTGGAGAAGCCTTCCTAAATAGCAACAAATATGATATGGCAGCAGCAAGAAAGCTGCATTCAGAAGCCCTCCCATGTGACAGCAAACCTGATGGTATTACTTTAAGCTCAATACAAACATCTTTCTGTACCATTTAGAGAGATCAGTGAAAAGTAATGAATTCACAAATACCAATATATGGCTGCTCCATGAATGAGGAGGTAGATGCAATACTTTTACAGGTTCAGGGAGAGAAAATTGATTCTGAAAATTCTGAAGCTCTGTACAGGCATAGGGAGATAGGGTTTTAAGGATGGCCAATAGGATCAGACCCATTTGAACATAAGGGGGAATGGTTTTCCAGAGGGCTGCACGCCAACTGTGAAGGCATGCCTAGGTCCTGCCAGATGACATTATTTTGTAGAGGGGGCCCAAAGTTGCCCATCCTGCTGGATGAGATAAACAAAGACAATTGGAGATTGGAAGTTCTGGAAATAATCTGGCTTTATGCCATGAAGAGTGATAGATGTGATAACCAGCAACTTGAATTTCATCCAGAAATCTATAGGAGGTAGTGCAGCTCACAAAGTAAAATGTTACATGGGCTCATCAAGGTGCACCCATAACTATTTAGGCCATGCAGTCTGGACCATTTGCAGCTTCTGGATAGTTTTCAAGAGCAGACTCATGTAAAGAGCATTATAGTGGTTCAAATGGAAATGAGTGATTGTGGACAGGACTTCTTTATCTGGGTACAAGTACAATTGGTGCTTAAGGTGGATCTATGCAAAACTCTTCCCTCCAGCAGCAGCCAAAAATTCAAGAAAATCCCTAAATAGCATACCAGTTCAGTCTGGGGGAGTGCAGTCCCATTCAGAATTAAAGGAGGAGATTCCCCTGAATAAGGCATCATGAAGTCCACAGCCACCTGATCTTTTCTACGCTTATCTGCAAATGCTAACAATTTGTATGATCTTTTAAACATTTGTTTGGAAATTCTGTTTTGTATACTAAACAGGAGTATGTTTTTGGAAGTATCTACGTCTAAGTATCTATGGATGATGTATACATCCATATAAAATGGCAAGTATGTATGCTAGAGTTATCAAATCTAGGCTGCAGAAATCTGGATGACCTGCATATGGGAATAATGATATAGAGTTTTCTGTATCTCTTTGTTACTGTCTCATGAACATCTGGATTTTTGCAGCCCTAATGTATACCATAAGCACTTCCCTCAAAAGGTTTTCAATGTATCTCCTGTGCTCCTGATTTATAAGTTCAAAAATTTTAAAAGATGTAGATTAAATGAGGGCTGAAGTGAAACGCATAATATCTAAGAGAGAGGAAGGAAGAGAAAGTCAGTAGTCATTACGGTATTTTTCATAACTTTAGTTTCCTTCCTTCCATTCATTTTTTATTTTCAATAAATTTCAATAAATAAATAAATGAATAAATAGAAAGAAAGAAAGAAAGAAAGAAAGAAAGAAAGAAAGAAAGAAAGAAAGAAAGAAAGAAAGAAAGAAAGAAAGAAAGAAAGTATTTCCCAGAATTCCAAACCAGTATGGCTCCGGCTGGNAAAGAAAGAAAGAAAGAAAGAAAGAAAGAAAGAAAGAAAGAAAGAAAGAAAGAAAGAAAGAAAGAAAGAAAGAAAGAAAGAAAGACTGCATGCCAAACTGCTAAGACACAATGGGAGTTTAATCTGCAGATCTTAAAGGCAACCAGTTACGGAATATCACCTTATGGATTTTGTTAAGATGTATGACAGATTGGAATCTTTATCTTGAAATGTTAATCCCCCAAAACATTCACAGCATGCAAGTCTTAAGGCATAATAACATTACATGGTCTGGACTCTAAATTTGTTTTTCAGTCACAGTAAATTCTCTCACACGGCATTAATGCATTTAAGGGGAAAAAAGCATGGGTTGAGATTTGACTTTTACCACTAGAAATAGAAGCTCTCTTTTTCTCAGTTTGGGGTTTTGGATGTTCTGATTTATTAAAGTAGGGGAGGGAAAAGATTAAATACAGTTTATATTAAACAGCATACACCCACATTTTTTAGAACAGGATAAGTTTTCAAAATATTGAGCTTCCAGGACATATGACTAATATCAACTGATATTTTTCAGTGCTTTCATTAGGAGATCATTTCCTCCCAAGTTAGGTTCAAGAAAACACATTGGAGGGTTGTTTTAATAAATCTAATAAAGTTTGTGCGCATACCATTGGGGTACCATTCAGAGGTGACATTTATGACTACCTTACTCTGAATGGCCCCTTCATACTCTATTATGACATGACTTAGGGAAGATTATGATGGCAGATTTTTATATGGTTTCTTGGAAGGCCAGAATTGTGTATATCTTTGACATGCACACTTATATATTTGTCAGAAATGTTAGTCCTGTTTTCTTTTTGTTATTTTAGGTTATTTTTGCTTTTAAAGGAAGGTATGCATTTATGGATTATGTGCCATCAAGTTGGTGTCCACTCAAAAACAGATTTTCTCCATGGCAATTTGTCCTTAACCTGGTCCTTCAGGTTTTCCAAAAGTGATGGTTATTGTTAGATAGTGGGTAGAGATGACAGGAGACAGACTTCCAAGCAGCTCTTTATTTCAGCTCTTGTATCAGCAACCAGCAAAGAGCAGTCTGACAGCTTGCCCTTTTATAGGGAGCTGTCAGACAGACCAGCCAATAGCGTTTGAGCTTTTTCCCGCTCAAACGCTGGACCTGGTTGGAACCATGCAACACAGTTATAACAGTTAGAACATAACACCCCTCCCCTACTGGATGGAGCAGTCCAGCATACGTAATCACGCAGGTAGGCGGGGCGTTTAGNCTTTATTTCAGCTCTTGTATCAGCAACCAGCAAAGAGCAGTCTGACAGCTTGCCCTTTTATAGGGAGCTGTCAGACAGACCAGCCAATAGCGTTTGAGCTTTTTCCCGCTCAAACGCTGGACCTGGTTGGAACCATGCAACACAGTTATAACAGTTAGAACATAACACCCCTCCCCTACTGGATGGAGCAGTCCAGCATACGTAATCACGCAGGTAGGC
>QLTV01004398.1:169395-186309 GCA_003457575.1 Thermophis baileyi
CCGCTGCTCCCGGGTCGGGTCGAAAGGCGCCGGTGGGTGGACGTTGGACATCGCGGCAGAGAGTAGGCAGAAAGGCAGCTGCCTGGCTGGTTGGAATCGCTGAAGAAGCAGTCACGGTTCTCCCGAACCCAAGCCCTCGTCGCCACTGTTAGATAGTGGGTAGAGATGACAGGAGACAGACTTCCAAGCAGCTCTTTATTTCAGCTCTTGTATCAGCAACCAGCAAAGAGCAGTCTGACAGCTTGCCCTTTTATAGGGAGCTGTCAGACAGACCAGCCAATAGCGTTTGAGCTTTTTCCCGCTCAAACGCTGGACCTGGTTGGAACCATGCAACACAGTTATAACAGTTAGAACATAACAGTTATCCTCTTCTTCTCTAGGTATTTGCATAATATGCCTGAAGTAGGATCATTTGAACCTGGTCATTTGGGCCTCAAGTGAAAATTCTGTATTACTCTGTTTTATGATCTGTTTGTTTCTTTTTCTTGGCTGTTGATGGTATTCTCAGGAATTTTCTCCATCAAAGTTCAAAAGTGTCAATCTGTATTGTATCCTGCTTCTTTAAAGTCCCACTTTTGCTTCTACTATATCACAAAGAATATCACTGTCTGTTTTTCATATGTATAGAAACACCATGGCCCCTGAATATCTTTTTCAAGAACTTTATGGATACTCTCAGGGGTGGGTTCTAACTTACCTTGCTGCCGGTTCGCTTCCTCCCGTGCTGTGTGGCCGTGCACGCGCAAAGCGCGCACGCATGCGCAGTGCAAAATAATTCAATTTTTTTAAAAAAAGCCAAAAACAAGATGGCGACACATGCGCAGTGCCGGAAACTCAGCTTCTGCGCATGCACAGAAGAAAAAAAAATTCAAAAAATTCAAAAAAAAGATGGCAGCGCCCACGGACCAGCACCGACCAAACCGGATCCGTGATGTCCTCGTGCCGTCACCAGCGGGGCGCTACTGGTTCGGGCGAACCGGTCCGAACCAGGAGGAACCCACCTCTGGATACTCTACCACATACTAGTCTGTGGCTTATTTCTTGACTGCTTGTTCCTTTACTGATCTGCAAGTCAGTGTTGACTCCTGATTACTCCCTGGACTAGTCCCTGTAATTTTCATGGCAACATTTTTGGGAGTGAATTGCCCTTGCCTCCTTCCTTAGGCTGAGAGAGAGTGACTGGCCCAAGATTACAAGGCTGTTTTATGCCTACAGTAGAATTCAGAGCTTACTGGTTCCTAGCCTGATGTCATAACCACTACACCAAACTGGCTGGTGGTTGATCCTAAAAAGCAGAAGCTATCTATCACTTCAATATCTTTGTTGTCACTTCTGAAGCTGGTTGTTGTGCCTATTATCATTAGTTTGGTCTTCTTTGTATTAATTTTAGTCCTGTTTCTTTATTGGGCTCCTTGACTTATTTCTAGAACTTGCAGATCCTTTGCATTTTTTGACTATCGGTGTAGTGTTATCAGCATAATGCAAATTATTGATGTTTCTTCTGTTAATTTTAAACCACATCCCTCTTCTTTCAATCCAGCTTTCCTTCATTAATTAATTCACTATATAATTCACTGAATAAGTAAGAGGAGAATATGCAGCCTTGTCTTGTTCCTTTTTCAGTCTACAGCCATGTTCTGTTCATACTGTGACTTCTTGACCTGTAGATTAAGTTTCCCATGAGGACAATGTGATCTTCTGGGATTCCCATTTTTCTAAGCACTTTTCACAGCTTGATATAATCAACACAATCAAACACTTTTCTATTTTCTACTGACTCCTTTTTTATATTCTTTGGCTTTCCCAACTATCTAGCATGCGTCAGCAATAATATCTTCTGTTGCTCTGCCTTTTTTTTTAAAGCCAGTTTGAACTTTTGACATCCCCTGTGTAGAGCTCTAATCTATATTGCATGATCCTAAGCATTAGTATGTTAGCATGTAAAAATAAGATTACCAAGTGACAGTTTGCATACTCTGTTAAATCTCCTTTTCTTATATTGGAATTTGACTTCTTCCAGTCTGTTGGCTATTGTGTCATTCCTCAGATTTGCTGCCATAGCTTGATTAAAATCTTTACTGCCTCTTGGCTTTGTTGCTTGCCATGTTTCTGTAGATATTCCATCAGTTCCTGTAGCCTTCATACTTGGTAATGACTGGAGAATTGATCTAACTTCATCCTCTAGTACTAGAGGTTCTTGTAAGTAGGGAATATTTTTTGAACTACCAGTATGTCAAATGTTGACGTATTTCAGTATACTCCTTTCCAAAGCACCAGAGGGCAGGACAAGAAACAATGGATGGAAACTAATCAAGGAGAGAAGCAACCTGGAATTAAGGATAAACTTCCTAACAGTGAAGACAATTAACCAGTGGAATAGCTTGCTTTCAGACATTGTGGGTGCTTCATTACTGGAGGTTTTTAAGAAGAGACTGGACAGTCACTTGTCTGAAACAATATAGGATCTCCTGCTTGAGCAGGGGGGTGGACTAGGAGACCTCCAAGATCCCTTACAGCTCTATCCTGATGAAATTAGTTAGTATTTGTCCATTGATATCCTTCAGCATACCAATTCAAGGTTGGAAACTTCTTCTGAGTTCCGATATCTTTGGAAGGCTTTCCTTGTTTTTCTATTCCATCTTCTATGTCTTTACATATGTTATTGTAATACGACTACTTGTTTCTTCTAACTCAGTGGTTCTCAACCTTTCTAATGCCGCGACCCCCCCGCGACACCCCCCGACTACCACCGCGACCCCCTCCCTACCCTCTCCCCACGCAGGATGAGGTGATAAAGGGGGCGTGGCACCAGGGGTGAAATGCTCCCGGTTTGGGCTTGCCTGCGGGTCGCCAGACAGCTGGTAACGACAGAAGCGGGAGACTTCGCCCACCCGCCATGCGTAGAGGGTAAAAGAACCCAAATGGCGGCGTCCGGGCGGGTGGACGAAGTCTCCTGCTTCTGTAGCTACCGGCTGTCCGGCGACCCGCAGGCACGGCCGAACCGGGAGCATTTCACCCCTGCAAGTGACGCTGGCACCAGGATGGCAGGCTAACGCGCGCGGCGACCCCTGTGAAATGGTCGTTCGACCCCCCAAAGGGGTCGCGACCCACAGGTTGAGAACCGCTGTTCTAACTGGTCTCAGAAACTCATTGTTAAGTATCTTCTTGAGATTTTTGTCTTTCTCGGCTTCGGTTTCTATTCCCTTCTTAACAATTACTATGGTTTGTTCAGACATCAGTTTGATTTCTTCTGTTTTTCATTTTTAGTATTTTCTTTTCACCTTCATGCTTGATAGCATCTTTAAATTCAACCCACCATTCCTCTCATTCTCTATTAATGAGGTTAAGGACATCCAAGTGATTCATGGTGTTCTCCTTGAAAGGGTAGGCATATGCTCAAGATCATATTGTGGAAACTGGTTGGCTTTCTTCTGCTTTAGCTTAACTTGGAACTTGCATATAAGCAGTTCATGACCTGTTCCATAGTCAGCATCTGGTCATGTCTTTGATGTTATAACTGAGTTCCTTTATCTTGTTTTAGCAATAATGTAGTCAATTAGATATCTATCTACCCAGTACAATCACCATTTTGGTTGTTTGAAGACAGTGTTAGCAATGAGCGCAACACTAGAGTGGCTGAAATTGATAAGTCATTCTCCTGCGTCATTTTGGTTTCCTACACTACATAGTCCAACATTTTTCTCCTTAATATTTCCAGTCACCATTCACAAGTGGCATATATTGCTTGCATATTATGCCAATTTTAGATTGAACCTGGTCATAAAACTCATCCACCTCCTCTTCATCTGCATCAGTGGTCCCAATTCACTGAGATGTCAATTTGTAGTCATTTTACTTCATCTTTCATCGTGTTGGATTTTCCTACTTTCCTACATCTTATATTCCATATTCCCATTGAGTTTGTCTTTGCAACTTTATATTTTTCCCCTTTATGGAACATCATCAACATGATGTCCAAAAGACTTTAACTTAGCCGCATCATTAGTACTCCAAAATATTCTCAGCTGTTCCTCAGTAGGATTTTGAGTGCCATCTGATCTGAGCAATCCTCATGTGGCACTATATTGCCAGCTATTTTATGTTTTCTATCCAGGTGGTTTTCTTGGTAAAAATATAGTAGTGGTTTACTATTGCCTTATTTCATACAAGCAAATAAACAAATGTTGTGTCTCACAGTATGTTCCTCCTGTCACAAAACGTCTTCAAAAAGGAGAAGCGTGGGATGATGAGGCTTTGGCATTTAACCAAAGTGACCCCATGCACAAGCTAATGCATTAGGAAACTCTCTCTTGAGTCTATGTCACTTTTTCCCTTAAAAATAATTGCTATGTAGCTAAGGTTTTATTTTCACTTGCTGGTGCAGAATAAGGATCTGTTATATGACAGCATAATGGCACTTAGGAAATGTTTCTTCCTGTCTCTCTATGAGATTCTGGATAAGTCACTGAATGTCTCCAAGAACATGTCAATATTGCATCTTTTATGTTTTATGTTTATGTTACTTGTTTCATTTTTATATTCAAGCAATTATCCCTTGCTTACAATTCATTTTCAACTAAATATTTAGTGTTCATGCATCTTTGATTAATAGGGTAGTAGAATATCCTACCTTTTGTTTTAGTACAGTTTCTAGAATTATCAATAAATCAATCAATCACTCTTTTGACATAGGAAAATAATCATAAACAATCATTCAATTATTCAATGTCCTTTTTATTATTCAACAACTGAGAACCACTAGAACATGGACATTTTAGAATAGTTTTCAATGGCAACTATAATGTATAAACTTGCAAATGTAAAGATTTTCAATATCCAAGATATGGCCAGAAACAATCCAGCATGCTTTCCCTCTGGACATTAGCATTCTGTTCTTGTCATAGTCATGAAACCTAGAATGACAGATCAATATATATTTCAGCCAACATTTTTCCTATTGAGGAGACAGCAACTTCCTTTTTGACTTCAATTTCTTAAAAGGTTGTTAGCAGTTTCAGGGCAAATGGTTAAGGGGAAAAGTGACTCAGGTTTGATTCTAATTCTAAAATTCTGTTTAGAAATCTCACATCATAAGAACCATATCTATAGGGATTTATAGTCTAGTATATTTCAGAATCGTAAATGGTGGCTAGTCTTGGACACTGGAAAAGCAAAAGAACCAGTCTGTTATTAATAAATGTCAGTAGAATTATCTAAATGAAATTACAGGGATCATATTCTAGTTTTCTAAGAAACACTAGGAACATTAGTAATGATTGACTTATATCTGCAAAATTAGATGCAAACATATTATTTCATCAGGCATAAGAAGAAATTTCTATTTCCAACTTTCAGGGGTTCTTGTTGGACTGTAAGTTTTTCTCTTGAACGAGATAACTAAAATGCATAGAAAATTATAATTCTTTGCTGCCATCTTGGTGTTTGGTTTGTTTCAAAGTCCAGATCCAGTAGTCCTAGTGTTCAGAATCAATTTTGGGGCTGGATTTTGGATCTGCTGCAAGTCATAAGTAAATTGTTCCTGTTGATTGTAGCAAAAATTAGACAAATTAAAAAATAATGCAAGTTAAATCAGCTCTTACAATTTTTTTCTAGGCATGGAAATTTTAATAAGTAAATTCCTTAAAACAGAGCATTTCTCTTTTTTCAGTCTCATCCAGAAGCCTGAAAAAAGGTTAGGTTTCTTTGACAAATAACAGAGAGATGCTATGCTTGCACAAGATCTTCATCACTTATCTGATTTTTGAAGGATGCACAGCCCAAGTGCCTAGACATGTTGATTCCATATCTCAAAAATGCAGTTTTGAAATTCTTAAGGAAGTCACTATCTTCTAGCAGAACTCTTCATAACCATTCCAGTAATTGAAGGACATCTGAGGACATCATATTATAGCTTTCTATGTTTTAGTATTAGTTGGGTATGGACAACTGTGGGAGGATTGGGGCCTTCTTTGACAGACTGTGGTTCAAGGGTTTACTGTTTGAGATGTGCTCATCTAGACAAAAAATAAGGGGGATTAAATTTACCAGTGTGCACAAGAAGCTTCTTTAAAAAGTTGTCTCTATAATTATCTGTGTAGACGTGCAAAACAGTACTGTGTATAATTCTTCTTCCAAGGACATAAGCATAGCCACAAGACCCTGTTACATTCTGTTTTATTTTTCCTCTAGTTTGCATGTCTAAACATTATTTTCATTATTACACGTGAAAGGCTAATCAGTGAAGCTGTTCTACCCCTTCTTTTGTTAGGATGTAGCTCTTCTCTGCTCCTTACACGGTCCTTTTGCCCAAGCCATTTCCCTAGTTATAAATATTGCAAGTATTTCAGGCAACTCTGAAATATTCAAGATTCTTTCAACACCTAGTGCTCAAATCAAGGAAACAATTTTAGCTTCAATGTGGAAGACACCATTATACTAGTGAAGAAGTTCACCACACTGTTGGATTAATTTTGCATACACATATGGCCCTTTTTTTTCCAGGTGATTGTGGTTGAACTGGGTTTGAAATTTCTCCAGGGAAAGGAAAAATTCTTTAACAATTTCTTAAGAGTAGGATTCCCTATAGCACCACTGCTGAAGGAATCTAATTAAATGAATTCCTTCTAAATCTCTTTCGTGGGATTTAATGGACATGAAGAAAGGATTATACAATAAAAGTCAGGCCATTCAAACACAGCCTTCAACTACCTGATAACAAATAATAGAACAGGGCTGTCAAACTCGCGGCCTCGGGCCGGATGCATCATGCGCTGGCCACTCCCATGCCTGGTTTAGCGAAGGGGGGAAAAATATGATACGTCACATGATGACGCCTTGACGACATGAGTTTGACACCCCTGTTGTAGAAGAAAATCACAATTCACCATAAAAATTTCTCCTTTGATAGAATTTCTAAAGCAAATTCCCTTTCCTCTAATTGAATGATAATTTGTAGGGAAAAGAAGGAGCATCATTTATCTGCAAAATGCTATTCTGCAGGAACATGAAGACTTCAGTTGCATGGTAATATGTGCCGTGTGAAAGCCTAACTTGTAATAGCAGGCATCAAAGTGATTTATGGTAGACAGATCTTCATAGCAACCCTAATATTAAATTGGCTTTAATCAAGTCACATCTGAAAGGCATTGGGGGAGGTGATCAATTTAAGCAGAACAGCCAATCCAACACATTATACACAATATAGCTCTCTGTATGAGCCCTCCATCTGTCTCTGTAGCTCTTTTGAAAGTTGACTTACTACTTTTTAAATGGGTAAACTTGAAACTGATGTGAAAATTGTACTATTGGAATCAAAACATTCTGAGTGTGGAGTATTTTAAACACTAGATCCATGCAAAAAGCGGGGGGAAATCCTTCCAGATCAAAATTACTATTGCTTCCCCAAGAGGATAAGGGTTATTTTATTACTCTTCAAAAACTGAGCCTTGGAAATCTTTACTGTTTTGTTACTCAAAGTTCTACTAATAGATCCTGATCAATCTCCCAATCAATCTTGGTGCTTATTAGTAAGTTATTATGGTAGAATCAAATAACACCCATTGGTTAAAAGGTGGATATATTTTCTATATTTTATTTATCCATTTGGGGACCAGATTTGCATGTGGGGTGTGTGACAGTGCATGCAACTGATATGTGTCCCTATGTATAGCAATAGCAATAGCAATAGCACTTAGACTTATATACCGCTTTACAGTGCTTTACAGCCCTCTCTAAGCGGTTCACAGAGTCAGCATATTGCCCCCAACAATCTGGGTCCTCATTTTACCCACCTCAGAAGGATGGAAGGCTGAGTCAACCTTGAGCCGGTGAGATTTGAACCGCTGAACTGCAGCTAGCAGTCAGCTGAAGTAGCCTGCAGTGCTGCACTCTAACCACTGCGCCACCTCGGCTTATATTGCTGGGTGTTTTTAGATTGGATGCTCGGCATATTACAAGAGATTTGCTTTGGCAGGTCTAAGCATTGAACAATCCAGTCCTCAATTGTACCATTTTGATTCATGCAGCTCTGGCAAAATAGCATGATTTTGGCTTAACAATTCTGGTATGTTGATTATTCCAACTAAGAGTAGAAAAGTGAAGTTTTTGGGATGAAAAAAATTAACAAGAGATAAAAATGAGACACCAAATGCATAAAAGATTACTTTTATGATCCCTCATTTTCTCTTTTTCATCCTAGAACTTCATATGGTAAGACAAAGGTTTCCTTCAGAACCATTTTCCTTACCTGAATTATTACCATACATTGATTTTGGAAACTTCAGGCTTCAAAGATGGTGACTGAAGAAGATAAAGAAAACAAACCTGGTTTTTATTCTCAGCTCTGCTCTTTGGACTAATCTCACACAGGAGCTGTTTTGTGATTTCTGCATTTGGCCGTTCTGAGCAGTTCTCTTAAAGCTGAACTCTTTTCAAAGAGACAGTGTGGTGACTGATGGCAGTAGCAAACATTCGGGCTAGAAAGGGCTAACCATTCATGAATCAAGTACCTTGGCACGGCTTCAATAGAATGAATCAATGTAAAGGAACAGAACTGGCTACTTAATGTGCCAGTGACAAACTTTTCTTGCAAAGGGCTTTCCCTTTACAACAAAACATTTTAAAAGAAGGTGCTTTTATGGGACTCTGGTTTCCTTTGTTAAGTTTAAGTTAGTTTTATTTCTATGCCGCCCAACTCCCGGAGGACTCTGGGCGGCTTACAACAATAAAAACATTATAAAAATATAAAAACTATTAACAAGAAACATATTAAAAACATTCAACAACAAATAAAAACCCATACACACCGTTTCGTGGCCGGATCCCGCCAAATTACAGAGGCGAGATCAATGGCCCCAAGCCTGCCGGAACAGCCAGATCTTCACAGCTTTCCGGAAGGTCAGCAGGGTGGGGGTAGTCCGGATCTCAGGAGGTAACTGGTTCCAGATGGCTGGGGCAGCCACAGAGAAGGCCCTCCCCCGCGGGCCCGCCAGCCGGCACTGTTTAGCCAACGGGACCTGGAGGAGACCTTGTAAGAGCAATGTATAAAAATAAACACCTCCCTTCATGATGGATATGAGAGAACAAAAACCTGTTACCCATTTATTTTTCTATTTAATATTTTTATTATATCTTCAGCCAACGTTTTCATTCTGATAAAGAAAAGGTTCTCAATGGCTTTCCTTATTTGTTTGTGTTTGTTTGCCTTTTTTCGTATTTCTCATTCCCACATTCTTTATCTTTTGTACTTCATATTCATTTGGTTGAAATGTCTTTCTTTGATTCATTTATTTCATGTTAACTCAGAAGAAAGGCTTTAAAGATTCCTCATCATGAAAAGTTTCCATAAAAGTTCCTCACTTTCTTAAAAAGGAGACAGCTGAACCTACACCTATTCCTCAATAATTTTAGGACATTTTAAACAATTTGTGAGAAGGAAAATTTCCTGTCATATAGGTATATTAATTGATTCTGTTGCTATCACAGTTCAGAGACGTTTATGACATAAAGCAAAATCTGAAAAATCTGCTTATCAGAGGCAAATAAAATAAATAAATAAAATAAAATAAAATAAATGCATACAAGATATGCAGAAATCCTAGTTCAAGCTATATTCAATGTGTAAAAAAAACTATTGTCTGTTTCTACCATTCCATATGAACATTTCTCCAATATACAGTAGTATGTATTCCTGGAATATGAGACTTTTGTTAAATATACAAACTCACAACTTTATTTATTCAGCCATATAATATAATTTATTCAGAGTATAATGCAAAAAGTATGTAATATCTCCAAAATCAAAATGAAAGAACACAGGGTTTGGGAAAGCAGTCAACACTTGTATGGAAATTGATTCCAGAACAGAATCATAATCTGATTTAAATGACAACCTCATACAGAGAGGACATTTTTCTAGGTTGCTGTTGATTACAGTAATTGCAGTTGTCATATTTCTGTTATGGAGCTGAAAACAATTCAGAGTTCCTCTCTGAAAAGGTTGTCCTCTGGTTTAGAAGTTTTTTTCTAAAACAAAGCAGAATAAAGAGAAACGTATCTTATCATGAAGGAATATATATATATATACTGTAGCTTGACAAAAGAGTTAAGCTTAAGCCCTTCCGCCTCTAATTTATTTTTCAATTTTAGCTCAGTGTCACTTGCACAAATCAGAAACATGTAACCCTAAAAATAAAACTACCTTACCATAAAAATGAATTCCTGATCACTTCTTGTAGCTTAATGGCAAAACAGATGTTATGCATTTCAAAAGCCCCAGATTCCGTTTCTATCATCACCATGTAGGACTGGGAAAGTCTCATCTCTAAAAACTTGTAGAACTTTATGCACTATCCTTCATTAGCTGGACCAATGGCCTCCTTCTGGAACCAAGCATTCTCCTCATTTCTTGAGTAATACATGAATGGGATATTGAAACTCAATTCTAATACTTTAGAATTAAACGGGGGTCCCCAGCACCCGGGCCGTGGTGGGCAGCGGCCCATTCGGAACTGGGTTGTGTAAGTGGAGCTGTGCACATGCACCTGCCGCTTACACAGAACCATTTCCTCTCCCCCACCCCCGCCACGCTGCTCCGCAAAGCCAGAAAGGTTTGGGACCACCTGCTTTAAAAAGTAGAGGGTTTTTTTTAAAATTTAATTCTCCTTGTGAAATGAATATATACCTTTCATGGAAGCTTTCTCCTCTTCAGGACTCAAACACATATTACTGAAACTAAAATTATGTTTAGATTCTCTTAATCTTAAATGGACAAATACTGGACAAATGGGCAGATGCTGGAAAATATTCATGTGCTCTGCTGGTACTCAATTACCATATCATAATCACTCAATTATGTATTCCTTGATAAAAAGCAATTTCTTCCATTGTCCTCATGATGTTGTTCTCATCTCTAAGTGTTCAGGTATTAGAGTAGTTCCCCCCCCCCCCCATTATTTCAATACCATCCAACAACAGATGGCAAGTAAGTAAAATCTGGTATGTTTTGCCACTTATTCAAGGAGAAGGTATTCAGCTGAAGAAAAGTGGGTATGAGCTTGTCCAGCTGCCATTCTGTAACTTAAAGAGGTGTATATACTGACATGTGCAATCTCACAAAAACACAAAGAATTGAACAGTGAAGCAGCCTCAGGAAGACAGAGCCTTGAAATCAGACCCTCCCCATTTCTTCTCATTGGTGGGTGTTTTTCTTGCTAGCTGATATAAAGTGAAGATGGAGGAGGATACAGCCAGAGGATTAAAGTAGTTACTTTGCATACCAAAAGTATTACGCAAAAAATTAGGATAACATCATTGGCAATGGTGGCAAACACAGATGGAACAGAGTGTGGCAACAGGAGTATTGTTTTCTGACAACTGAAAAATTAGTGGAGAGCAGCACTTGTGTTTAATAATGGAGAAAGGTCCTAAGGTGTTTAATTAGCAGATTGTTGCCCTTTTTGGCTAATAGCCTAAGAATCTGTGCAATGACAGCATTCATATGACACATGGCATCTGATGTGCTGAACTACTAGTACTCATGAATCAACTGTCAGGATGCAAAAGCAGGTTTGAAAAGAATAAGCTAGTTATTGCTCAAAGACTAAGTATTTTAACAAAACCTTTATGCCTAAGACTTTTTCCTTAAAGCAGGTAGGCCTCTAAGTGTTCCTGTTGTTTATAATAGAGACATTGTAATAAAAATGTGCAATATATGTATTTTTCCTCTAACAAAACACAGTTCCTTGGTGGGAGACAGTGGTAGGCAACCTGGTAATTTGGGGAACAGAGAGCATGAGGGCTTTTGACAATACATTGTATGCCATTTCTGATTATTTACATTATAAGAATGGGTCTTCATTTTTAACAACATCACTAAGGTTTATAATTAATTCTTAAGATTGCTTCTGTCAAAGAAGTGAACCAATTTTATGCCTATTAATTCCCAAACCTTGCCCAAGGTCTGAAGTATCTGTACACACAAAGTTTACCACAGTTCTCTATTTTTCCATGAGTCTAAAGCTTCCTTTCTCTAATCCCTAGAAACATATAAATAAACATAAACCCAGAATTTCCAGAGGTTGGAAAAACAAATTGTGCAAAGGAGAAAACATAAGACACTGAATGTAATCATTCAAACTAGTCCAATTTGTATTACCTATTCAAATTCTAGAGTTTCAGGTTTAAAGATTAATAACTAATAGAACATTTCGAAATGTTATGGAATTGCACAGCTTTTCAAAAGGACAAAACAGTTCTTTGGTAAGACATCAGCTAAATGAGATAACATTTTCATGTGAGCATCTTTCTGAGGATGAGCATGAACTCCATATACACTTAGAGAACACTAGGTTGGACAAAGCTGATACGGGATAGGAAGAAATGTTTTGAAACCCTACAGTTTTTTTCAGGCATAAACTTGGAAATGATGTTGACAGGGAGAGAAAAGCTAGCACCAAATTTCCAGGATGATGTCAAGGAAACAGCAAGCTGTTGACTAGTCAAGGAATCATGTGTGCAAAAACTCATTCTGTATACTCACTTCTCCCTTTCTCTCCAAGAAGGCATTACAAAAATCTGTTATTCTCTCCACAGAGACTTCATCCAGAAGCAGCACATCCTGCTCCTCATCTGCAGTGTAGTAGGCAGCCAGGGCAGGTAGCTGGGACTTCTTTAAGTGGAAATAAGACAGAACCCGATCATTACCCTTGATGCTGATGTCCACCAGGATAAATAGAGCCTTCAAAGAAAGAACAAAAACATAATTTTAAAAAGTTCATGGAGCAAATAAATATGATAACACGGATTTATAATGATGAGGAATTAAAGGATGATAAGGTTTCGCCAGAGTTGTCTTTCTAAACCCAATCTCCTAAGGCTTCTAAATTTATCCAAAGAAGTGTAAGCCTGTTGCAAGTTTATTCATTAATTTTATTTATAAGTAATCATAAAGAGTATTGTAGATTAAATTCCACTAATGAAAAAGGCAGATTTCAGCATGAGAAAAATATTTGTATCAGTAATATTATCTTACCAATATTCCCTTTTTTAATAAGCTCTACATTCCAGTATGCATCAAAATATGTATTTTTGCTATGTTATGCAAACTAATCCAAAAATGTATATGGGTTCACATTTGATGAATTGGACTTCAACAAAAGATTTTGCAAATTTTGGAAAGTCACTTGCATATTCACTTGGAGGATTGTTTCCCTCCAGTTCTTGATTCAACTGGTCTACTTTTCCTACTCTTGATGTCAAATTCTATTCTGCCACAAGGATCAGACTGGCAAATGGTATTTACTGCTGGACAAGTTAAAGAAAGTGATTGGTATCTTTTCTTGGCTTTGTTACTTACCAAAGGAAAACCAACCACCAAAAGCTCTCCTTACCATGTAGTAAGGAAGAGACAGATAAGTGTTGATGAGTGCTATTAATGGTAGGATTAGCCCACTGCCAAGTTGCCCAACAACTTGTCTGCAGGTGCAGAGGTGTTCCCGGCCTGTGATCTATCAATTGGCAAACTTCTGAACATGGTGTATATTGAGAATTGAACCCAAGATTAGAAATAGACCAAATGCCAGATCGCAATTGTGGAGAAAAGGACGCAAGTGACTTGTCAATTAGGCTTACAGTTGTGAAGGAAGGATACAGGATGAAGTTGAATAATGAGCAAATATTGTCCTTGATTGATTCTGCAAGGGAATGGTAGTGCTAGAAACAAGGAGGTATACTGTAGCTGGCAGCACCCAAAATCAGCCATTGGAAGAGGCAAAATGGTACTACCCCTAAAGTAATAAATCAGTAGAACATGAATCCCCTTGTTGACAGAAAAAGCAGAAAACCTTGTTGTGACCTGTCATTGATCACAAAAGCAGCAAAATATAGTATGCAGAAATCATGCTATGTTTCGTTTAAACTACTGTTTTGTGCCACACCGGCCTCTTAGCTTCCCTATTCATTCTACTATTTAAATACAACTTTACTACTCTTTCAACAGCATGAAGACTATGTTAAAACTGCAAGCATTTTGGACCGTGGCAATACTCAGGCAAGGTGATGACTTCCGCATCCCAAACCAAACTGACCATGGAAGACAGTGCTAATAATCAGAGAATGCTCCTATATTAAATGATTATGGAATCACCAGTATATTTTCCAAGGGCCGTAGTATTTAGGAAAATAACTTAAACAGAAATAACAAACATTTCATCCTCATAAATCCAGAAAAACCGATTTAGTGTCCTCAGTGCCCTGTTCATTTGGCAAGTTTCATGGACAAGAGTGCCATCATTCTTGGAATTCTAAAGGTAGATGGAATTTTCAAAGGCCCTGGAAAAAGGCAGATGGAGCCCTAGTTCTACTGACTTCTCCAAGTTCTTTTCTGCAATTAAAGGGTACCCCAGATACTATATAATAGAAAAGCTGAAGAAATAGAAACATAGCAAAATATACCCTGAATGTGCTATAAAATATGCAATATTTTTACAGCCGCAGTTGACTACCAATATTAAACAAAAATGATCCAATTAACTTTTCTTTCTGCTGACAAAATAATTATCATTGTAGCATGGTGCCAGTAAATGGGTGGTGGAATGGAACAGCTGAATATTGAGCCTTCTTCATTTCATCAGATATCCTCTAGAGAATGTATGTGGATGGAGCATATGTTCCAAGTCTGTGTTTACAAAAATTTGGTTTCTGTTTGCTAACCTAGTTTTAAGTCATACACACACACACGTATATATATTGAAAATATGATGAAGCTTATAATTTGAATTAATAATATGAAATGATAGAAAGAAAAGATTAAAAAATCTAAGGTGATTTTCCTAATCAGAAATGTGCACTTAAAATTGGGTCCTTCCACCTCCATGTATTTATTATATATAATATTAAAAGTTTGCTGTGTCATTCTTAATTTGAGTGGGGAAGTAGTGGGGGTTTGTGCAGTATCACACCCACATTTAATCCTCCTGCTTCCCCCATTTGTATTTTAATATATGAAATATGATGTAAGCAGAACTAGCACTTCCAAAAAATCTTTTGTGGTATTGACTAGGAATATTTCAGACTTACCTTGCCTTGAAAGGCTACTGCTGCTTCACGGTACTTGTTAATCCTCTCAGTATGCAGTGGGGAAGTCTTGTCACTGAACAGAAGAAGATGGGTCTGAACTGCACTATCAAAGAGGCCTACTGCAGTCTGTCACGATTAACAGAACAGATGAAGTAATATGTTGATTAGAGAACGTAAGCATTAATTCTCACATGTTCAAAATAACCCTCAGCCATGAGATAAATTTGTAGTCAAGGGTTGGAAGAAAATGCAACTGAGTTGAAGGGCTAGAGAAACAACAAAGGCAGATGATGCTTAATATCAGAGGTAGCCATTGTAGAAGTCACAAACACCTGTTTTGGTATTTACAAAGCTTCACTTTTTTTTACTGTCCTTTCAATCACATTTACTTTTTTTAAACTGGGAAGTTGGTATTTTCTAGTTGGAACTGAAACTGTAAATAGAAAATTAAAATGGTGAATGACTGCAGATAAGGGCTTAGTTTGGAACGGCATCGACCTGCCTCTAAAAATTTTCCAAGCATGTCTGCTAAGCTTTGAAAAACAGACTGAACTGACTCAAAATTGGTTACTCTTTTGAAGTTTCCCTGATGTTTGATCTGTTTCATTTTGTAAAATCTCTTTATTTCTTTTTAAATCATTTGCTAGTGACATTGCTGATATAAACACAATTTCCAAATGATGTATTTAAGGCTATTGAACCAAGATATAGGCCTGGTTTCAAGGAAATAAATATGGAGAGGAGGAAAGTATGACTAGTGTTGGCACATCTTCTACTGAGTAATCTGTATACCTCATCCCCTATATTTGTACAGCAAACATGACATTGATAAAAGGACATGAAAGAAGTTATGTCAAAGGCTAAATCACCTTCTCCAACCTAGGGCTTGCTGCAATCCACACCAGAAGTGGCAAATTTTCTTTAACGTTCATTTTAATGTTGATTTTTGTATTTGCCATAGTTGTTGCTGTTGTACATCTAAATACTTATTTGGAGATTTCCACACCACACTTCATTTCACCTCACTTCACTTTACTTTACTTTGATACCTCAGTACTCATCCTTAATTGGTTCCAGGAGGCGCAAAGAGTACCAAAAACAAGGAGTACCAAACAAATTTTTTCCATAAGGAATAATGTAATGAGTCACAAAACAGCTGACACTGACAAGTTCTAGCTTGTGTGTTGAGTACCAAATAAATGATGAGTACCAGGACAAAATTTTCGTGTCAAAGTGCATTGGATACCAAATTCGATGAATTTCAAAACAGTTGAATACCAAGGTACCACTGTACTTTAATTTAATTTACTTTATTTTACCTTACCTTACTTTACTTTGCAATTCAATAGAAGGAAGTTTCACTGAGTTCAATGCTACATTTTTTTTCCAGTTGCAGTCTTCTTTGTTTCTTACTTATTTAAATATTTAAATACCTTGCAATTTCATGTCCCAGTAATTTTTAATAAATGGATTGTTTGTTTTCATCATGAATTTAATTAAATTGGCTGTATGGCATAGTGTGCTCTTCTAAGTCAGAACAGAGTGAAAGCAAGACTACAACTGGTCCAGAATGCAGCTGCGCGAGCAGTCATGGGTGTGCCAAGGTACACCCACACAAGTGCCATCCTTCGCGAGCTGCATTGGTTGCCGATTGCGCTCCGGTCACAATTCAAGGTGTTGGTTGTTACCTTTAAAGCCCTACATGGCTCAGGACCAGTTTATCTGCGTGACCGCCTTATGCCACATTCCTCCCATCGACCAGTGAGGTCGCACATGGTTGGCCTTCTTCAGGTCCCGTCGGCCAGACAGTGCCGGCTGGCGGGACCGCGGGGGAGGGCC
>QLTV01004398.1:191801-202921 GCA_003457575.1 Thermophis baileyi
ATTATTATTATTATTATTATTATTATTATTATTATTATTATTATTATTATTATTATTATTATTATTCTTATTATTATTATTATTATTATTATTATTATTATTATTATTATTGTAAATTCAAATGGTTAGGAACTAAACAGTCAGTAAGCAAGGACTAATAGACTGGGGTGACCAGATCCTCTTCAATAGTCGAAGGGGAAAAGAGGCCTTCAAGTGAATCTTGACTCTTGGCAATTACTGTACATGGATAGGTCCATGCGGTGTTCTTAGCAACAACTTTGGAAGTGGTTTGCCATTGCTTTTTTCCTAAGGCTGAGAGAAAGTGTCTGGCCCAATGTCACCCAGCTGGCCCATTCCAGTATCTTAACTGCTATGCCGCACTGGCTGTCAATAGAAGTATTAATTGGATGTGTAATGGGAATGGATTTTTTTTATCAAGCAGATACATTCTGTGGTAATTTAAGATGATAACAAGCACTTATTCAGACATCATAGTAACTGGCCAAGTAAACCTGCTACCAGTATCTCTAATCAAAGTAACTTAAAGAATTTTCTGTACAAATCAGTCAACTGAAAGTTCAACTTAATAAGTGGGGACTGTATTTGTAATGCCTACCCTGTTCCTCAATAAGGACATTGTTGGTTTAGCTACCTCTCAAGAAGGGGGGGGGGAATCTTCCTGACCATACTTAATTTGCAAGTATGATTTATTTTCACTCTCTACCTCTTAATATTAAGGCTAAAAACAGGGGGGGGGAGTCAAGGTTTATAGTAGAGAAACAAAATAGAGTGAAGGCCCTAAAACACAGGTGTCAAACTCGATCGCATCACGTGACGTATTGCGACGTTTTTTGCCTTTATGGAGCCAGGGTGGGCGTGGCCTGCACGTGACGCATCCAGCCCATGGGCCGCCAGTTTGACACCCCTGCCCCAAAATATGCAAATAGAAAAATACCATTATAAAGCATATTAGATAATAAATATGCATCACTGTCAAGTAGATATATGCAAAACGTTTCATGGTGAAAACTCTGGAATGGACTGTTCCAACCCAACCAGACATATACTGATTTTCAGTTCAACTGCCTCAATATTTTTTTCAATATTGTTGGAATGGTCTATTTTGAGGCTAAAATGTTGATACTAAAGTCAGAATAATGTTGGAATACTTCTGATAAGACAGAAACAGCCAGTTGGAATAGGACTTTTTAGAACTGGGTCATTCCAACCACAAAACCTTTTAAAGCAGTAACAGACAGTGCCAGCTGGTGTCTTTTCAGATTACAGAAAAGCAACTGGTTTTCTTAATGCTTTTGCATGTTTAGACATACATAGATATGTAAATACAGAGGCAATCCATGTCAAACCTATCAAAAAAAGATGTTTTATAATATAGAAGTATGCTAGAATACTAGTGCAATAAATAACTAAATGTTATATTAGCACTGTAACTCAGCCAATCATTCAACAAACTTGCTATTTCTCTCCCTTTCACTTTTCAAATTCTGAAGGAGAACGTTTAGGAAAAAAGGTATCATATGCTACTTTGGGTTTCATGGGCCCAAGTTGGATAAAGCATGTTATTTATTTCATTTATTTCTTCATAAAGTATATAATGCCCATACGGTTCGTACAATTCTCCTGGGCTGAAACTAAGCACAAATTCTCCAAGGTAAAATGGGGATGCATGGATTTTGGGGCAGCAAGGCAATGAACAAGCATATTACAGAGAATAAGCACAGCAGAAATGCTACTATTTAACTTTGGGGGGGGGAGTATAAATTACCTAAATTTATAAAAATGTGTACTGATTAATATCATTTGATCTTGCTTTTTTAAATGCCGGAGTCATTCCAAAATATTCCACTGACTTTGAGGAGAGAAGTTCTTTTTTAAAAAAGAAGGATCCCCATTGGATATCTTTCCTATGCAATATATTCATAATTTGTTTCTACTACTCTTGGAACCATCTCTTCATACCTCTATCTCTGCCTTCATCCAGATGATGTTTTAATGAGGTAATTGCTTTGCCATATTTATAGTATCTTAAACCAGACTCAACAATGCTGTTATCCTTTAGCTGTAACACTCCCATTTTCCTAATGCATCATTTGCTATTTTTTCCTACAAAGGAGGAGGAAAATATGGGGTAGTTACAGAATATTTTGATTGTTTGCACTTAGAGTTTTCCCCCTGGAAGTACTCCTGGGTTGCATTGATGCTTCAGCCAGTCAATGATCAATGAAACACATAGTCATGGAAACTTGTTTGACAATTGCCATTTAGGTAAATGAAGAGTTCATATCAAATATGTTCAGTCCTTCCTTTATCCCATAAGTCCTTGTGCTAGGAGAACACTGGTAAATTTTTGTTCTGTAAATAGTGCCTCCAATCAATATTGTTGATTGTTGTTTTTAACATTTGTTCTGCTTCATTGTACGGTTTACTTCTTTTGTATTTGAGCTCTCTAGTTCTAGATAGCATGGTACTCAACAGGTTTAGTTTTTCAGCTGACTTGTTATAGTGTCTAATGCTACTTTGGGGATTTGATTGGCCCATAGACATCCAGCTGGTGTCCATGCAAAAGGGAGAACTAGAACATGGACTTCCCTAATCTTAGCCCAGCATCCTAACCATTATGTCATGCTGGCTTTCATTCCCCAATGACATGATATAAACCATCAATATTGAGAAGGCATGTTCCATGGTTAACAGGATATAACAACAAGTTTTGTATTGAAGCATCTTGTGGTTTGGGCAACTCTTTACTCAGCTTCATCACTTTACCTTTGAGGACTGCCTGAGCAGGATGCTCAACAATCCATTGAGTTTTTGAATTCATACAACACAACTGAATCTAATGGAAGAAAAATAAATCAAAAGTTGTCCTAATATAGTTTGGGGTTAAAACTAATTTGTTCTTACTCCAAAATTGGTTGGTTAGCAAGTTGCAAAACACTATCCTTGCGACTGACTCACTTAAGCTTGTTTTATGAACCAAACTTTAGAATATCATATAGATTCCTACATACCATAAATATGGCTGAAAAAGTCCCTGTTTATACCTATTAGCTGTAGCATTTAGATATTATTCAAGGAAGAAGCAGAACTGCAAAACAAAACCTACCATACGAAAGAGGGAGATGGTATTTTGGGTGATATTATAGTGAGAAAGAACTTGAGAACTGGTGCAGATCCCAAATGGTACATCTGGTATATTTTTTACCATGGTAAGGAACTCTAAGGCTTCGGGTTTTTCTGAATCCTGAAAAAACAATGAACAAATTGAGAAAGATCTTGTGACACTATGATGTATATAGAGATTGGTTTTTGACCCCAGAGCTATCCCATTCATAATTCTAGGAACAAGAAAGGGTATAAAAATTCTCTTAGAGCTTTTCGGCAGTGCAATTCTACCATCACGGAGCAGGTCCCACTTCAGAAATTTAATTTAATGCATTATTTAAATAATGGTTTATCTTCAGCTATCATTCAATACTGAAGCTCCCAGAGCAACAAGCAAATTAAACAAAAGTACATTTGAGGCTTTGCCAATTTTTAAATTTATTTTAGGTACAAAGATAGATGAAGAGGAGGAGGAAGAGGAGGAGGAGGAGGAGGAGGAAGATACAGTAGATAGAAAGATGATAGATGATAGATGATAGAGATAGATAGATAGATAGATGATAGATGATAGATAGAAAACAATGAAAGAAAATGTCCCTGCATCCTGCATCACATTAAAGTTACCCTGATTATTGCCAATTAGACAATCTGTGTCCCCTTGGGGTATCGTTCCAGAGATACTTATCAGATTCTTCCACACCTTCAACAGTAGCAGAGCTTCAAATGTACTGCCTTCACTGGAAAATTTCTTTAAAATTCAGGGAAATTTTCAGACATGTAGCTGTCTTGAAAATAGCCTATGTTGAGCTATATAGCACAGCCAAACATCTACAGTTGACCACAGGAAATGTTTTGTGATCATTTTTATGTCATAAAATGTTTTATAAAATTTGCAAAATTCAGCTCTCTAGGAGCCATAGGTCCAGGATTTTGAATACATTCTGTAAATTAGTTATTTGATGTACCTTGGTTCAAAAATTGTTGCTTTATGATGCATCATTTCACCCAGTTAAAGGTTACAGAGTTTAATTTTTGTATGTGGGGGTGCGTGCACATATACACACACAGAGCTTGCAGGGAATGGTGGAAAGAGACATCAATCTGCAAGTCTTCCCCAATATGGGGTTCTTCAGAGGGCCAGTTAGGAGACAAGAGAGTTACAAGCCAGCCCTTGACTGTACTTGTAAGAAAGGTTGCCCTATGGCAACAAACAGGACTGTCTGTGATGACCCAGATGTTCGTGAATTAGAACTCCCAGCATCTTCTTTACTAGTGGTTGTTATGGTAGGATTTGGTAATTGTGGTTCAATAATATCTAAAGGGCTACAGTTTCCCTACAGCTATTCTTTTACAGAGATGTAGTGGGAGGAAAAGGTAAAAACAAAACAAAAAGAGGACAGGAACATGAAGATAATGCAGAGGAAAGGCAACAGGGGTGGGTTCCACTTACCTTCCCCACCGGTTCGCATTGTGACTTTTGCGCGCACGCGCTACACTCGCGCACGTGCGTTCCCTCGCGCAATTTTGCTTCCGCACATGCTCAGTAGCTGCAATCAGCCCGAAACACAGCTGAGGAGCTGATCAGCTGTGCTTCGGGCAAAGGAATAAAGGTCAGTATAAACCCAGGGGCGGGCGGGAAGGCCCTTTTTCAAGCAGCAGAACAGAAAAAAACCTTCCAAACAGTAAAAAAAGTCGCAAAAAATTCACAAAAAAAGATGGCGGCGCCCACGGACCGGCACTGGCCAATCCACTTGAGTGACGTCACCAGCGGGTCACTGCTGGTTCGGGCGATCCGGTCCGAACTGGGAGGAACCCACCCCTGAAAGGCAAAATGGGGAGGACCAGATTTAAAAAAAAAAAAATACAACATACAATGAAAGCAAGACATATTCTAAATGAAAGTAGTAATTCAGTAAGAATTTCTTCCAATTTGACTGTCTTTTACACTTAGCAGCAATTTAAGGGGAGAATGCTGACATCTGGTGGCTATTTATTTTCACAGACTCCATGGAAGATGCATTTTTAGATCACTTAAAATATAAAAAACCTCAGAAAGATCTTTTATGTTTGTAATTTGTTGTAATATTCTGTAATAATAATGAAACAGCATGATTTAGAGAGTTAAAATTGGCATATTGGTTTATTATAAAGTGTTTATTATTGCTGTTGTATTTTTATTCTTAGAGAGAAGCATTCTTGGAATATTTTATCACTGTGTCAACATTATTTAGCTATGTTCAGATATAATGTCCTTGGTACAGGAAAGGGGATTCCTGATCCCCTCAAATAGCAAAATGTTTTGGACTACCTTTATGGAAAGATAAATTTTTAAAACATAGTTTAAAAATGCCCTTTTAAAATCATAGTAGAAAAATGTCTAATGTGGATACATTCTTGTAGGTAGAATTTACATGGGCCTTCCTTAACTTCACACCTGTTTGATAAATTGGACTATAATTCTCATAATTCCCGAACAATGTGGATCAAAAATGTGAGTTGTAGATCAATCATGTTTAATAGGATTTATTGATGCCCTTTGAGGAGACTCCAAGGGAGACCCTCTTGTAACCCTGGCAGCTGCAGGAAGGTATCATGTGCTCAGCTGGCTCTGATTATGAGAAACAACCTTCAGAAAACATGTTGAGAAAATAGACAAACATATTATGTGCCCTTGAGGTTAATTTGGCACTGATTCAATAATGCAGCCTTCCCTAACCTGATGCCCTCCGCATGTTTTTGACCTAGCACATCCTGGAGGGTAGCAGGTTGGAAAATACAGCTGTCATGATTTTTAACTCAGATTTGTCTTGTGTCCCTGTAACAGGCAGATTAATCTTTCCTGGATCAGTTGATATCACAGCATTTTATAACATGCTAATTATACCTTTCCAACTTCCCACAATAAGTTCCTCAATTAGCAAAAAGTTGTTAGTTTAAAAAACTTCTATGGCATTTTTAAAAAATCCTTACAAATAGTATAGCATAGAGAAATAATAATATAAAACATTAATAAACTGTTTTCAAAACAATGTTAAAGTAGCAAGGACTGTTTAAAAGTTTGAATTAAAAAGACAAATCTTGATTCTTTTTGAAAGCAATGAGGAAAAAGTATTTTCTGTGGGATTGAAAACTGAAACTGGACACAAGAAAGATGGTCAATGTTTCTCAACCCAGCAAGTTTAAGATGCATATTCTTCAATATATTATATATTATTATAAGAGACTTATAATATATGCAAAATAAATTATCTCTGGGGGGGGTGATACGACATGCTAAATATGGTTCCCTTAAATATAGTTTATGAAATCAAACACATTTTTCATAGTTGACACAATGTACTAAGCTATAAATCATAGGTAATAAGCATAATGCCTAGGTTCCACAAGTACTAAGCCCAAAGCAGGCAAACCATAGTGCACTTTCTGTAAAAACAATCACTCAGTATCTTGTTGCATTTCAACAGACCTCAAAGAATCCAACAACAGCCACCTCAGCTCCATCAATGAAGGCTGCAGTACTTGGGATATCTTCCAGAAGCACAGGCTTCCTTTCCTCTTTGATAGTATCTGGAGGAAATAGAAGGAAGGTACTGTTTAGCCAGCATCTTTTTATGGCCAATTTCTACCGATTGTCATAATGACCTGAATTTTCATATTAGCAAATCTTCATCTGGACAAATTGTTCTTTCACATATTTGTCTTTAAACACTGCCTGGAAATAACATAACCAATATAAAAAATGTCCTTTTCTGGTTTTGGTGCCAACCTGCCATGAAGCAAGATCTGTTGCAGCATGGAGCATTCTTGGATGAGGTACCTAATGTTTAAAATTCCACTTCTCAAGTAAGGCCTAATGCCACCTGATTTTTCAGATGGGGAAATCTGCTTGTTCCATTTGGTTTTTAAGAGATAGATGGAGCTGAAGGATGACTAACTTCATTTAGGCTTCAAGTCTTCCTCATGAGAGATATATTTCCTCTTCGTGTTTCTTTTCTGCAGCTGAATTTTATTCTTCTTTGTGACTTTTTTCCCCAATACAAGACCAAAGGATGAATTGCTTTACTATGATCCATGGCATTATTTCCCATCATGAAGAACTGAGACTGCTGTTTGAGTGATTTCATAATAAACAGGAATTTGGAATGAAATAAGTAGCAATTTGGTTTATGGTGATCCCCCTTGATTATACCGATGAAGGGGACCAGTCTGTGCTACAATCTCACTTTTCAAGGTTTCCTAGGAAAATCATGCATCTGATTTTCCCTGAGATTTTCCTAACCTTCTTGGGTATTGAGAATTGTGTTCTAGCTAAGAGTTGAGTGTGCTGCCTACTACAAAAGCATCCCCACAGTACCCCTCAGATGGGTTACCTTTCCTTAATCCAAACTATTATAGCCATGCTTACTGCAGGTGATGAGGGCAAGAATCCAGTACCTTTGAAGAGCACCAGCTTCTGAAAGCTGATTTAAATGTTGCTCTCCTTGTCTATTGGTATGTTTCTTGGTCGATTCACTATCCCTTTTTCTAAATTTGAGACAGGCTTTCTTACCTTCAGATGAAGAGTTTTTCTCTCCAGATCCAAAAAGGAACACACCACTGAGGAAAACTAAAAGAAACGTATGCAAGAGGGAGTTTTCCATTGCCCTGACTTCTTTTCTCCTTGTCAGCTCTTCTGTTTCAGGCAGAAAAAACATCTTTGAGAACTCTCACTTAATCAGACGTGACAGCTCCAAAAGCTGTGGGAGTGAAACAGTTGGGAATGGCCACCTGTACCTTTTTTTTCTTCTGATAAGAAACTAGTGGGGATATGACCTCCCAAATATTTCCTCTGATGTAATAAATCTAATTATTCTATTGTAAGACAAGCTCCATTTTCATAGCTTAGCAAATAAAAAGCAAAAACACTGAAGTTCAGGTAAGTTAACATAGACTCTGCTGCTTATTTCTGTACAGCCAGGCTAGCATTAAAACCGTTTTTAAGAGTTCATTTAATTAAAAAAAAATCACTATAGATTTTTAATTGATTAAATCTTCATATTGTCATGAATTCCAACCCCCTCCTTGGTGCCTGATGAGACGCAGAGAAAGAGAAAAAAACCTTCTCAAAGAAGTTTGCATAGAAAGAGATACTAGCATGTTGTCAAACATTACCTTTAGAACTTCATTACCTTTGAAACTAGACAGCAATATTTTAATTATAAAAATTAAATCGCCAATTTCATTACATATTTTCAATTGAAACAAATATTTTCAACTGGTTAAATATTGCAGTTCTATTTTCATAAATGTTATTTGTAGTTGTTTGCTGGCCTTTACTAATATCACCCAGAAATCTTATGGACTGGAATTTAGAGTCTGAAAAATCTTTTTTCTGAAAATTTGTTTTGTGGCTGTTTCGTTTAACCTCTCTTATCTCATGCACATTTTGCCTGCATCACCTCCCACCGCTATATTTTAGGTTTCTATGAAATGAGCAGTGCTTTCTCTTACAGAACCCCAGTAATTTCTGCCTATTACACAGAATAGCATTTGTAAAGGAACATTCTTCAAGTTATTTGCTTATTCATTTTGTTCCTTAATTCTGTGATTCTGAATATAGCCTTAAATCGTCAACTACTGTAGTCCTTGTTTCACCTCACCTCCCAGATCAGAGGTGGGTTCCTCCTGGTTCGGACTGGTTCGCCCAAACCGATAGCGACCCGCTGGTGACGTCACAGTGATGTCACGGATCTGGTTTGGTCGGTGCCGGTCCGTGGGCGCCGCCATCTTTTTTTTATTATTTTTTTTAAAAAAAATTGGGGGGGGGGAATTTTTTTCTAATAATAGTTTTTAAAAAAAATTGGGGGGGGGGAATTTTTTTCCGGGTATTTTTTCTTCTGCGCATGCGCAGAAGCCGAGTTTCCGGCACTGCGCATGTGTCGCCATCTTGTTTTCAGCTTTTGGGGGGGGTCGGATTTTTTGGCACTGCGCATGCACGTGGCGCGGGAGGAAGCGAACCGGCAGCGAGGTAAGTTAGAACCCACCCTGTCCCAGATCTACTATCATGGGAGGCACATGCATCCCATTTCCTGATTCTGCAGGCCTCCCAGACACAGCTAAGATCAAACTTCAAAATCCAGAGCAAACTGTTGATTTTTTGTGGCAAAATGGTTTATATTTTAGAGG
Organism: Thermophis baileyi; assembly: GCA_003457575.1. Taxonomy (NCBI): domain Eukaryota; kingdom Metazoa; phylum Chordata; class Lepidosauria; order Squamata; family Dipsadidae; genus Thermophis; species Thermophis baileyi. The sequence continues at coordinate 201,093 of QLTV01004398.1, forward strand.
ACAGAATGTGACACAGATGCACTAGCCTCCTGCAAAGAAAACTCCCAACCAAACATTTCAGCCCTACAGGTTCAGAGTCGTCATTGGCCATTTTAAAAAAGGGTGCCCCCCCCCAAGCAATATGTACTGCCTACACCTATCTTAAGCAAAAGAATAAAAAATACACCCATATACTGATGATAAACCATATTCTTCTTCTGTACAATCAATCTACTTCTCATGATACCCTGAGAGTGATCCAGTGGCAATACCCATTATGTTCTCTACAATCCTAATCATTAGTGTTCTGCTTATGCCTTAAATTATTAAAATGATGCAAGAAGACTAAAATGCCTGGATCTGGGGGCAGGGGAGGTGTGAGGCAAGAATTGAAGTTTGATATCCCTAGTGTGTAAAGGGAAAAATACTTAAATCTATGTATTGTGAGAAACACAAGAAACTCACTCTGGAACAAAGGACAAAATTGGCTTTATTTTCAAAGACACTGTTATCTTTACAGGCCAGGTCAGGAACTGTATCCTATATTATTAGACAAGGCAACTCCAAATACAATTCTGGGAACCAATTTTAAACAAGACAGTATCCGCTGACAGAACTTTTCATATAAGGCAAGGGGAAAGAGAAATTCCAAAGCCAACTCTCTTTCAGTCAACTGATGTGCCATGATAGCAATTGGTTTAAGTTGGTGACTATGTATCTTCTGACCAAAGGCACTTCAAGAATTGATCCTGTGCAACCAGAGAAATGCTTTGTCCCTGTTGATTTTTGTGTGATTATTTTCAAGGTAGCAGGAGGAGAGACAGATTCTCTCCAATAGCCTGTACTGGCTAAATTTCTTTTGACAATAAAAGGGTTGGGTTATGTGGAAGAAGCATGGCATGCATGTGCCAGAAACTGACACACTTGGAATAAGCACAAGCAGCAAAAGAAGCAAAAAGAGAAAACCGGGTAAAATTCATTCTGTCCATTCCTTTTTAATAGCCAAGTTCCATTCCCAGGTGAGATGGTTGTGCTTATCATCATCAGTGAAGAGAGACTTATTGCAGTAGTTTCCTCGGGCCACCAGGCCCTTTGGTGCTTCCTCAATAGGTGTCATGAATTCATACTCTTCTGGCCGTGGCCCATAGCTGCCCACCATGAATACAGCCTTATCCACTAGGAGAGAACAAGCCATAGAAAGACAGTGTGTCAGAAGGTAGGACAGAAATAGAATGGAACACAAAACACAAATGATTTTAAAACGCAATACAAACATTTAATGTAATAATGATTGCAGTTTTCCATCGCCTGGATTGAATTCAGATTATATCATCCTTTAGTAGATTTATCAGCAGTTGCTACTGCAACTAACGCTCAGAAACCATCCCAGAAAGGAATTTGGAACAAACATTAATTAATTTATATTCTCTATATGATAGAAAATAACAACAATAGCATCCCCCAAACTTCCAAAATGCAGTTTGTAAAAAATGCCCCAAATCCTCCAAGATTATTAAATGTTTCCATATTTCAGTGTTCTCATGTAGGTTTTCAACCTCCCTCAATTTCCCTAGCGATCAGATCATCGTTTCTTCAGAATGTCATTAAAACTCGACTGTTTCAAAAGGTCATGAGAATGGACTTGCTGTTGAGTGGAGAACTTCTGGTTTTGAGAATCTGTTTTCTGCTTGATTATTTCTTCGGGGTGAAGGTTTATTGAAACGGTTTTACATTTTTTTCTTTTATGTGATTTTTTTGTTGTTGATAAATTTATAGTTTTAAATCTTATTGTAAGCTATGTAAGCCTCTTAACAGATTTTTCTGAAGCTTGTATACAGGGAGGGAGGGAG
>QLTV01004398.1:205306-225746 GCA_003457575.1 Thermophis baileyi
AAAAAAAAAAAAAAGATTAAGGAAGGGGAAAGGAAGGAAAGGGGAAAGGAAAGGAAAGGAAAGGAAAAAAGAAAAAAAAAGAAGAAAAAAAAGGGAAGGAAAGGGAAGGAAAGGGAAAGGAAAGAAGGAAGAAAAGAAAGAAGGAAGAAAGGAAGGAAGAAAGAAAGAAAGAAAGAAAGAAAGAAAGAAAGAAAGAAAGAAAGAAAGAGACTTATGACCACAATTGAGCCCAAAATTTTGGTTGCTAAGCAAGAGCGTTGTTAAGTGAGTTTCACCACAGTTTACAAGTTGGCCATGCCCACCCGGTCACCTGACCAAGCACGCCCACCTGGAGCCACGCCCACAAAATAAGCCACGCCCGCAGAACTGGTAGGGAAAATTTTCACATTTCACCACTGGTTTATAGCAGTATCATCTACAGGTATTGAAGAGAAGAAACAAATGATTTCACATATTCACCTTTCACTCCTTTCCGGTAAGTGTTCTGGAGATATTTCAAACCAGATACAATATCTTTGTTCACCTGCAAGAGAAAAACTGCCCATTGAGGTAATTCTGTTCAAATTATCAATACCCTTACTTTGGGATATTGTAGGGAGAAAACACCATTCTGTAACTAAACTAAACAATTTATTCATTTATTATTTCAGTTTATGAGGCTCCTGTGATTAGGAGACTAATCATCAAAACCTAAATTGAAAATACAGTAAAAGGTAAGTTTAACAGCCCAAATCTTCATACACTCAACCATAAAGGCCTGTAGTTCAATTTAAGATTCCTCACAGCAGCTTGAATATGTCACATCAGATCTTCAGCTAGTTTTTATGTTGTGCCAACAAATGAAACTGCTTAACTGCCGCTATCTCTTTATGAGACATTTAGAATTTGAATTAATGTAAGCATCAGTGGAAATGAAACGCTACATCCAGCACAATTGCTAGCTATGTTTGTCAGATTCTGGTTGCTCTTCTTTAAGGGAAGGAGGAAATAAAGCAGTTTTCAGCAATGTAGCCTATCAGTGTGACCACTTCTGCATTTTGCCCAGATGACACTTTCCGTTAAGGGGCCATTTTACATTATAGTGATCAAATAAAGTTTGGGGGAAGGGCATATTTCTGAACAGATTTTTAAAGACCAGCAATTGGATATATTTAGTATTAAATATATTTGGGGGGGAAACCTAATATATTTTGGGACAATACACTTCTTAATGATATTTGTTGCTGATGCACTGTTCTGAAATATACCGGTAGTAATAGATCTGTAACCTAAACAATGATAAACATTAAGCTACGGTAAAACAATAAAAAAAAGCCAATTTAAGAAAAGTAATGGAGTTCACGTTTCTTTTTTCTGCTTCTAATTAAGGAAAAAATAAAAACTTTTTATCACTTTTGCTGTATCATAATGTAAGAATAATGTATAGTTTCATTTAAGTTTATTTTGTCTTTAGTGGAATACAAATAATTAGTCCAGTCAAAAGAATTAAAGAATACAAGATTCACTGGGAATACTTTCCTTTCTGCCTGTAGACAATGCAAACTTCTTATTTTGGTTAATGCTTTATTATTTAAATTGACAGGTGTGACATTTATGAACCAGCAATGTACACATTTGTACTACAAGAAGCTGTAGTGAAGATATGCAGAATGGAATAGAATCCAGTTCCGGAAAATTTCTATAGGAAAGTCACTTACTTTGAAGTGGATCTTGACTCTATATTCAGCTCCTTCTTTTAATACAAATGTCTCTTTCTTCAGAGCCTCAAGGTCCCCTGGAACAGGGAAAATGCCTTAATCAATCAGGTTAAAAGATGTGGAAGAGAACAGCTTTCTTCCCATGGATTCATTTGATTGCTGTACATTGGAGTACCGTACATACCGTGCATAAGCAGTGCTGTGCTGGTACACATTTAATGAAAGGCTCTGCTGGCTCCATTGCTACCACACAGCTAGTTACCAAATAGCTGATAGGCACGCTAGGTGTGGTAGCTCAGTTTTGCTCTCACCCAGCTGGCAAAATTCCAGAAAATCAGCTCTCACAAGCCAATAGAAGCCAGCTTTAGCACTTCATTACATATAAGCATATTTGTGTTGCAAACATATGTTAGTATTATGCTTCTTTTAAGCAGCATGTGGTAGTTTTAAAATAAACAAACAATAAAGAAATTAACTTCGCTCAAAGAATTCTAGAAATCACATGAAAAGAGGAGGTGGTTTCTTAGTTCTACCTCCCTACTCTTCCACTGCAACATAGTATTTTTCCAAGGAAACGGAAGCCACTCTTTTATGTTTAATGTATTAAATATGTTGTTTAGATGTACCAAATAAGTATGCAGTTAGTATCTTTCCAATGAACATGAAATGTAAATTGCATGCATTAATGAACCAGAAATATCTATACCTGTGAATTAGTGCATATCATTCTAATTAACTAAAAAAACCTATGCACCGGAATCATTCATGCATAGCTATCAAAATGCATATTTGTGTAAGTAAAAGCTAGGAGCATTCTCACAGATTGTCTAATGCTTTTATCAACAAACCATTTGTGGACTTGCTTCCCCTGGAGATTTCAGCTACAGAGGAAGCATCTGTGCTTTGCTAAGCCATGACTTCCTCTCTTATCAAGCAAGAACCCATATAAGGCAAACTGTGACTATTTCTTGCTGATGTTAAACTCCTGGGAACACAGACTGTTACTTAAGTATGCAGAAGGAATTATTGCACTGGTGCTGTGCCAACAATGAAGAGATCTAAGCAGGCAGCCTTCTGGCTGTACTTGGAACACACTAAAAACTTGATCTGTGAGAAAACTGACTATATCCACTACCACTATATTTTAGTTATTTAGTTCATTTAAATTACGTACTCTCTCAACATACAGTACAACTCAGGACAGTGTATAAGTAAAACAACAATAATGCTATAAAATATTTATTAGGCCAGAGGCAATTGAACAATCAAAGATAAACTCTCCAGACAGATTCACAAAACCACCTGATCCAGTGCCTGGAAGAAAAGCTAGATCTTCAAGGTCTTACAAAAGGCAGGAAGGATCAGAGCTATCCAGTTTTCATAACATTTCTCAAGAGATATGGAGCATGTCAATTCTGTCAGAGCTTATCAGAACAGGCAGAGATAATCAGAGACAAGTGGTTCCACAAATAACTAGGCCCCATTCCATTAAGAGTTTTACCAGTGATAACCAGCACATTGAGTTGTGTCCAGAAGCCTATTGACAACCAATGCAGGTCAAAAAATAACAGCATAATGTAGGTATACAAAGATGAGTCCATAATTATCCATGCCATTACATTCTGGACCAACTGTTACCTTCAGAGTGGATTTCAAGGGCAGCCAGACACACTAATCCAAAGAAGAGTTGATGAAGGCAAGAGTGTCTATGAGTTGGGAAAGATAGATTTCTGCAAAGGGCCTCTCAATCATGATTTCCACCTTCTCTTCAATAGATGTCATGAGCTTAGAGGTTCCTAGCCTGAACACTGGGTCTGCCTGGCAGAAAGCAACCCCATTCAGAACTAAAGGTGGAAGATCTCCAGGTTCATCAGGCCTCAAAATCTTCAGCCACATGGACTTGTTTAGGATTAAGATTGAATCTGTTCCTCCCCATACAGACCCCAGAACCTCCAGATATTGAGTCAGTGACTTGAAAATATTGCTTGAGCAACTAGAGGCTGAGATGTACAGTATAATTTGATATCATAAACATATGGGCAGTACCTAACCCTATGCCAAAGGATGATAACCCAGAGCCTCATGAAGATGTCATACAGGAGCAGGGAGAGAATTGAGCCATGAAGCACCTCATCCCAAACAGGGATGGAATTCTTCCCCCCCCCCATCAACACTAACTGGAACTGGCCCTGGGGGATGGAGGGAAATCATTGCACAATACTATTTCTCCCAATCCCAGCCCTCTGAGCCAGTCTAGAATTATATCTTGATCCATGATGCCAAAGCTGCTGAGAGATTAGGGATAGCCAGAATGGATGCACCACCCCCACCATGCCCATTCTGGTCTCACCACAGGTCATCCACAAGCAACCCAGCGCTAATCCAGACAGAAAGATGATCCATTTCTTCCTCTGAAGTTGCAGTCAAATACCTACTCCCCAACCCCACCAAAGAAGATTTGGAAATAGGTCAAAAAATACTCAACACTGTAAAGCAATAACTTTTTGAGGAAGGGCAGATTATTGTTTCCTTAAGAGCAGGGGGACAACCCCGCTCTCAACTATTAATCACCCCTGAACCCCGCCATATGACATCTCCCAAGAAACCTTGACAAGAATGGATCTAATACTCATGTGGTCGCACTAAGAGCTCCAAGAACCCTGTCCTCTGGGGATTAACAAGCTCAAACTCTTTTGCCATTTTATCCTCCAGAGTTCCTCTGAAAACCAGGTGACCCTCCAGGATTCATGTACAGAGAGAGGCCACATGTACACATAAAGACCAATCCAATGCTGAAGCCATCCTCTCATTCCAAGAGGAGACTGTTGAATTGGGTATCTTAAGAAGTTCTCCAATCATTGTCTAAAACCCAGTGAGGTCCATCAGATGCCTGAGGCAGACCAGTGGGTTTCAGAGATTGCCTGGGGAAGTTCCTGAGGTGGACGTGAGCTCCTAAGCCACTTCAGACTCTGCAACCAGGGAAGTCAGAGCGCAGTCTTCCAGTACCATAGGTTTAGGAAACTCCAAACCCAGTCAAAGCAACACAGCCACAACAAAGCCACAACACAGCAAAGAGGCTGGCAGCAGCAATAGCAATAGCAATAACACTTAGACTTATATACCGCTTCACAGTGCTTTACAGCCCTCTCTAAGTGGTTTACAGAGTCAGCATATTGCCCCCAACAATCTGGGTCCTCATTTTACCGACCTCAGAAGGATGGAAGGCTGAGTCAACCTTGAGCCTGGTGAGATTCGAAGTGCCAAATTGCAGGCAGACAGCAGTCAGCACAAGTAGACTGCAGTATCGCATTCTAACCAATACACCACTCATTGCCAACAGCAATCCCATCTGTTCTCTGGAACTCAGCTACACAAACAGGGCTTCACATCTAGTCATCTGTGGAAAACTACTTCTGAAAGCCACAAGGGATTTCCAGACCGCAGTATCCATCCTCCTATCCCTACCTTGGAGATGTAGCTGGTGCCACACCCCAGGCCCAATTGGTAACATTTCTAAGAGCCCCATTCTCACCCACCAAGTCTCAGTAATACACAGCAGGTTGGCTCTCAGAAGAGCCTTCATTTCAGGCAGACCTGGCATTAAGCTGCAATAGCTTAAGCTAAGGACCAGGGGTGAAATGCTCCCAGTTCGCTCGTACCTGTCGGTCGCCATAGAGCCAGTTGCCAAGGTAGCGCAAGGCGCCGCCCACCTGCCCAGACGCCGCCATTTGGGTTCTTTTACCCTCTGCACATGCGCAAAGCGTTCTGTGCATTCGCAGAGGGTAAAAGAACCTAAATGGCGGCAGTCTGGGTGGGTGGGCGGCGCCTCGCGCTACCTTGGCGACCGGCTCTACAGCGACCGACAGGTACGAGCGAACCGGGAGCATTTCACCCCTGCTAAGGACTATTGAGCACATAATATCCAGGCATGGGAGCTAAGCCAAGGAGGCTAAAAAACAACATCGGTACTAGCCACTAAGTGCACTTTCCCAGAGAGTCACCCACCATGCTTCCTACCTTATCTCCCTCTACTCTTCCCTATTGAGATGTTGCTGTCTGCACCCACACTCCAATCAAGTCAGCATAATCCAAACTTCGTCTCTTTTTCCCAGTATATGACCCCATCCCATCCAACAACTATGTGTCACCAACTAATTCCAACTAATCCCATTTTAGCTGGTCAACCACCATAGACACAACACCCATTATAGAATTCTAAAGTTAGAGCCACAAAAATGCAGCTTTAGAATCTCTAACAGATGGCCATCCAGCCTCTACTTAGATACCTCCTACACTTTGTTAGTTCTTTTTAAATTTTACTTTTAAATCTTTTTTAAAAATAGGAAATAACTCATGGTGGCCAGAGGAAATAAGAATATTAGGACATTAGGTAGGTTAAAAGTCAGAAATCCCCTGTTCAAAACCTCTCCTACCTGGAATCTCAGCAAACAGGCCATAAGCTGTTTCTAAGATTCATCACACTCTGCTCCCAACCCATCTGCAACTGATATAAATGCTTAAAACACCTTCCTTATAAAGAAAAAATGGAAGAATTAGTGTTTTTAATTAGTTGTGAGGAAATGCATATAGAGGCATCTGCTAGAAGTTTATATAATTACATAAACTAGACAAACAGAAAGGTTTACTTTTCTCTCATAATTATTAGACCAACATAATTAAACTGGTTGATAATGGATTCAAGTCACTGCCACAAGAGTTGTTCACTCTTGATAATTTAAGACATTGGACTAATAAATTTTCTGAAATTCACAAGTTCAGTTTTGGACTATTTGAAAGAATGATACAGGCCAGGAGGCTACCCACTCCTACTCCTGCCTTAAATTCCCTCCCTCCAACTGTCCAAGAACCTCACATTCCTTCACGTTACATCACTGAATCACCAGTTGACCTTAAGTAGTCTTCCAGAAGGTTGAGGACTGAGTTGCACTATCTAATACCTCAGAGGTTATCCATCCCAATCCTACTTACTGTAACTCAACATTCACAAAATCAACTTCAAACTGAAGCAAGGCCCAGGAATTCCATTCAACCTGCTATATAATGAGGAGAGAATGTTTCCTACCAGTGAGGTCCATGGTGATTGGTCCTGGAGCAGTGTCACATACAAGAGTAAGTCGAGTGACGGTCACATTCGGAAGTGTTGGGTCTGTGGTGTCAGGAAAAGGATAAAAGGTTTATTAACCAAACATTGAGAAACCTGGGGTGCTTCCTTGGTTTTTTTTAATGCAAAATTTATCTTCCTACAGCCTTCATGTGCACAGGAAATTAGCATGTCACTTAATGGCTAATATAAACCTTTTTTTATGACATATTATTAGTTTCGGTCATGCAGGGAAATTCAATCAGATCTCAGTGTTCCCACTCACACCCTCCGTACAGGGACAGTAACATTACTTCTCTTCTAGTTTGTTTCTTTAATAAATTTACAAGGCTGTCTTATCTCTGGCTAACAATTAAAACAGAATAAAAGCAGAATAAAAGCACAACCAATAATTAAGAACATAAATAATATGACACAGCATAAAATAGCTGCCAGGAATAATCAAGTGCCTTCCAAGAATAAATGTAATCAAATAGGTACATAACCCAAAAGTTATATGAATTGCATGAATTATCTTTGCTGAAATATAGACCAGGGGCAGTAAATTAATAATGCTTCAGGTTTTGTTGCTAACTTCAAGTATTAATAATATAAATATGCCTCAACTAATTTCTTCATATGCTAAGAAATACACCAATAAGTGTCTAGCTAGTACTGTTGTCAACTTGACTGGAAACTTTACTCCAGAACTTGGCTAGAAGACTCTCTCAGCATTGCTGATTTGATCCTTTTAAACTATGTTCTTGCTCCTATGCTGAATAGCGAAGTCCTCCACCCAACTAAGAGGACCGAAGTAGACTTGCGTACTGAAAATAGAATCCATGTCACCTTAAAAGCAACACTGAAAGTTGATCTTCAATTATGGTAAAATATACTCAGATCAACGTAATACAGCCACCTGGAGTCGCTTTATCAGTGAGATGGCAGCACAGAAATGAAATAAATAAATAATCACTTCTCTTTCATTTTTAGGATCAAATTTAATGTTCTCCATCACTGACAATATTAATTTCATCACACAGCAAATACAAATACTGCCTTCTTTTTCTACCCCAAAATATGGTTCTTCCAAAGGTCCTTTTTTCCAGCTGTACCTGCAACCACTGGTGCATCCCCCAGCAAAGACTTCTTGTACTTTGCAAGGCTTTCATCATCTTTGTCCAGCTCCTGTAATTCCTGAAGTGTCTTTTGAGGTGGAGGCTTGTAGTTTAGTTTATCATCTAGCTCATCATCATCTTCTTCCACATGTACCTCAGGGTCTTTTTCAGTCATGACTGTTGGCTACAGAAGAAAGATTTGCCAGTTACTGTAAGGGCACTGAGTAAGGAACTGATTACAAGATTTGTAAATCCTTGGCTGGCTTTCTACTATAAAGAGAACAATTGTGGGAGTGAAGGTCACAGGCACAGCCATTTAAATGCTTTTATAAGCAAAAGGATCAAAGACATTTAACCTGGCAATAGATATTTTGTCAAATTCAGATATCCAGTAGCTGGACTGCTTTTTTCTGTAAGGAGAGATGCCATTTCTAGATGGAAGGAAATAATCGCTCTTAACTATTAGACCAAGAAGAGCCACTTTGCTGAATATTCTTCTCACTTGTAATCTGCTCATCCCAGATTCATGACATTGGCTGTATAAAAGAACCCAAACTAATCCCCAGAATTTGTCAATCATTCCAGCTCTCAAATACTTTAATGGTGGGGGACATAGCAAAAAAGAAAGCACCTGATCTGGCCACTGAAACAGCCCTGATATTCCTGTCTTCCCAAAATAGATTTAATCAATAACTACAGCAAGATAATTTTAAAACAATATTCTCTCTCTTTCTTTTTACACACATGCATACATGCACACATATATGTAAAATGCTATACATGCTGAGTTCTCTTAACAAAGCAATATGAGCTATAAAATATAACCCTTTTAAGAGGTGTGGACCAGAGGTGGGTTCCTTCCAGTTCGCCCGAACCGGTAGCAACCCGCTGGTGATGTCACGATGACATCATGGATCCGGTTCAGTTGGTGCCGGTCCGTGGCGCCGTCATCTTTTTTTTTGATATTTTTTTAATTTTTTTTTTTTTAAAATAATTTTTTTTTCTTCTGCACATTCGCAGAAGCCGAGTTTCCGGCACTGCGCATGCGTCACCATCTTGTTTTCGGCTTTTTTAATATATTTTTTTGATTTTTTTTTATTTTTTGCACTGTGCATGTGCGCGTGCCCACGCAGCGCGGGAGGAAGCGAACCGGCAGCAAGGTAAGTTAGAACCTACCCCTGGTGTGGACTCTAATTCCCAGAATTCCCTAGCCAGCATTTTCTAGGTTGAGAAATACTATACTAGATTCATGCATCAAGGTCAGCTCATGAGGGAAGACTCCCTCTAACCTCTGGACATCCACCTATTTCTCTTTACCATTCACATCTACATACATCAACAGAAACAGCAGCAGAATCTCAACTGCTGCTGTAAAAGCTTAATAATATTTCTTGACATCTATATTTGTACTACAGTAATCAAAAAAGAATTCCCTGCTCTCTGTGAAAGTACAGATTCTGGAATATGAGCTATTTGTCCTCATCTTACACAGCAAACATGAATGCATACTAAGACATCTTTCCCAATCTGGTATCTCCACATGTGTGGAATTTCAATTCCTATATTCCTGGAATTTCATACTGGCTGTGAATTCTGGAGAAAGATGCTAATGTGAGTTTGTACTCATATACTTCCCACAGTATACTCACCTCTCTATGACATAAATCTAAACATAGTCATACATGAGGATTCACCCTGCGTGTAACAACTGAGACCTCTAATTAACCAGCCAAACCTTTACAGGCTAAGGATGGCAACTAGATTCAGTCACATTTTTTAAATATATGCTGGTATGCTGGACTTGAAGTTCTTGAGCAGAAAAATAAGTACATAACCTTATTATTTGTATCGGTAACAAAATACTTCACACTGCGTCCACAATGACCAGCAAATCCTCCAACTAAAGCACCTCTTTGTGTCACGTTGACAAAGACAAATAGACTTTCAGAAGCCATAGCAGCCACATTACTGAACAATAGTTATTTCCTTCCTTCCTATACCTTCATTGAGACGGCAGCAATAGAAATAAATCAAACAGTTCATGCAATACCATACAGAGATTTACATCAAAAGCAGACAATGAAGGAAAATACCTGAATGGAGCTTATTAACAATTTTTTCTAAAGCTGATCAGTCCAACTGCAAATATCATGTAATTTCCCAACTGCACAACATTTAAAATAGCTGTTGTCTGTGTGGTGACCAGGTCCCCTTCTTATGCAGGAAGGAAACATGTGCCTTGTTCCTATGACAACCCATGCCCTGGCTACAGACTCCAAGGAGCTACCACAATCTGTAACACTGAAACTTCTCTGAAATTGGGGGAAGCAAGACAAAATTCAGTAAGCAATATGCTCAAAAAGGACTTAAAATGAAACTCCCTTTTCAGCACCAGAAGAATCAGTCTGCTGTTAGGTTCTTGGCCAAGGAAGGATAAACAAAATATAAAGTAAAGAACATAAAAAGCCGAGTAGAAAATTATTGCTAATCCATGGCACACAGCAGGGGTGGGTTCTAACTTACCTCGCTGCCAGTTCGCTTCCTCCTGCGCCGTGTGGCCGCGCCTTGTGGGCGCGCACGCACTTTGCGCACGTGCGCATGCGCAGTGCCGGGAAAAAAATTCAAAAAAAAAAAAGCCAGAAACAAGATGGGGACGCATGCGCAGTGCCGAAAACCCGGCTTCTGCGCATACACAGAAGAAAAAATAAATTAAAAAAATTCCCCCAAAAATTTTTTTAAAAAAAAATCCAAAAAAAGATGGCGGCGCCCACAGACCGGCACCGACCGAACTGGCTCCGTGACATCACTGTGACGTCACCAGCGGGTCGCTACCGGTTCGGGCGAACCGGTCCGAACCGGGAGGAACCCACCTCTGGCACACAGTATCATGTTGCTCTTGTTTTTAATCTGAGGTTCTTGAGCAACTACAATGGAAGAGACATGACATTTGGCTCAAGAACAAATGTTCTGTTCTAATATCCCCCCCCCCCTCACACATTCCAGATGCATCAGGTTAGCCAAAATTCATGTGGGCAATGATAAAGAATGGCATAAATTTTTGCTAACCTTTCATGCCCTTGCATGGATAACAGAAATAATAGATAAAGGCAAAATATGGCAGGCAGCCTATTTTGCTCAGAATAACATTTATTTATTTGAATTTGAATTTATGCAAGCAGTGGGCGCATGTGCGCGTGAAACCATCCCCCCTCCCCCGGCTGCTGCCAGTCAGCAAACCTTTCTGGCTCTATTGCAGCGGTCCCTAACCTTTCTGGCTTTGCAGTCCGGGGTTGGGACCCCCTGCTCTATTGGATGTTTGGATGTGGATATTTTTCAGTGCAGATCATAACTTGAATTATGGCTAGTTTAATGCAAGGGTTATTCATGAACCATACTAAGAAGTTGGTTTATTTGAATCCTTAATTTGTCATATTCAAGCAATACAAACTAACTAATCTAAGCTAGAAGTAAAATTCTCAAATCTGCAGGTAAATACAAATTCAGCAACCTACAGGATGCTGAAAGTTATAATTCAATAGCAACCATTTGGACCTCAGATTCTTTACCCGCATATGATAGTAGCTAACTTAGTATAAGACTCCAACCATTATAATCCTCCAGCTTCACCTTAAATGAACATCACAGCAATATGATACTTTTTTTCCCATTCAAATAGACCTAATATGGTGTTATGGCTTGCTCATCACAGAGTGATGCCTAGTCAGGTTCTGAAGAACCTGTTCTGGTCTCATAAAAATATAAATCTGAGATCTCACATAGGTCAGTTTTTTGTTACAGTCCGAAGTCAGTTTATAATAAACTCATTTTTTAATTGTAAGAACAAGATAAAGGGATTGACTCATGGTTCAGAAGATATGCAAATGAAGTTCCTGTTAATCTGAAGCAGAAACTCACTGAAGAGAGAGAGGGGATTGTGCAATGATAGATAGGTCATTAAAATGTAAAGAATGACAGGAAATAGTAAGAAATTAATTGTGCCTCAGATAGTGCAGATAGCTGCTGACCCCCCAGTGATCTCGTTTCAATTATGGAGGATTTTGGGATAGCTGGTACAAGCAGGGTACCCTGGGATCTCTTTGGGTTAGATTGCATCCAAGCATAGCTAAGTACCAATAGGGTTTAGGATTTAAGTTATGATATGGATTGCTCATAGCCAATTATTATGAAGGAAACACTCTTAAATTAGAAGGTCTGGAGTAACATGCAAACTAGTTGGCATTTGGAAGCAAAAGAGTAAACGAAGATAACCTGAAAGTTTATAGATTTTCAGTAACTGTTGGTTACAAAAATTATTTTGAATTATTTTAAATTATTTAGGACATGACAAAAATCTAAATCACAAGTAAAAATATATGCATAAGCTTAAATACTATGAAACTTTAACTGCAGATAAATTATTCACGTTACTTTTCTGCCTTTTAGTTTTCTGTTAAAATGTTTTATATAAATAAGCAAATGTTTTCTTTCTTTCACATATTATTTCATTGTATTTGCTACATATCTCTTGTAGTTGGTTCTGTGTTTATACTCTGTATTTTAAATTCTGTACATAATACCACTGTGCTTTGATGTTCCCAGATTTTTTTAAAAAAAATCTTGAACAGTTACTGCAAAAAAAGGAGGAGCATGGAGCTAAATAGGAAGAAAAAGGTAGCAGTTTCACAGGTAGCAGTTTCTCAAGAAGGGTGAATTCATCCTCTCCCTTTAATTAGAATCCCATAAATTAAAAGCACAACAAAAGAACCATGAAATTCTCTTTCTTCTTGTCATTGCTATATAATTAGCAATATTATGGGAAAAGAACTATGTCCCATAAATGCCATTTTACACCTCTGCTACTTATCTGATTTAGGACTCATCAAGCAATTATTGTATCTAGAAAGCTCTTGAAGGTTTCTATTTCTGTAAAGCTTCAAAATATGCAGGTTACTTAATACAAGAACATATTTTAGTATGATTTCCTGTGCACCCAGCCATTAATGCACTTGCTTATTATCTACAAAGCATATGCAAATTGTGGAGCTGATTAAATTACTTCTTCCTCCCAAGAAATGTGACACCTTGCATATGTCAGCAGTACTTTTTAAAATAAGGAACAGAATCTTTCCAGATGAGATACTTGGGTTATGGGACTTTTCATTAGCAGTTTGATGAGCTTTTATAATCATTCTTTGGTCTAACTAGAGCCGTACCACTTCCCACCTCTGTTAAGAGCTTCCCGATTATGCTCTTATTGCATTTCTGCTTTAAATACTAAATTTTGGAGATCATTAAGCCAAGAGGAAGGAAACAAGAATTTATATAAATTCATTAAATATATATATGCCTTTTCTCTTGGCCAATTATTCATAATGGTGAATATTTAAATTCCTCATTCTGTATTGTGAGGACCTTGGATAGAATACATGTTCTTAGAACAGTTACAAGTCAATCCAGAATCCATATACTTGTCCTGTAACTAACATCTGTGAACTGTCAGGAGTCAGCACATCTCCTAAGCTACAAAAGTTAAGATCTTCCACAGAAGACAGTGTCTTTACTGTCAGTCAATAAGCCCGGTTAAGGAGCTTGTACAGTCACCTTCCTCCTGATTATATGCTCTTAAGCTTATTAAGTCATCAGAGCTTATATTAGTTGCCATTTGGAGCTTCTCAGACATAGAATTTATCATTGTTATCACTGTTGGTGGTTATAAATTATGGTACACATTATCTAAAAATGCAATTGCTTCAGATTTGGTTGTCACTGCATGCCAGGCATGAAGGGAAGGAAGGATGAGAAGGCAGCAGGCACTTGCTAACCAGACATTTTGGTTAAGAATACCATAGGAAGTCAGCCACACCCTTAACCCTTTGCAGCCAACAAGCAGTTACTACTTCCTGCCTGAAATTGAGCTAAGAATGGGCAATAAGTTGTCAAGTTTCTCAGCCCCTATAACTCTAGGACCTAGAGTCTAGGTTATTTGTTCTAGTACTTCCTGGGACTTTGGCGACTGCAGCACTAATGGCAGTTGCAGCCCCAAATATCCAAAGGTCACCAGACTACCTATCATTAGCCCACGCTAATGTTCACTGAATAGCTAGAAAATAATGGGGGTGGGGGAGAAGAAACATTCATGACGGAACAGGATGCGCAATGGATTTTTCCGTAAGCAAGGACTGCTCCTTCCCTCTCCCCTCACTCTCAAATTGTGGAGCGGGCAAAATTCATCAGTTTTTTGCAGCAAAGACGCCAAGCAGAGCCTTTTGCAACCTTCCTTCGGCCGTCTCTCCAAGAAGTGACCCCCCCAAGCAGCGGATTGTGCTGAAGCTTTCCCTGCATTGCAGAGCCATCGCCCTAAAGACGCTGCTCCTCCTAACCTCCCCCCCCTCCCCTTTGCTCTAGATTAGACTAGAGCCACCTTTTCTGCCCGGTTTCCCCGGTTTAAGGGAACCCTTCCAGGGGGCTTCAAGAGCCTCTCCCCATCAGGAGCGCTGGGCTGCCTCGTTTTTCGCTTTCTTCTTCCACTTGCCCTGCTCGTACTTACTTGCTGGCGGCTGCGTCCGGGGTTCCTTTCTGTCTCAGCGTTGGCAGTTAAAAGCAGGAAGGAAGTTGGTTAAAAAAAAATAATAATCATTTGCAAAAAATCCGACTCGAAGAGGAAGCTGAGGCGTTGCTAGTTCTTCTCAGAGTTTATTTAGAGCCCCTCTGTTCTGGGCACACATACACACAAAATACAATAAAGCATAAAAGATGATTAGCTGTATGTGTGAATTCCTTAAGTATCCTCGCTTGTGGTCCTTGGGAATTCGTGCGTTATTTCCCCTTGCTTATGATATGTATGCATTTCTTCGGTATGTAGAAACTGTACAAGCAATGATAGGTGTCTTGGATGATATTCATGTTTGGCTGTGATGTTACCGAGGTTTCTAAAGGTTGCTATTTCTGGGGAGAGAGTAGTTATTAGAGTAGGAAAAAAATCACACGGCTCATTTTCTACCCTCTCCATTTAAAAAGGCAGCTAGTGTTTCATTTTTATGCCATCTGGATGTTCTGCCTTGACTATAATCACACACTTGAATCAGAAGCATTAGGTATTTGGGGAGGAGAGCGATGTTTTTTTATTAAATCCTAACGCAATAGGGAAATTATTTTATTTGTATATGTATCTATATGCAACCTACTTCATGAATTTGTTTTGCAAAAATCTATAGAATCTTAACTACTTTATGGGCTGTATTTCAACAATGCCCAGTCATGTATGCTTTCATTCTGAATAAAATTTGAAAACAGGAAAATTATTGCTGAAAGACCTGGTAAATACATCCCCAAAAAGTAAATCTGCTATTAATTGCAGTGGGACAGAAACTTGTTTTCATTGAGATCAAGTGACACCAGAAATTCCTTATAGAGGTGAGTCCAACTTTTTTCCTTAGGGGAAAAAATGGACATCTGTAATGCTGTACAGCCTAACAATCTGGGTATCGATTCATAAACAAGTCCTATGCATTTCTTGGATCTTATTGAGAAGAATAAACTTATCATGTACAGATTACAGCCATGGTGGAATACTTCCATTCCTTGACTGAAACAATCTTAGATTGTTTGTATCGTATCAGTATTAAAGTATGTTTCTACCCCAAGCCAATAGCATCCAATGGCAGCCAAGAAATGTATAAACTTAAGATCTGTCACCCATTATATGTTGAAACAGAAATCAGGGGAACAGCAGTGTGTGATAGCAGAGCTGGGCCTAAGCTAATGTGGACATGCCCTTCCCCTCATCTGCCTCATCTGCCAACATTCTCTTGTCTCCTAACAGAGATGGACACAGCAACCTCAGGCCAATGGTCTGTCAGAATGTGCATTAGCAATTGATTGCTCAGCCAGCAGTACTGCACATGCTCTAGTTCTGTGGCCCCAAGTGGTTAGCTCAAGGCGGAAACAGTGCAATAAGAGGAGGACCAAACAATGTGGAAATCAGCATTTGTTGCATATAGGATGGGGGTGGGGATCCTAAATAGCCTTGTAACTAAATTCCTTTATTTCTCTAATCTTTGGGGGGGTTATGATGGCTTGGAACTTAAGCACCTAGAGATGAGTGACAGAACCCTGCAGCCAGAATCTTTCCATTCCTGCCAAAGCACCCAAAGTGATGGGAAGATTTTCCCCATTCATTGTTCAAACATAGAAGAGGGAAGACAGCAAAGCACAGGGAATCAAACAATTGCTTTGGTTATCGTGGGCTGCACATACCAAAACCATTCAATAGGGAGCCCAAAACTCATTAACAGAGGCAAGGTAAGTGTTGCTAATAGGCACAGCAAATTTCATATGCATATAATTTTTGGTTGACTCAATGAGGGATGGATAACATTCAGAAGGAGAATGCTCATTCACCAGATATGAGGTCACTTTAAAACAGAAGTCCTTCCTTTTTTTTTAATTGATGTATTCAAACAAACATAAGGGGAGGGTTATAGTATTTCTGGTTTTCCAGCCTCCTGAATAATAGAAACATCTGTAGTGGGCTTTGATTCTGTCGATGTGGACAGTGTCTTGACATCCACAGATACTCCAGATTCACAGCATTCATTATTTGGTTTCATCTATGAATTAAAGTGAATAGATGTACAGTAAGAGACACAAGGGGTCTTGCATATTTAATATCTTCTGCTATAGAGAAGATATTTCAGTTAGTGTAGGTTATCATACAAGCTTTTCTATAAAGAGAATTTATAAAATTTAAAGGTGCAGACAATGATAGCCTAAAACAGACTTTTAAAAGTAACTTCAAAGAATTATGACTGTTATTAATGTAAATTCCTTGACCTTGAAAAGCTTACTTATGCAGTTGTTTTGGAATGTTAACAATTTCCCCTAAAAAAAGCCTGAGTTCATATGAAATTTCATGGTCTTTCTCAATTCTCAAAAATAACCAATATTATATGTGTAGTTTTTACACTTGCCAAATGAGACTTTGGTACTATGTCTATCTTTTCATCAGTAGAATAATTCTCTGGAAACTAAACAGAAATGAACCAAATTTGGTGTGGAGAAGAGAAGTTGGCAAAGGAAAAATCAAGTTCAAATATGGGGAGAATCAGCAAGTCTGCAGAGGGGAAATGGGGCAGAGCTTGTTGCTGATTCCTACATTCTAAGCCCCTTCCTTCCCTCTCACATAACCCAGAATGGAGTTACGGTATTTATTATTAAAAGGTTGGAAGACTTCCAGAAGTCATACCCTAACACTTTCCTTCCCTGTTTGCAAAACACTTGTTTCTAATGTTAACTATTATGATTGCCTCACATTGAGATTTCTCTGAGTTCTTTGAAGTTCAGTTCATTTTCAGAAAAATAACTTGGTGATATGCATCAGTGTGCAAGCTTCTCTTATTGCTAGTTTCCTGTTGGCAAACTCTACAAATGATTTGTAAAATACAACAAGCCTATTCAACTCTTGGGAGGTCCTTTTGAATACATGTACCTGTACATGTACATACCCACATTAAAAGCCATACAAGAATCCCTTATGTATGTATTTTGAAAGGCAATTAGTGTATCAAATTGTTTTCTAGCCACTTAGCAGTTGATAACTATGTATCTTGCTTAATTACCAGTTTAATAGTATACAATCCTTAGGGTATAGCAGGAATTGTGTCCAAATGAAGATTGGTACAGCGATGAAACTGGTGCTAACACATGTATAATAGATACATGCTTAAATATACCCATATAAAATAATAAAGGCTCTTGAATGCATTCCTGTCATCTACATTTTACATGTAGCTCATTTAATAATTTGATAAACTGCTTTATTATTCCAAGACCGCTGGGCTATCTTGCTTAGTTTAATTTTTCCTGAGCGCTCACAATGCATTGAACTACATCTGAACCCTAATATAAATTTCCTTTATGGTTTAGTGAGTCATGCAAACTTTTAAAAATGGATTAATTCAATAAACAAAAGTTCATTTCACAATGAGATAGCAAATTGATAAACACCAACAACATATCAATCTATAATGTTTGGGTTAAATGTAATGAATAAATCCTCTTTGTACATTATGGGATGCACACAGGATGGTGTGTCCTGTTCAACAAACAATGATTAATCCAGTATATGAACCAAGCTACTGATTCTGGTCTACAGAGTTTAAGAAAAAAAAATGGTTTTACTCTAAAATGTTTCAAATAAAATATCCCAAGTTCAACAACATATTTTCCTCAGTCATGCACTGTAGATCTGGTAATGAAAGAAGAGTCATCTACCAAGAAGTAAGTATCCCCCAAACATCTAACTTAATTACTTTTATCTAACTGAAAAACAAGATATTATAACTGAACTTTTGTTACAGAGGAAACTGCTCTATTTTGGTGACAATCTTTGATTCCACCTCTTGTTGCAGATGTTTAGCCTCTGATTCATGCCATTACAAGGCAGCTGCTTAATTCATGTCCCTAATTTAAAACTGAATAAAATTCATAAGGTAAGTGATTATCCTTGAGCATGCTGATTAATTACCCAACAAAGATTTTGGTGAGCATCCTTTTTGAAAAGTTGTTTGGTTCATTGAATGAAGAGCATTATGGAGGGTAAGAATCACACTGCAGTCTTTTACCTCTCTAAATAAAGTGGAAAGATCTATTGATTTTAATAGAACATACTTCCAAGTAGACATATATAGAACTTCAACCTTATTATCTTCTCTTGCCATATACAGTATTTTAATCTTATTCTCTTCCTATTAAGTCTTGTATGGAAAATATTCCTTGTTTCTTAATTCCTTGATATTGCTTCAGTAATTTCCTTTAAAACTTGTCGATTCTTTGCATTTTAAAATTATTTTGAATACTAGTATGTTATTTTAAAATTTAGTGCATATAATTGCAATATGAAGTTCACATTTTCTTCTAATTTGAATTATTTTTATTGAACAGTAAAACTCATGCACATTGTTTTTGTAAAATACATTAATAAACAAAACTGGGAAGAAGATTGGTAAATAAAGAAGACAAATATGGTATACATAGCATTATAAATTATGTTGATTTGTTAATTTTTATTTTATTTTTATTACTGAACATTTTCAGATTTTACAACTTCAGTAAGAAACAATAGGTACTTTAAAAAAAATGTTATCTGTGTACCATGTATGTATGTAGCTACTCAGACTGCTACCTGGAGAAAACTGGGTATAGGAACAACCATCTAACCAAGTAAAACTCATATTTTGAACAAGAACTATTTTAAGCTTCCTTTCTCCCATATAATTAATCACGGATAGCAAGTCTTGCAAACTGCCATTTTATTACAGCAGCTTTCAGCTTCTGTATAAATCAATCTAACTAACCTACATTATTATCTAAAAATAACATGCTGCTGTTGCTAATACTAAATGCCAGATTGGTATATAATAAGAATCCTACAACCATGATTTGATAGTGTGGATAAGGCCAACTTGGCATGGATAAATGAAATCTGGTTGGGCATAGAGGGAGATGGTAATATGAAGCTTTACATCTCTACCCTGGGCTGGTGAGATCCTTTCCCAGTTATCTGGAGGGAGGGAAGGTTTGGATGGGAAAGAACAGGCTTTGATAAACCAATGGAGTACCTAGTAACTGTGGGTTTTAGGGCCTTCCCCCAGAATGTGAAGACTTCCACTCAAAGGAGATTGTCTCCCCTAGATTTAACTGGTGCACAATTTAGGACTTTTGTCACTATGTTCATTTTAATTTGTCAGCAGGACTCTTATTCTGAAATGACACTGTATACTGATATGAAGTTCTCATGTGATACCTGTACTGCGCATGTGTTAATCTTTTCTTTGTTCTTTTTGTTCTTCACCATGTAGACACAGGCTTAGATGTTCTTATTTTTGTTATGAAATATATTACTTTTATTCTTTCCTGGACTCCGGTCTTATTATTGAGGATTGAGAGCAGGGAAACAAGATTCATTTCACCTCTAATTATTTTTCTCCGCAACATGGTAGCAGAGGATGGTTATCTTTATTGCTCTAATGTTTCCCCGCTCGTCATTCTCAGATAGCCGGCCAGGTTTGTTAGCCAGATTTATTAGCGACCGAGGAACGCTGATTAATCACTGCAAGAATGACCAAAAGAAAGAAAAAGAAGAAACGTCGTACTGATATCTACACGCCGCCCGAATCTGAGAGTGGATGTCAAGAAGAAGATTTAATAAGGTCAGTGTGTCCAAGCACGAGCACCCACAAGGCTTCTGAGGAATCTGGGGGAGCTGGACAACCTGACACAGAGCTGGATAGCTGGATGTCAATTTAATAAGGTCAGTGTGTCCAAGCACAATCACCCAAAAGGCTTCTGAGGAATCCGGGGGAGTCGGACAACCTGACACAGAGCTTGATATATCACGGGCAGCCCAGATATTCTTAAGTGATTAAGTGAAATCACCCCCTTTATTAATAGCACGAGATGAAGCTATAATCAGCTATTATGAGCAGATTAGTATTATGCAAGAGACACTGCATAAGGCAAAGCAA
>QLTV01004398.1:228241-251412 GCA_003457575.1 Thermophis baileyi
TTAAACAGTGGTTTAAACAAGGTTTTGTAAAATTGCAGTACATACCTTCACGTGATCAAATTGCAGACATGCTTACCAAACCATTACCAGCAGCGCAGCATGAATACCTGCGTGAGATGATGTGCCTTAATTGATGTTTGATGGATAACTGATATTCGCCCTACTGACAAAGAAGGGGTTTGTCACTACGTTCATTTTAATTTGTCAGCAGGACTCTTATTCTGAAATGACACTGTATACTGATATGAAGTTCTCATGTGATACCTGTACTGCGCATGTGTTAATCTTTTCTTTGTTCTTTTTGTTCTTCACCATGTAGACACAGACTTAGATGTTCTTATTTTTGTTATGAAATATATTACTTTTATTCTTTCCTGGACTCCGGTCTTATTATTGAGAATTGACAGCAGGGAAACAAGATTCATTTCACCTCTAATTATTTTTCTCCGCAACATTCAATTCCCATCTTCTGATTGAAGGGCAGGTGGCAGCCATGGCTAAAGGGCCTTGTGGCTAAAGTCCATTATGTGTCTCATTTGCACCTACTTCCTGGATCCACATTAGATAGTTCCAGTCTGCTGGCCTTCTGCAAATAAATATCTGATGTTTCCACAGCTTTGAGTTATGCATCAGTTTTGCCCTCTCCTCGACTGGGGGCCCTGCTAATGGCCGCTCAAGAACTCTTGACCTCCAGATTGAACAATTGCAACATGCCATACATGTGGCTGCCTTAAAGAGTGTTTGGGAGCTTCAGCTGGTGCAGAATGCAGCAGTGCAAGCAGTTAATGGCAATATGTGACACCACTACTCCATGAACTGCATTGGCTTTCTGCTGGGGGCAATTTAAAGTGCTGATAGTACCTTTAAAGTCCTTCAGGGATAGACACTGAGTAACTATGAGACCATATCCAGCAGTGGGTTGCTCCCGGTTCAGACCGGTTCTTAGAACCGGTAGCGGCGGCGGGAGGCTCCGTCCACCTGCCCGGGACGCTTCTGCGAACCGGTAGCAAATTAATTCAGAACCCACTACTGACCATATCTCTCCAATTGTTTTTACCTGTCCCACCTGGTCCAGCAGGCAGGGCATGTTCTGGGTGCCATTGGCTAAGGAGTGTCAGCTGGCAGGGTGTTGTGGCCCGCCAGCTGCCAGCAGAGCTGGCGGCAGACTTGAACAATGAGGAGGTTGGGGAGGAACTTAGGCCAGTCCTGGAGTCTGGGGAAGGTTCTGATGGATGTTCTGCGTCGGAAGCAGAGATAGAGCCAGGGCCGTCCAACATTTCCCAGCTGCCTTTGGAGTCAGAGATAAGTGGGGAAGAAGAACAGCTGGGGCCTGTTCCAAATGTGCGTATGCACAGAGCTGTCAGGAGAGGAGAACAACTGAGGAACAGGGGCCGACTCGGGAACAAAGGCATACGTGGATGCTGAATGGCCCCTCCCTGGCTGCGGAATAAATAGAAGCAAAAGGGGAGTGGTGGTTGCAGGAGACAACAGTTCGTATTTCTTTCGGAAGATTTGCTTATCGTGGTTCGTGCCTTAGAGACTTCTTGCCAGGAATTAATTTACAGCTTTGTGACTGGAAGCCTGGCAATTATCCAAGGACTGATAAAATCTGTTATTGCAATTAACCCTTGAAAGAATTATTGCCTGGACTTTTCTGTGTGTGAACGCCATGAATTCATAGTAGTTGAATAAAGAGGGTTTTTTCGGGTCAAGGAGTCTGTTTCTTGGTTCTGCTAAGGCTGGGTCAGAACACAGGGCTTAAAATGAGGGCCCTTTCTGCAGTGATGCCCACCCTGTTTAACACCATTCCTCTTGAGATTAAGTTATCCCTGGCTCTGCTGGCTTTTCAGAAGGCCCTAAAACAAAGGTGGGCTTCAGCCAGTTCAGACCAGTTCGAGCGAACCGGTTGTTAAGATTCTGCGCAGTTCAGCGAACCGGCAAATCCCACCACTGGCTGGCCCCACCCTGCCTGCCCCACCCCACTCCGCCCCGCCCCGCCCAGTCACTCCTCATCTCATCCGCTCGCCCTGCATAGCTGCTGATGCTCTCTGTCTGGATCCCTCGCTTGCTTCGACCACACAGTCTCTGCAGGCCAGCCAACATCCCATGCAGCACTCTCCCCGCAGCCCAGCTGAGCTGCCCTGATCTGCCTGGGTGAGCCTACGAGCAAGGCCCGAATCCCAGCCTAGCTGTCTCCCACGTGGCCCCGCCCACTTGCCTGCCTTCCGCTGTGGCCTACCATGCAGTGGCCACGGCCCAGCTCTCTGCCTCAACTGCCTTCCTTCGCAGATCTCCGCTCCTCCTCGCTCGCCTAGATTAGACTCGCCCAGCTGCATTGGCCTGCTCCCACCCACTCCAGCAACAAAAGCCTTGAGGTGTCAGGCCTGGAAGCCATCTTTTACCTTTTTGTATTCAGGCCTGCCACAATTTCTACTGTGGGAAAATGGGGGTGGGGGGTTATATGGAGTAGGCGATATGTAGTAGTCTAAATAACATTCTTTCTAGAAAGTCAAGGTCGCTGTGCCCTGCAGCTGTGTGAAGTGATGGGGGTGCATCTTCAGTTTTGGACGATGCCTGATTGGATCGTGTGATGGACATGTGAGTGCTGGGCAGGGACTTGAACTTTCGTTTGGGTGGAGAAAACCCAGAAGCTCTCAGATTCGGGTTTTCCCAGATGTGCCAATATGACATCTCTAATAAAATGGAACTTTGAGGAACTTCAAGCCTCGGAGTCTTATTGCGTTGGGGTTGTTACTTTGATCCCTGACATGAGGCAGAGGTAAGCGGGGCCGGGTGCCCCCTCAGGGAAGCGGGGCTGGGAAGGGTGCTCATCTCCAAAGCCTCCCGTTTCTCTCGCCCTCTGCCTCCTACTGCTTTTCAGCCTCAATCAGTTTCACTCCCTCTGCCTCCTATCGTTTCTCTCAGCCTCAATCCGTTTCTCTCCCTCTGCCTCCTATCATTTCTCTCAGTCTCAATCCGTTTCTCTCCCACTGCCTCCTATCGTTTATCTCCCTCTGCCTCCTACCGCTTCTCGAGGCCCGAGACAAAGCGCCTGGTCTGGGCACACAGCCCTCCACGATGGAGCGCTTCCTGGGGAGCAAAGCCTTGGATGAACTGATCTGTCCCGAAGGCCTTGAGGAGCTCCAGATTTTCCACGCACCTCCACCGGCCCAAGTACCCTGCCCTTCAGATCCCAATGGGGCCAGTGCCCGCCGGCAGCAGCACTCCGGGAGGGCAGGCGGATGTCCCGGGGCTGCACACGCACACTGCAGCAGAGTTGGGATCTGAAGGGCAGGGCGTTCAGGCCGGCGGAGGCGCGTGCAAGCTCTGGAAGTTAAGACCGACGGTGATGGGTGAGGGAGACCCACTGCACTTGGCCAAAGAGCCGCCTCGGGCAGACACGGCGAGGCTTGCTCGCCTTTTGGGCCTGGCGCACTTGGCTTCCACAGGGCCTCCAGGCGACTGCTGCCCGCTCACCTTCCCCTCCGCCTCGGGTCCTGGATCCAGCCCGTGATGGGGGGACACACCACTTCTGGGCTAGGCTGGCCAGTAGGTGGGTGGGCGGCCCTCAGGGGAGACACCGCACTGGGGCCGAGACTGCACATGCACACGTGACCCCCATGCTGCCCCACCCCCATGCATGCGCACGCAACCCCCCGCACTCCCCCGCGCATGCCCCATTTTGGGCCTTGCAGGCCTCCCTGTACTGTACTGTAAGACTTCCGGTGGGCCCGGTAGGCCCGTTTTTCACCCTCCCCAGGCTCCAGAGGCTTTCTTGGAGCCTGGGGAGGGCAAAAACGGCCTCCCTCGCCCCCTTGGAGGCCCTCCGGAGGCTGAAAATGCCCTCTCAGAGCCTCCGCACGAGCCCTGTACATACCTGGCATCCAAAATGGGCCGCGTGGAGACTCCTGGGAGGGGAGGGGAGGCATGGGCGGGGCCAGCCAAAAATCAGCTGGCCGGCGCGTGCATGTGCGCTGGAGCTGAGCTAGGGCAACGGCTTGCGTGCCCGCAGATATGGCTCCGCGTGCCACCTGTGGCACGCGTGCCATAGGTTTGCCATCATGGCTTTAGAGTGTGTGTATGTAAAGTAAAAGTAAAAGGGAACATTAGGACAGGGATGGTAGGCACGCAGGGTGTTCAGTCCAGTGCCTAAGAAAATAATTTAAGTAGATGTTGTAACATGCATATTAGTAGCTCAGTATATGTAGCAGTTTTAGTCACGTCGCTCACCTTTTGGATGTGGAACATATTTGACAGTAGGAAAACTCTCTAACACATAAGCATGTATTTTTCTCTAAATGGTTCTTAGATATGATTTTCCATTAGTTTTGTTGCTTGCTTTTGCTCTTTTAGCTAAATAAAAATTTTCCTCAATCTTGTGCTTTTTTAGAAAGCTAAACAGCAACACTTGAAATGATCAAGAGCTGGCCAAAATAATTATTAATGTCATTGTTATTGCTTTTTATTTCTTTAGTCATTACACTTTTGAAAAACTCTGTCTTTGGGGCAGCCTGTGAAAATTAAAAAATTCCCAATTGTCTTGGGCTTTGAAATATAAATTCTCTCAAGGTTTTTCCATTGTGTAGCTTTAAGCCACATGACTCCTGGATAAAAACTGGCTGGAAATGAATCCAGCTTAAAAAAGTGTCTTTCATTTTCAGCCCTTTTCTCTACTCTAGCTACAATGATCACCTACTATTCTCTCTGGACCAGCTGACCACAATTGATGATCCCTGATCCTTTATCCCTCCCACCCATGCCTGGAGAGCAAATAACAATTGCTTTCTTTTCTGTCCTTTCCATAGATAGAACATTTGTATGGACGCCTTTAGGTGAGTCCCCTTCACACCTGTCTAGAGCATCTACAAATAGACCCATAAAAAGAAAATATTGGCCTTTTATTATTCTTTTGGTACAGTACTTGAGCTAAAAGAGAAAGCTGGCAAAACTCTTGTTAATTTCAAGAAAGAAATTAGTGACTCAGCATTCCACTATTTCATGTGTGAACTTGTGCAAAAAAATCCAGAAACTCTCACTGGTTAAATAAGTTTTGAAGTCTAAATTTCAAGAAACATGTGACACAAATCATACTACATTCAGAAGTGGGTTGCTCCCTGTTCGTCCCGGTTCTGTGAACCGGTAGCACCGGTGGCGGGAGGATCTGCCCACCCGCTCGGAATGCTTCTGCACATGTGCAGAAGCTTCTGCGCATGCACAGAAGTGTTGCGCGCGCGCGCGAGCACGAACCTGTAGCAAAGGGTTTTAGAACCCACTACTGACTACATTGGGCAAGCATAAGCCTTGCATCTGATGCAGTAATTTGGGAATACTGTAAAAAGACATAAGCTTCCATAGTTAAGTAGCAGTTGCTCTTTCCCTTATGGACTTGTTCATGAAAATTGATAAAAATGAACCGGTGATTTCTGAATTTACCATGGCTGTATATGGGAAGAAAGGAACTATATTATGTAATTTATGTAATTCCATAATTTATGAGGGGAAGTGATATGTCTACAACTGCTGTAAAGAAGATTGAAAATCACTTCAAGTATTCTTTTTTCTTTTTCTTTTCTCTATTGTTTTCAACACTTTTTATGTTTCCTACTTTTCTTCTAATTTTTTTTCCTGTTTATCTTTATTTCTTTAATAAAATTATGTAAGAAAATAATACCAATTGATCTTTCCATGAACCAGCAAAATGTTTCTATTGAACTGGGGGGGCTGGATGAGCAGTTTTTTCCAAGGCAATAAATAAAAAAAGATCAGAAATATCTTTAAGTGTTTTGTCTAGCCTTGTTAAATCTATCAGCCCAAGTATCTATTTTGCCTTTCCTAAAGGATCAGAGATTAAAGCTGAAAAAGGAATGGATTAAGAAGAAACTAAATCCAATTAGCATAGAAGCATTCTTGTTTACAAGTCAACAAATAGGAGGAAAGAAGGACAGAGATTAACATAGAAGTAGGTTGCCATCCGATAGCATCATGATAAGAACCTTCTAGGGACAGATTAAACTAGGTAAAATTAGCCATCAACGCAAACAAGATGGATTGACTCCTATGCTAAACAAGGATATGTCAGAGGCAATTACACTGAGTTTCACATTGAGAAGGGCAGAGAAAAGTGGGAAGAGAAAGAACATCATTTGCACAGTAGTCTTCAAGTCTTACTTCACTGCTATTGCCTACACTGATTTGGTCATCATAGGATTACTTTTTCCAAGAACTGTGAGCAATTTTATTAGAAGAATCACTTCGGAAATTTCTTGAGTAAGGTAAGAGTGTAAAGAATTTTTTGGTTAAGACATTGAGAAAAAAAAATCCAAACATAAATAGGTAGGCAAGTGATGGGGTGGAGAAGATGTTCAGTTAGTGTTAGGCATCGGATGTATTATAGTGATGTTGAACTCCTAAATAATTTATTTGACGTATATAAATAAAGTATAGTCTGATTTGATGAAAGCCATCTAGAAACAGATTCATTGACTTATAATTAGGCAAGGTCGTTGTAGAGAACTCATTGATGTTTCTGGTTTTGGTAGGAAATGATTGCTATATGACTTAAAGTAGTTTGTGAGAACCTTTTGTTAAGGATGAAGAGTTTTTTTCTTACCCACTGTTTTTCATGTGAAAACAAGCAAAATAAGTTCATTTTAATTGTTCCCATTTTTTGCCATTTCTTTAAACAGCATGTTCACATACAAAGAAAAAAATGTGTAGATCTTGAGATCAGTTTGTGCTTATACAACTGGCCCTATAAAGGCAGTCAGGAAATCAGGAGTTTAACTAAATGTTTGGTTCTGCTATAAATGTCACTGTGAGCCTGGTTAATGATTTCTCCTCACCCTCCTATTTGCAAGATTTACATATTTCTTAAATCAGGAATGGGTTCTTAAAGCAAAATACAATATATAACTAAAATGTTCCTGGGAGGAAAAGTAATTGCTAGTCCAACCCGCAACAATGATCCAATGTCTATTTACTCACACATATATGCATACATATTTACACTCACACTGCTTTTAATGGGACTTCCAAAGTAAATACAATATTACTTCCTGATTAAATCCCCACTGAATTCAATATAACTTTTTTCTGAGTGAACAAGCTTAGAATTTTATACAAATGATATGTCTACTGGCAAAATGTAATTCCAAATATGGCTCTTAGGCTTATAGTTATAGGAGATGTAAACCTAAATTGTATGAAGTTTGCTGCATTTTCATGGTATTACTTTGGCCTATGACACAGCATATATTTTATCAATACAATCAAATACACAAATGGGTATGGAGATTATATGTTGTAATAAATTCTCTCACTTGACAAACAATTGCTAGAATATCTGTTTTGTTCAAGTGTGACACCCTTCTTCTGCCCCTTCTACATGTCAGTAATAATAAGAATAAAAAGAAGAACAAAAAATAAACATGGGAAGACAAAATATTACATGGCCAGTACATTAAAAAAATAGCAGGCGAACCAGATAATAACAAGACCTGGCTATGGTTTAGAGTAGGAAAGTTGAAGAAAGAGAAAAAGGGGCTAATTCTGGTGGCCAAAGACCAAACATTAAGAACAAATGCATACAAAGCCAGAATTGAGAAGACAGCAACAGACAGAAAGTGCCACTTTTGGAAAGAAGCTGAAGAAACCAGACCACCTGGTTAGCTGCTGCAAGAAGATTGCACAGACTGACCGTAAACAACAAGTAGCAACAATAGTGCATTGGGAGAGCTGCCAGAAATAGCATTTGCCTGCAAGCAACAATTAGTGGGACCATAAAATATAGAAAGTAAAACTGAAGAAGCTAAAGTGCTCTTGGACTTTAGAATTCAAACAGACAAGCACTTGCTGTATAACACACCAGACCAGACTTAACAATTGTCGATATGAATGACAAAATAAAGTCTGGATAGTGGATGCAGCAGTACCTGAAGACAGCAGAATAGATGAGAAAGAACTAGAGAAGATATCAAAATACAAAGACCTGCAAATGGAAATAGAATGACTGTGGTAAAAGAAAGCAAAGGCAGTATCAATAGTAATAGGCACCTTGGGTACAATCCCAAAACAACTGGAGCACTATTTGAATACCATTGGCACTGACAAAATAACCATTGGTCCATTGCAAAAGGCAATTGGAACAACTTACATTCTGCCACAATACCTTTAGCACCATAAAACATCAGCATCTGCCTATCTCAAGCCCTTGAAAAGGACTTGATAGTTTGCCAAATTCAACCTAAACATCTGGCTGATTGTGTGATGAACCAATAATATGTTATTAAATATATATGCAAACAAATTCCCAAGTAAAAGACCTAGCTACTAAGATGCGCCCCTGTGGTTTTGTAGATGTAATTTTTATTTATGAATATTCTCAGTCCTCTGAATGATGCTTTTTTTAAAACTGATCATGTGAAAAGAACTCAAGACTGTATTAAGAATATACTGTTATAGTCTGATAATAAGCATTTATTTAAAAAAAAAATAGCACTCCCCCTCATATCTCTATGAGTACATACAAAGAACAAATAAAAAGTACAGAAATCAAAATACTTATAAGGAGCAAAAATTAGCAGCATGTGACTTTCCATATATGAGAGAGAAAAAGTTAAAGACAAGCACTGGTCTTATTCTGATATGAAATAATAAAGGAATCAAATATGAAGGAGGAGGATGGGATTAAATTCATGTGAGCATAAAACCTATAGATTGCAAAGGAACAGATTGTTATCTGAGCTAAAGAAAAGAACTCTAATAAGTACGGTACATTTATCTGTACTTAGTAAATAGATTTCCATAAATTCACTGAAGATAATTTAAACCCATTGCAGCATTATTTTATGAGAGTGTTTTTAAATATTAAAAAAATAAGTTGGAGATGAAAAAGATAAATAGACATAACTTCTCTTTTTATCAATGTATTTCTACAACCACATTCATCACCATGGCATAAGCTATCCATATTGACTGCTCTAAAATTTTATCCATTTTTTAATTCAGGGCTCATTTTATCACTGATAAAGAAGAAATACAGATGTATACATGAAACAACAAAAAAAGGAAAACCAGATCCTCTGTTTCAAGTGGGTGGGAGGAAAGAGAGAAATAGCATTATGTAACAGTATTAATTAGTCTATCTAGCTTGAAGTGTATAATGAGTCTGTACTAGTTAGAATTTTCAATCTTTGTGGCATCAAATGTAAGACCCTCTCTTCTCCAACTTTATTAACAGCATTATTTTCTCTTTTAGAAAGGAGAATCTTAAAAAGCCAAGTATCTCATTGTAACTCAAGATGTCTGATAATGCTGCAGCTGCTAACCTCAATACAAAAGACTCAACAGGGCCAACTACCCCACGCAAGGGGCCTCCTAAATTCAAGCAAAGGCAAACAAGACAATTCAAGAGCAAGCCTCCTAAGAAAGGAGTAAAAGGGTAGGCGTTATCCAGAAATCAAATGTTTACATATCTGAAGATTCTGCAACAGCCTTCTCCAACTTGTTCCTCCCAGAAGACTTAAATTGTGGCTTTCTTAACTCTCAACTGGTCTAGTCATTGGCTTTTTCAAAGACTTCATGTGTCAGGGCTGCCTGACATCTTGATAATGCCCAATTACACTTACTAGAGTATAAATATTTAGTAATTACAATTACTAGAGGCATGACCCTATTATTCCCCATTCTCCACTATAAATGATCCTGTACATACCTCCTTAGAAGTAAGGTTTTTGAGTCCAGTGGAACTTTCAGTTAAATATGAATAGCAGTAAAATACACATTCTTGGTGGGAGGGGGAATATGCATGTAAATTAATATTTTTGTGTGAGAATGTGTGGGTGTGTATTCTTCCTTCATTTACTGCTGCCTTTAATTTTCTTCTTCGTCTTCCTTGTGTTAATGCTCATTTTTAAATGAATAAATATATATATATAGATAATACATAGAAATTATACTATATTTCAAACTACAGTATAAGTTGCAAGTGCTGCAGATATCTTGGTGTAATCTTAATGAAGTGAAAGGAAATAAGACCCATGATACATAATGGGATTTATTTCTGAGCATATATACATAGGATTGTATTGTAAATGGAATTGATAAGTGTACCAGTAGTGGGTTCTAAATCCCATTGCTACCGGTTTGCTCGTGCGCTCATGCGCAGAAGCGTCCCGGGTGGGTGGGCGGAGCCTCCCGCCGCCACCCCTACCGGTTCGCCGAACCGGGCTGACCCGGGAGCAACCCATCGCTGAAGTGTACTGTAGTTGGTAAGAGCTGGTCAACATAGTACCCCTTTCAGAACTAAAGATATAAAATTAGTTCAGTTTCTTGTACTACTTATAAAATGGAATGATGAAATTTTCTGAATTATCGAATTGAATAACTATTATACTTGCCAAAACCAGTACCACTATGACTATTGGCTTACGTATTAACTGTGTACATATATAATTATATTTAAATGGGACATATTTCTATTTGATTGTTTTATATTTTAGGCCTTAGATAAGACACCCGTGATATGTGCATAGATGTCTATGTTAATAAAGTCAATCAGGGTGGCATGATGACAGAAATATTTTCAAAGGGCTGCAAGAATTGTGTTTATTTGCTTTGGTCTTTTTTTTTTTAATTGAAATAGCATTTCCTATTCTGTTCTGTTATTTCCTAAGGCAGCCAACTTGGACACTGAAAGTTCACTAGACATTAAGGGGTCTTTAATTCCTCTGACCTAAACAATTAGCATGTAACTTATTAGAAGAAATAGATTACATCTTAATTTACATTGTTCTTCTATTTGTCCAGACAGTCTATATTTTAGATCAGAACACTGAATGGCAAAACATGATAATTCAAATGTAACATGCTAATGAAAGCCACATTCAAGTCCTAGAGTTGAAAGAGTTCTTACATATTCATTTTCTGTCATTCTGCTCTTGGGTTAGGAAAAAAGTATTGTTGTATATATATATTTTCTCCCACCCTCCCTCCCTCTCATTCATCTTCTTTCTCTGCTTTCTTTGTCCAAAGTTTTGGAGATGATATTCCAGGAATGGAAGGACTTGGAACAGGTAAATAATACAGGAAAAGTGTGTTATTAAATATTCTATTATGACTATTTAATACAAAGAATAATGTTATGACTTGGTTCATTCACCTAATTAATCTCCTATGTATAATCAGTAAATTTTGCATCAGGCATCTTTATGAGAAATTAACCAGTTGGCTGGTGCAGGTCACTGTATGGGCCAGAAACAAACTGGCAGTTTGATCAATCCTTTATCATTGTACGTGCCACCTATTTGAAAAGTCTCTGATTTAAAAACAGTGTTCAACTCAATTCTTATTCATGCCATTATCAGCACATATATGGAATACTGCAGTGCACTGTACATAGGCTGCCTTTCCAGTCAGAAGATACAAAATGTTGTAGTCTATTTCCTATAGGTACTAATGCCCAATAGCCTATTAAACTTGTGCTTAAGGCCTAGACTGGATGCCAATAAGCTTCTGAATGCAATTTAAAACACTAGTTTTGACATATGTAACCTTCTAACTTTGGCATCAATGCATCTGCAGTATGACTTTCTTGAGAATCTATCTACACAATATAATCTAAATTATTAAGGATTTTTTAAAATTTCATGTTCTTCATGGACTTCATGTTCTTCAAAGTACCTCCGGTTCTTTATTTCATTTGAAATCTAGACTAGCCTTTCTAGAATCATACATGTAGTTCTCTTATTTCAAATTCTGGCTACAGTGTTTTAATTGATGGCCTCCTTCATTCCTTTGGGGAGATTTCCATTATTCTAGAAGATACTGAATCTGATCTAATATATTATGAAATTACAGCGCAAAATTTCATCGCACATAGTTTTGAAAAAATTAAAATGTAGCTAAGGCACTAGTATATATTCCACACTGATTACCTGAAAGTACAACACTCACCTATTAAGGAGGTGATCGGTCTGGAAGACGTTTTATTACAGCCAGTTATAACCTGTGTTTGCCTTACTGGCAAACTCTTTGTTTGACCAGATTAATGTTCTCAGTCCATATTAATGGAAGGGAAATAAAATAAAAGCCCAATGGAAGTTTGTTTATCCACGCTTGCTAGGAAAAACTGAGACCTTTATGTGTGTATTCTGAATGGCCTGGTAGTGCACGAAGTTAATGATACTCCTTTATTTAATAATTTGGTAGGACAGAAAAGGAGAACATTTGTCTTACTGCATTTGTCTTTGGGAAAAAATTGGGGAGCTATATCAGTTGTTACAAATAAATAAATAAATTAGTATAATGTATCACTAAGAGCTGATTATTTGTACCATATATGGCATAATATTTCAGATGAGACATATAGTTATAAAAGATTCAAGTACAATGCAAGAACTGGCATAATTCACTAGAACTGGATTTATGACTCTAACAGAACATCTGCATACTACAAAAAGATTTCGATAGGATTCGAAATGCAGAAAGACAGAAATGCCTTTAGCTATTTCTCCTAATTGCCTTCTTTTATGAGACACCATAACAAAAAAGAAATAGCTGATATCTACAAAAAGAAAATAAATGGACTTGTAATTGGCAAATAATTTATAATGGTTTTAGAAATGAAATTGTATGACATTTCAGACCAGAAATAGAACAAAATAGCCATCAATTCCTAATCTGACTAATAGCATGTGTTAGATTAAGGGCTGCTTCCTTGCATTTCATATCCTCCATTTTCTGTGTAAATGCACACTTTAAAGTCACTTTAGAAATGAGTTCCAAGAGAATAGCTAAATTCTTCTTGAATGTCATTACTGTTTGTCACAAAATTGTTTAGTTTTCCTTGTTTAGAAAGTTATAGATCCTCAGAGCACAATTTTAAGACTGTCATTTTCTGATTTCACAATATTGAGTAAAAGTCAGTGATAATTCATAAATTTATATTCATTTATTCATATCAATCTTCCAAGAACTATCATTTCAATAGCTAACAATTTTAGTTACATTTGAATTAAGTGTCTTACTGATCTTTCTTCTAATAATTGACAATTTGTTTTAGTAAGTAAATTAGCTTAGAGCAATTTTTTGCTTTACTTGTTATATAATTTTATATAACAAGTAATTTTATTTTTATTTTTATTGTGTTGAAGTAATCCTGTTTTAGTCACAGACTATAATAATGAAGTTATCTATATTTTAAGAAAAATGTTAACATGAGATGTTTTTGCATGAAGTTTCAACTCACAGATATCCTTCTTATATGACCTTGTTATAGTTTTATCAGTTGCAGAAATTTCTTTGTCTCATTTGCAGATATCACTGTGATCTGCCCCTGGGAAGCTTTCAGCCATCTGGAACTTCACGAATTGGCACAGTTTGGAATAATATAATCAATCAAAATTCCTGCTTGGCTCTGATGGCATCTGAAGCTCCTATCTTCATTACATACAATTCTCGTTTTCATCCTTCCATCTAAAATATTAACATTTTACACAACAAATGGTTTTGTAAATAAGGGTCAGCAATGTGAAACTTTGGTCTTGGATTCATTTTTCAGAAAATTATGAAAGTCTGCTGAAATATTCACCTGGTTAATCAGCTAAGAACCTTGAAAGCTTCTGTTTCCTATGAAATAGCTTACATTTTTTTCTAAAATAAAATTGTTAATATCTAGGATTTTGTAATCTAGAATTCCTCAAGAATTCCTAATTTTGTATATTTTGTGTTTTGGGTACATACATACACATAATCCTTGATCTGAGCCCATGAATTGAACTCCATGCATGTAGGCAAATTTGATATGCTAATCTCATAATCACTCCCTTGTGCTGTTTTATCACGAAGTATAGATGGAAATTTCCAAAGAATTACAAAACTAGGTATAATTTTGGAAAAAGAATTTGTAACTGTTCTATGAATCACAGCGCCAGAAAAAAACAAGGGCTTAATAATACTGTAAAATTATTGGCCTGGTTTAGACATAATATGGTTTGGTTTTGCCTTAGTTTTTCATGTGAAATGGGATTTCTGGCAAGTTAAATATGTGTGCTATGTAAACGCACTCTTGTTTTCGTGAATGGTACATTTCAAAGAGAACTAGTTCAACTATTAAGAATACTGAAGTGACCACTTCGGGCTTCAGATATTGAAGGACACAGAGTGGCAGTAATTTGGATTACACAATCTGTCCTATTTACCTTAACTTTCCTTTTATCTTTAGTATAAAAGAGGCAACCTGCATTTAAATGAGAGTCAGCTTTTGTAGATTGAATGGTGGTGGGGTAGGGACCCAACTTAAGTTTGCCTGATTTCAAAATCATCCTGATGCTTACATTTATAAATTAAACTAACTAGTTTCAGATATCATGGACTCACTGGTGGATTTGGTTGGTAGATTTTAGTTAAGAAAAAATGATGGTTCTCAAATGAATTAATAGTTTTCTGCACTTTTTGATTCCAAAATAGGATGAATTTTCAGTAAAAATTAAGCTTCTTTCAAAAATATCTAGTTTTCCAATAAAGACTATAATTCATAGCTATTTTATGAATAATGTGTCTTCCAATACTTGATTTTAGAGAGAAAATCTTTTTGCCCTATCAATAGTGATGACCACTTAAGTTACCTTACTTTACCACACCTATTCAGCATGAAATAGAATTTTGCATGATTCTGATTTATGGGTATGTTTTTCCCCCTTATACAGCTCAAGAAAACTTTATTGTGAACCAGCTAAGCTGTATTGTAGCATATAGATCCCAATGGTTTCAAGTTTTTTATTGGTGCTTCCAGACACAGCATTTACTCTCAAATGGCTGATTATATTCACATGTTTTGGTGGATCTATAATCTATTGTTTTTAACTCTCCAATATTTCTACGTCTTCTTCCATCTTTTTCCTTGCCAGAAAATGTCATTAAGAAAAAGAAAAGCAGAATAGTGGTACAGTGCCTTTTTATTGATAGTATAAGACCTATCCATTTGGACATTCCATTTATTTATGGAAGCACAATTATTACCCACTGTTTCCTCTAGCTTATCTTTGATATCTCATAGCTGCTTATATTGTTATTGTTGCTGTTGCTCATCTACTCCACTTTACCCTTGCTATGGTGGTATACAATTCCAGTAAATATTACTATTTATCTGATGATTATTATATATTCCCCCAATTCTATTCTACCACTAAGTTTTACTGTGTTATTGTTTTTTTATACTTCATTGAGCTCACTTGGAATAGGCCCAGAAAATTCTAGCATGAATCTTTGCCTTAGGGGCAAAGTTGAAAATGTTGCTGATTTAGAACTCCCAGAATCCCTCACCATCATCTATGTTGATAGAAGCTCTTGGGAGTTGCACTTTAGCAATATTTGAAGGACAGCAAGTTCATATATATCTTATTTTATTAATGAAAACAAATAAAGAGTGAATCAGAAGGAAGAGCCAGCCAATCCTCTATATCTCATATGCTGGATCTGGAAACGCTCTGCTGTCCTATTAGCAGCATGGCCACAAAATTCTGTAACCATTAAATTGACGGATTTCTGTATAGTGTAGGATTTCATCTTAAATGTCTTCTATATGATATTCAGGATGAAATATGTTATAATATTTCACTGTATCATATTTTGGGGGTATTAATTTTTCCCTTTTATTGTTTATTTTGATTTGTATCTTTTAGAGAAGGATAGGGGTTGTCAGAGACTATTTTATTTACTTATTTATTCATCAAATTTCTACACTGTTCATCTCACCTAAGTTTACAAACAGCAAGCCATTAATTTGCATATACATGATTACTTCTGAACATGCATCTGTGATTCAGTTACTAATTGGCTTCTAGGAAAAATTTTCTTGCATTTTTAAATGTTTTTGTTTTCTAATTATACTTTTTATTCTGTTTCCCCCTGAAATTCCTGGTTTCTCTGCTCCCTGAATCCCCTATTTCCTAATATATTTTTATATGGCAACCCAGACACACACTGAAATGAATTGGAAATCAATCACATAGATTGGAAAATGAGCATTTTTTCACATAAATGTGTTTAGGATTATAGTTCAAATCATATTTCTCTGCAAAAAAATTAATAAATAAAATCCCTTTCTTAATTCTTGTTCTCAATTACCTAAGAGGTAATGGTGTCTCAGTCATGGCTTCATCTTCTAATATTTATAAATATAGCTAAGAATATAAATACGCCTTCATTCTTTTACTATAAACTTGTTTTAAATATATTGCAGTAATGCTTGGATTGTTGAATTCTCTTTTTAAAACTGATACATGCTTCATATCAATAACATTCCTCATGTAAAGTAATTAATTCCAAAAAAGTAGTTCGGATAGGAATGAAAGAGGGTGGAGTCAGAAATCTGGCTGCGGGTATCCTAACATATATAATAGGTGTTTAATATGCTTCACCATCAACTTCCATTACAAGCATCTTATGAAAGCTTACTCAGAAATTTGACACAATTTCAACAGAGATCTTCCAAATGAATCAATGAATGCTATCCTATTTATCTATTAGTGTATATATAATGGATATCAGATCACAAGTTCAGTATAAACCAATATGAGTATTTGTACACAAAAGAGATACAATGCATTGTCAGGCTCCCTGGAGTATCTTATGCCATTAGTATAAGTGTATCACCACACCAGTATTAATATAAATAATTTATAAAACTTCCTCCTTAACCTCTTTTGTACTGTATATATATTATCCAACAGTGTGTACACTAAAGAACTACTGAAATTGTTTTCAGTCTCCCTAAACTTGAGTTCTCTGGACATGCTTGACTACATTTCCCATAATTCAGTGGTTATTATGGGAATAATAATTCAATGTGTGTAGAGAATGCCAGAAAAAAAGAAATATATATTATAATGGCACATATCTTCACTGAGCTGGTCTCTGAACTATATTTATGATAAGAAAGCAGTACCTCTTGAGAATGCATCCTAAACTGACCTCAAGTCACAAATTCTGCTAGATTCCAAGAGACAGAATCATTCAAAATCACAAATGAGCAAATTAAACACTTGTGTTTGCATAGGGAACCAAAGTGTGGATTTGTTTTTACTGTTTATATAATATATGATCAATGTTAAAGCTGTGCGATTAATGATTACATTTTAACAATCTGATTTAAATTGAATGTGAACCTGTAAGCAATTATTCTCAAAATGTTCATGAGCAGAATAAGACAGCTCCCATTTCTTTTCATTTACTGAATCATTATTACTGATTCACATTTCCAATGGATTGTCTTCTGCCCATGGAAGGGAAGCTTGGTAGATTCTAAATTTCGTAATTTGTATTTATTCCTTTGGCAGGCTATGTATAAGAACAAGCTGCAAAGATCTTTAAAAACACTTTTCCAATGATACATAAAAATATGATTTATACTATTATCTCATTTGTATTGTTTACTCATTTGCTAAATTTTTCTTATCCGTGCTTCTCATGCCACATTTACATTTTTGAATCATAAGCATTAAATCTTTGTTGTTCTTTTCAATGATCCATACTGATGCTTTAGAAACATAATTTCCAGGTTTGCTACCTAAGCAAGCAAATCATACTACTTAAAGCTGAATTTAACATTACTTGTTAAAGATATTTACTATATTTCAAGAATTAGGATTCTTTCAGTCACAATCTTATTCCTATTCAATTTAGCTGATTTTAAAATGTGATGTAAAATTGTAAGCACATAAAAAGACAACAGCAGAAACAGCAGCAAATTTACTCAACAGTTCTATGCTTAGCTACATTTCCATTTAATCAAATTCCTTGCTCTTCCCAAATCTATTTCAATGTTTACTTTCTATGTTTACACAATGGGAAATGAGAGTTTGTGGGCTGGTTCAAATTTCTTGCATATTCCAAAAAATATGTCACATGTGATGTACTTATAGGTATATAATTGACAGTACAATTGGCAGTGCAGAGGTGCCAAATGCTTCCAAAGTCAGAACCAAAATACATATATACACAATTTTTTCTCCCATAAATTTTCAGTTAATGTACCTGTTCAAATATAAAAGCATGATAGGCTCTGTATTTATACAAGTGGCCGATTATGTCCGTGTGCAGAAATGTGGACAACTACAGCCAGAAGTTGTAAGCCCTCTGCTTTTCACTGCATGGCTCAGAGCTGAGATGAACTTTTGTCAATCTCTGCCGGATCTTTCCAGGATAGGAAGGCTGGGAGGGAAATTCACAATCTTCACAATGCCACCATGCAGGTAAGCGCACTTCTCGGCAATCTTTCCCCCTTTTGTGCTCCTGGGAAGCGATTTCACCAACTCTCTCTCAGTAAGTAGCAGAGCTGCGAACAGGGCGAAGTGCAACCAAAGAGTGTAAGCCAATTAAGAAAAAGATAGTCAAATATTTCCCTCTTTTCTCCTTCGAGTCCTACGCCCGTTTTCGAGGGGAAAGCGGAGGCATCTATTTCTCGCCTCCTGCCGCGAAAGCGGGGCTGCCTTTCCAAATCAAGGCGCCACCCGGGAGAAGGAGCGGAAAAGGCGAACGATTCTAGGAAAGAACTGGCTCGCTCGGAGTCGCTATAGCAACGCTCTCCTCGTTGAAATTCACGGCCGCCGCCGCCGCCATCACAGGCCACGAGAGGGTGCCGAGGCCACGCCCTGGCAGCGCAGCGGTTTGACATTGCTGCGGGCTGGATGCTGAGGTCGAAATGTAATTTAGCCATGCGAAATTAGGGATTCCTCTTCTTTGCCCGGCACTCGGGAGTCAGCAGTCACGCGTTGTACAAAGGTGAGGGAAGAGAACACAGTGGAAGTGTGCATCGCTGAGCTCGAATGATTCTAAGTGTGCGGGAGGTAACGGAAAAGCATCGCAGGCAGTGGATTACATTAAGGCGATAGCTTTATGAAGCCAAGCAAATTGTCGACTAATAGCATGCAAGATTTTGAATTCTTCAGAATGCAAGTTAGATGGGGGAGGGAGGATCTGATTGATGGATTATGATATAATTTCCAGACTAGTCTACTGAATCTTGAGCCATAATCTTCCACCTTCAACCAAATAGGACTTTTGATGCCCTCAAGGTACACTTTGGACTTTCTCTAGGGCTCCTGAAATAATTACAGTGCAGAGTTATTGACCTGCTGAAAATCCCCCATTTTGATGTAATAAATCCGTCTGTTTAATTGGATCAGTCTCCATCTAGCAGAAAGTACCTAGAAATTATTTAACTAGTGTTTCTGCAGAGTTGATGATTTAATAAAGAGGAAAACCTTAGAGCAGTGTTGCTCAACCTTGCAACTTTAAGTGTGAACTTTAAACTCCCAGAATTTCCTGCAGAACTCTGGGATTTGAAGTCCACATATCTTAAAGTTACTTAGATTAAGAAACATTTCCTTAAAGTATGCATCTACATATTGCTTTCGATAGAAAAGAATATTTGTAACTCACCTTTGAACTGTGATGTCCTTGGTGCCTCTCTGAGCTTGGTTGTTTTCCTGCAGATGTTTCATTACCCAACTAGGAACTACGAACTCTGATAAACAAGCTAACAGTAAACAAAAGTCTAATGAAGGAACCACCAAGAACACTTCCACCAACACTGACAGGGCAAGCCACTAGTATATAAATAGAGAAAATCCCACTGCCTTCTAGCACTGAAGATGTTACCTATTTGGGTAATGAAAGAAAACAACCAAGCTCAAGAGAGCAACAAGGACCTACATATTGTTTTGCTTAAAACAAAGGAGGTGACAAATTAGCATACAGGGAAGAGGTCCAGAAGTTATTCACATGGTGCTCAGAAAACAGCTTGCACCTAAACATCAGCAAGACCAAGGAGATGGTGCTAGACTTCCGGAAGAAGAGAGAGGAACCTGAACCACTTTACATCAAGGGGGGCTGTGTGGAGAGGGTCTCCTCTTTCAAATTCCTGGGAGTCCATCTTAGTGAAGATCTCACTTGGAAAAATAATACGATCCAGGTGGTCAGGAAGGCTCAACAGAGACTCCATTTCCTCAGGATCTTACGGAAAAACAAGGTGGGACGACTGATGACCTCCTCCTACCAGTCTACAACAGAAAGCATCCTCACATATTGCGTCACAGCATGGTATGCTGGTTTGACAGCCGCGGATAGAAAGACATTACAAAGGGTGATGAGTACAGCACAAAATATCATGGGCTGTCCCCTGACCTCACTAGATGAAATTGCTAGGACTCAATGTCTTAGCAGGGTGAGGAAAATTCTCAGGGACGATTCACACCCGGGCCAGCACTTCTTTACTCTCCTACCATCGAGCAGGAGATATAGAAGCATAGCCAGTCGAACGAACAGGCTGAAAAATAGCTTCTATCTGTGGGCTGTCAGACTTCTGAATGCAACGTAACACCATAATTATTTGGTGTGATAGACTTGCAGGGCCAGCACAGCATGCAACATGTCTCCACTGGTGCAATATAATATGCAATGTTATGCACATATATGTATATAGGATTGTGTGTCTGTTAGTATGATCTATTGGGTTAGGGGGTTTTTCCCCCCTTTTTCTTTCCTTTCTTTCACTTACGAGATATTCAGATGTATTTTGTGTTTGGGGGGTTCACTGGGGGAGGCTCATCCAATCTCATTGTACACATGTTGTGCATTGACAATAAAGATTTGAATTTGAATGTGCACTAGGAACAGATTTGCAATCTATGTTGACTTTTTAGCTTGAATCACAGCTTTTCCACAAGCTGAGGAATTAAACTAAGGGTTATATTTCAGATGGGAGAATTATATACCCATCGTTGTGCCAAAATACTTTTTTTTCCCAGGCAGAATAATTGCTTGCAGATACAATCATGTATTTTAGGCTGAATAACATGGCTCTTTAAAGCTGGAATGCTCTTTTAAAAAGTACCCACCTTTCTCAGATGCTTCTCTGCCTGCCTTCTAACTGTAGCTTAAGCAAAGTCCATCTTTAAAGTACCCAAGACTCTGTTGGGCTTAGCTGTCACAGGGCCTTTCCCAAAATTGCACCTACATCAACACAACAACCTTTCTTTTTTGTCTTGTCTTCATGACAATGTCTTTATCTCACCCTCAACCAGTATAAATATATGAGGCAAGACTAGCAGCCCTAAGTCCTTAGACTTTCTAGTTAGTTGCATCTTCAATGGATAATTATCCTTGATTTATGTTTTGCTGTCGAAGGATAACATTACAGGGAGGCAATGGAAATTACTAGCTTTTTCTTTACAAATATATTTAAAAGTTAAGTTTTTATAGCATGATATAGTAGATTTTAAGAAATTTTACCAGACAGCAAAAGTGGTACAGAAGAGGCAGTCACTGTGTCATACTTTTCTGTTTCTATGGATACATGTTAGTACACCTCACATGGCATAAAATAATAATTTAATAATAATAATTTATTACCTGTATACACTGGCTGACTCCCAGCAACTCTGAGCAGTTTACAAATTACTTAAAACATTAAAAATAACAAAACAGAAGAGTAAAGATGGCAGGATGACAAAAAGGTAAAGATAAAGATAAATTATAATTAAAACACAGTCAAATGAGTCCTCAATTGAATAAATGAAAAATGTGGAAAGATGTTTATCCTTTCCTCAATTATAAACCCATTAATATAGTAATAATGAAATATTTAAATAAAGTGAAAATATTACATAAGAGTCAGGGAAAAAGTATATGATTTTAAGGATAGAACTGAGACTATAGTTCAAATTACTATCAACACCAAAAAGTGCAAGTGACTGAAAATTATTAATATTTTTGGTGGGGAGTATTACAGA
The DNA here is from genome assembly GCA_003457575.1 of Thermophis baileyi. NCBI lineage: Eukaryota > Metazoa > Chordata > Lepidosauria > Squamata > Dipsadidae > Thermophis > Thermophis baileyi. The sequence continues at coordinate 250,033 of QLTV01004398.1, forward strand.
TAACTCTTAATTACAAGACTGTTCATGGGGCTATCTGGATATCTATGCAAAATATTTAGGTTGATACAAAATAAGACAGCTAGAATACCAAGTGGAATTGTGTATTATCATGGTAGTGACAGTACATATTTTACTTATTGGTTCCCAGTTTTATTCCAATATGATTATGTCTTGGGGCTGCACTATGTGGAAGAACATCTGTGACATGTATTCCTTTTTAAGTCCTGAGATCATAGAGTAAGGCCCTACTCCCAATGTTTCAGGTGCCTACTTGGGTGGGTCATTTGAAGTAGCTACTCCAAGATAAGGAATGCTGTTTCCAGAAGTGTCCATGTAGCATCTGTTGAGTTACTGTTTCACCCTAGAGCTTTTTAATTTCCGAGAACTTCATCTGATATGTAGTGCTTTTAATTAGTCTGTTTCAATGGTATTTTAATGGTTGCTTCTTTAAACTGTACTTTTAATCTTTGATTTTTAATCATTTTATTTGTGTTTTTACAGTATGTTATACTACTATACTGAAAGCTTTCAATAGCTTGAATAACACGTTTTTAGAAATATTAACAAAGGAGGCTGTATATTTGCAGTGTTCAATGTAGATTTTGATTATGTTTCAGTCTGTGGAAGAAAAATAAAGGGCCTGGTTTCAGAAGATTATGTCCGAAGATTCAAATAAGGACAAGCAGTACATAGAACAATTAACCAGTGAAAATTACAACTCAGTATGTTTAACCTTCAGTTTTGTATATTCTTCTAACATTTAATTAATTAATTAATTACTGGGCTTGTATGCACTTCAAACATAGCTGATTCTAAGCTATATAGTCCATTTATTTGTTAAAGGGAATATACAGTAGATAGCTATTCCTCTCCTACTTGTATATTTCCTCATACGCATTTAAATTGTATTTGCCTAGGCAGTAGATACCATAACAATTATTTAAAATATACAGTGTGTACTTCCTTGCGTTATCTGTGCAGTATTTTCTCCACATTACATTTTTTTACATCCAATATTTTTTTAAAAAATGCAGTTTATAAAATCCAAACCTGCTAATCCCAAAATTGTACTGCCTCTTACAGAAATGTATTGCATTTAAACTATTATAGAATATCTGTAGCCATTCTCCAATCCAAATGCCACATATCCAGACACAAAATAGTTTTCCATAAATAATTAACACATTTCCTTGTGCTTAATAACTTTAGTAGAAAATAGAATCTATTCTGTTAGGACTCTGTCCAAACGGTTGGGTTGGTTAATATAAACAAGCCACAAATCACTGTTTAAAGTAATATATGTAATATGGCTTTAAATGCATTGGTGCATTCTGACTGGCAGTAACGGCCATAAGAGGGAGCTAGAGAACATGGTTAGTT
>QLTV01004398.1:251599-296113 GCA_003457575.1 Thermophis baileyi
CCATCATTTTTATGGTACCTCCATCCAAGTCTCAAGGCAGCTCATGATCTAATAGAAACAACAAAATAATAAAGCAATGATCTAACAATCACAATACAAATTTATAAAAATATATCTCAGTCATTCCTTAGCAGATCAGACCTGAGCACTTGTTTGGAATCTTCTGTTCCAAATACTATACAAGACAGGATCATCTTTATAGCCTCATTAATAGGCCCTAATGTCAATAGTCTTCTTCAACCCAAGTGATAAAATGTTGCAGGGGAAGGAGCTGGCACTGAGAAGGTCTGCTTCTAGACCAGGAGTGTCAAACTTGCGTCGTCACGGCAGCGTCACGCGATGTATTGGGACTTTTTTCCCCTTCGCTAAACTGGGCGTGGGCGTTTGACAGCCCTGTTCTAGACCTTCAACTTCCTGACATCTAAGAAAGTAATCTCAACAAGTCCTCTCAGCCTGTTCGTACCAGATGGGTTAAATCTACCAGACGGGCAAAATCAAATATAGTACTTCAGAGGCAGAAATCTTAATTCATAGTAATCTTGCCTTACCAAATAATATAAGATGTGTTGAATTACAGTTCTTCCCCCTCCCACCCGTGAGATGCTGAGACTACTGTGATATGAATTGTAGTCTATTGTGTACAACTAAAAGATATGCATAGTTTGGCTTAAGTACCGTATTACTCTCTGCTTTGATCTCTAGCAATCCATGCTGTGTTCTTTACCAAATGTACACTGGGATTAACCTGTATTTATTTATTTAGGAAACTTATATGACCACCTTATACATGATAATCCCAGGCAGTTCACAATAACACTCAATAGAGATATAGCTAATATAGCAATACATTTCTATAAGAGTCCCACAACATATTTATATGCCACAACATCCAAATAACTTTACATTTACAATTAGATTAGCTGGAGTCATCCTAGCCCAATGTCTGGGTAAAGAACCAAGTCTTCATTGTTCTCTAGAAAGCTAATAACGTGGGAGCCCTCTGAATCTCAAAGGGGAGATTTTTCAAAAGGGTTGGGACTAACATGAAAACGTATCTGAGATCCCACCAGATGGCAACATTTAAGAGAAAGAACTGGAGCACATTCATCCTATTTGATGCCATAGGACAGGTCATCTTGGTAGTTCAGGATGCCTAATAATATGCATATTTTCCATATTGTATTCCAAAGCCCCGAATCTATTTTTTCTTTTTACCTCATTTTTTTTAGTTTTGTCCTACAAAATTAATAATTAAGCATAAATTTTCTATTAATAGTTATTTTTACCTAATTGTTAATTTTCATTTTGCAGGAAAGAATCACATTTTCTCTTTTATTTTATTTGTATTTTAGGATGAGGATTCCTTTATCCCATATGTAGCAGAAGATCTTGAGCAGTGTGCATTTGTTGCAGGTCTGAATAGTTCTATTTCTTGCAAACTGAGGGTACATATATATGGATAATATTAAAAATGAATTGCCATGTTGCTGTAGCAAAAGGTTGGCATACATAATGCCTTCTAAATATATTGGAACACATCTGAAGAAATTGTGTTCATTTTTTTTGTTGATGAATTATCTCTTATACTAAGAAATAACATACTGAAAAACATACCTACAGTATATGGTCATCATAACTGGAATTTTAATTAGTAGCCCGGAAAAGGAATTAAGAAAGTGTAATCTACATATATTAAAACCATAAGATGATAAGAAAATATATCTAATTCTAGTTTACACAACAATATTTACTGTCTCGCCAGTACAAAGCCTTACGAAGTATTCTTGCTTTGACCGTGTCCATCCTCTTCTTCATGCATTGCCTTTTCTTCATTAAATTTCTTCCCTCTCAGTTTTTCCGGAAGTTATCAACCCCGTTTAATTATGAAGGTCCTTGGTTGTCCCCTTCTCTTAACTCATTAATTCTGTAAATATTTGTTTTCTAACTTTTTATTATTATTATTATTTATTTATTTATTTATTTGTCAAGTACGTATTTGGTAATATGCATAGATATAACATTATTTATATACATAAGATGGGTACAAATAAAAGGGAACATTTGGACAGGGACGGTAGGTACACTGGTGTGCCTATGCATGCCCCTTACTGACCTCTTAGGAATGGGGTGAGGTCAACAGTAGACAGTCTAAGGGTAAAGTTTTGGGGATTTGGGGAGGAAACCACAGAGTCAGGTAGTGAGTTCCAGGCATTAACCACTCTGTTGCTGAAGTCGTATTTTCTGCAGTCAAGTTTGGAGTGGTTCACTTTGAGTTTGTATCTGTTGTGTGCTTGTGTATTGTTGTGGTTGAAGCTGAAGTAGTCGTTGACAGGAAGGACGTTGTAGCATCATCTTTTGGTAATTTTTAGTTAATTTTTTTACTGTTTGGAAGGTTTTTCCTGTTCTGCCGCTTGAAAAAGGGCCCTCCCGCCCGCCCCTGGGTTTATAGTGACCTTTATTTCTTCGCCCGAAGCACAGCTGATCAGCTCCTCAGCTGTGTTTCGGGCTGATTGCAGCTACTGAGCATGTGTGGAAGCCAAATTGCGTGAGGGAACATGAGCGTGCATGCGAGCGGAGCGAGTGCACGCACGCAACATGTCGTGATGCGAACCGGTGGGGAAAGTAAGTGGAACCCACCCCTGTGCGTAAGGTATTCTGTTGCGAGCAGAGGAGTAGAGGACTCTTCTCGTAAAGTATCTCTGGACACGCTCTATTGTATTTATGTCCGATATGCAGTGTGGGTTCCAGACAGATGAGCTATATTCAAGGATTGGTCTGGCAAATGTTTTTTATGCTCTGGTTAGTAGTGTAATATTACCAGAGAAGAAGCTACGTAAGATTAGGTTAACAACTTTTGATGCCTTTTTGGCGATGTTGTTGCAGTGGGCTTTGGCTCTTAGATCATTTGATATGAGTACTCCAAGGTCTTTGACAGAGTGAGGGTCGTCTGCAAGGTCGTGTCCATTCAGCTTGTATTTGGTGTTCTGATTCTTTTTGCCAATGTGTAGGACAGAGCATTTGTTGGTTGAGATTTGGAGTTGCCAGATGTTTGACTTGGTTTAACTTGGTTTATTCTCTCTTTATGACCAAACTATCTCAGCATAATTATTTCATACTAGTATGTATTCATTTAGCTTCCATTAGCTCCTGAATCTGTTGTTATTTTATTCTTTATACTTGTTAAGTACACCATTTCTATTGCATTAACTTACTGTTCCAATTTTTCTGACATATCTAATTTCCAGTGGACTGGGAGTGGAAGTTTGTTCTACTTCATTCAGCAAACATTTATTCCTTGCAAAAACCATGTAATTCCTGCTTTCTGCCAGCATTTGTACATCTCCAGATTTCCCCAATTGTTTTCTTACCTTAATCAAACATTTCAGCAAGGTGTACACATCTATTTCGTCTAGTTTTAGCCATTTATGTAGCATATGGAATAATTCACTACATTTTCCCTGACAAAAACTAACTACAATAGTCTTTGATACATTAATTTTCAGAGTTACATGTCTTGTTATAAATTGATATATCCAAGTTCTGAAAAACATATCATCTGCATTAAGATATACATGTATATTCACATTTCCAACCAATACACCTCTAATGTGTCAGACTCCAAAAGTCAGGAAAGGCAGACACAAGTTCTTCTAAGCAGTTTCCCTTATCATTCTCCTCCTATAGACAGAAATCTTGCCAAACTAAAGCAGACTACTTGCACTATTAAAATATACTCTGAGAACTCCTAGGGAGGAACTGTTTTAATTCTCTCTCCCACACAAACTTAGTTTTCTTTTGCTCCTCTGGAATGCACTCCATCCCTCCTGGGAATCTGGGCTACATTCCACCACAAATGTCACCGCATTCTGTCTATATTTATTTATAAATACATTAAAAACTATCACATATCACACTCACTACATTCAGCAGTTATCTTCACCTCCATTGTTCAACAAAACATTCCAAAATTCAACCTTATTATTATCACATATTTTATCTGAGTAAACACATGCACAATTAATTTCCTTTCTCACATTGCTACATTTCTCAGTGACTTACTGAAAAATAAAAAACATTGCTTGTAGACACCCCCCATCCCCCATAAAATGCTCTTTCCAACATTCGATCATTTCAGTTTATCACTTTTAATTCCATTCACTCTGCTCATGGTTCCTAACTGAAGATGTCTTTTCCATACTTCAATTTTGATTTAATTTCCATCAGAATAGTTCTACATTTTCTATGCCCCTTCATTTTAACTATTTTTGTTCTTTTTACTGCATTCTTAGCAATCTTTTTTTCTGTACACTATAAATATATTTCTACCATCATCATATGCCTCGCCTGTTTCATCATTCTGTCAGATTTCCTTTTTCATACTTCCCATTGGAAGAATAACTCCACAGTCTTCTATGGCACTCTGTAACATTTTTTTCATTCTTTTTTCACTTTTCACAGTTTCTTAGATCCACTTTCATTCATTCTGTTGGGAGATTAATCTATATTCTAATAGCTTTTCATACTTAAATGTTTTATTCCTGTCGTTTCCTTTCCACTTTTTTCCTTCAAATTAATTTTTCTTAAGTTCTTGGCACTACCAGAACTGGTCTGTTCCACATTCAGAACTATTCTTGTTTGGGTCTTTAAATGTTCCAAATAATAGTAAAAAAAATCTGCATTAGATCATCTTGTTCTCATTCATTTATTCATGTTACATTGCAGAATATTTTCTCCTAGTTGTATTGATTCAGAATGTTGCAAATCAGTCATCTTTTATTTTTCCATTGCCACTGTGCAATTCTCGCCAAACAATGGATTCTTTCAAATATACCCCCATCAAACTAGATTATACCATATACAGGTAAATGTCTAACCCTTCACTCAAAGTCAAGTCTTATAAATTCTGCATTTGTTTTGTGGAACAGTTTCTGTTGCTATTTTGGCTAATTTGCAGCTTTTGCAAAGTTCACAGTATGCCACAGTCATAAATAATACCCTGTTTCCCCCAAAATAAGACATCCCCTGATAATAAGCCCAATTGGGCTTTTGAGTGCATGGCAGTAAGGCCAAGCGCTTATTTCAGGGTTCAAAAAAATATAAGACAGGGTCTTATTTTCGGGGAAACACTGTATTTTTATTTGGGTTTTAGAGATGACAGATTCTTGATTTGTTTGAGCAATACAATTCCAAGATAAAAAACTCTTAAAAGTAACAAAAGAAGAATTTATTACTGTCTAAGATCAGATCCTAAAAATCAAATGCAATCTGCCACAACATCACAGTGAATAACTTACTTCTTTTGTCAGATCTGGATTTGGAGAAGGTTTATAGCATTTAACAATCATATAACTGATTTCGGGGCACTTAAGTTTTAGGAAAAACATTTAAATTCTATTAATCAGATCAATTTATTTTTACTTATTCATAAGTCTATGTATTAAGTGCTGGGTTAAGTGTGAGAACACAATTCTTTGAAAAATTTGTATTTCAGAAAAATGGGTAGCTGTTTAAATCTAACACCCATGATTGCAGAGGGAAGGGTATTGAAGCATCAAGCTCAAAATTGATCAGTGATCAACACATGCACATATTTGTCTTACAGATTCTTTTTGTGATCAACTTTTGCCACGGACCACACAGATTTTATTGGAATATAACTCTGGAAAATGGGTGCCACGACTTCGTGAACCACGAGATTTATATGGCCTTTCTTCTACAGGAGATCTGCACTTAGTACGCTGGCCACATCAATATGAAGTTATCAGAGAAAAAATCAAGCATATTGGTAAATAATAATTTAACCTTTTCTAATGCGACGTTTTATTGATAGGTCACAAAGAAATATTATTTCCAATAAAGCACTTTCTGATTTGCTGCAACCACTTAAATATTTTTTTCTTGATTCATCACTTTGCATTGATGCAGTTAATTCAGCTTTCAAATTTAAATGTAAAGAAATGCAAAACTCCATTATAGGAGATTGGACATATTAAAAGAAATGAACAGTTTTAGCAATTGATTATTCAACTACATCAAGCCTAAAGATTCTCAAAAATTGTATATCTTTTTCTTGTCAGCAGAGCAATCCCATCCTCAGTTACAGTTCTATACTAGTTGGAAGAGGATAGGTTTGCAATTGTGCCTATTTGGATAATCCAATGATATATTCATGACTGTGTTATTGCTCTGTGATTTGATCAACTTAACATTTCTTTGAATTAATTGCAATGGCAGTGAAACACTGAAGTTAGACATGCAGATGGGTTTAAAGCATTGCAGTAGATAACAGCAGAGACTTCATGATGACACAAGCATTTTCTGTGATCACCAACCCTAATTTCCTTGCTCTGAGGACTTTTTTAAGAGTGAAGCATTTGCTCCAAAGGGTGACTGAGATAAGGAGAGAGATCTAGAGAGATAGAATGTAATGCCATGGTTTTAGCCTTATCATCACAGGCAGCAGGCCTCCCCTACAAAGGGAACTGACCTTGGCAAAATAGAATACTATATGAATACTTTGTTTTGGGTATCGTCTTTTAATTTAATTTCAGATACAGCAAATGGGAAAAATCAAAATTAATTTAATACTCTTAAGATGGCAATTCTGACCTTTTATTTTGAAGACTTGTCTGCTTTTGTGAATCTCCATTTTTGTTGTGATTATAGGCCAAATTCAAGAACAGATAGTAGCTTTTAGCCAACCTTGATAACTGATCTTGAGAAGCTAAGAAAAGCCAGAATCTATTGAATATTTTGATTGTGAACACCAGGACATTTCAGAACTGTAGATGGGGAAATTTTCTACATTGAAGCAATTAGTGGCAAATTGTTTCCTTATTATTGCCAACTAAACGATATGGAAGTGTCTATCTACTTACTAGAAATTGTGTTGGAAAGAAATTTCTATTTGTTTCAGGTTGTATAGGACCTTAGCAAAAAGAATTGTGCAGGGTTTTTTTGTTCTGCTAAAGTCTTGAGTTCCTGTGATGACACCTTCTGGCAAAAATAGTCTTCTGCTATTTAAAATAAAATTGAATAACTTGAAGCTAGGTTACATAAACCTACCAATTGTGGCAACCCCCACATATAACAAAGGAAGCATGTATATAAATTTTTATGCTAACATATTTTTATTGGAATGAAGTCACTCAGTTTAGAAGCTCTTGTGGCATGATAGAATATTCTACCAGTACAAATACACTTGATTTTTAACTGGTCACCCTGTTCCTATTTTTTTTTCTTTTTACGGCCCTGTAATCCCTTGATTCTGGGTAGAGTCAGGGTGGCTGAATGGAGCTGAGCATTTGCTGGCCGGATGCCCTTCCTAATGCCTACATGGAGTTCACAGCAGATGTTTTCTCTTTGCACCCTGAGAGAGAAAAACATCTGCTGCTACCTAGGATTAAACTCTCAACCTTCCAAGTGGGAGGCAAACATCTTCACCACTAGGCCACCATACTGCTCACCTGGTTCCTATAATTATTTTTATAAATTTTCTTCCTGTTCCTAATAAAGTGTCAACATTGATGTTACTGTATAACTAGTTAACAATATAAGGAAGAATCTTAACCTAATTTAAGAATTTTATCATAACTGCTCACTAAAATTCTGTTGCTCAGGTTATAAAGTGTATTTCCATTTTTGTAGCACAAGAAGAAACACGGTTCTTGAATATTTGATTAAAAAGTGGTGTTAATTTAATAAAACATAAGAAAAAGTTTAAAGGAAAAAAGAAAATATAACAACCAAATGTAAATGTACTGTACAAAATTTTACACAAGTATATAATTACTATATATTTCAGTATATAATTACTATATTTTGTTATGGTTTTAAAAATTTCTACAGATTCTGTTAAAAAATCTGAACAGGAATATAATTAAAATAAGTGATTAAAATATATTAAAGCTACTTATAAAATACAGATTAAAGTAATAATGAAACCATAATAAAAAGGTAGTAGTTGCAGAGTTGTATACACCCATGTTTCCCTGAAAATAAGACTGGGTCTTATTTTCTTTTGGCCCCCAAAATAAGCACTACCGTGTTTCCCTGAAAATATGACATGTCCTGAAAATAAGGCCAAGCCTGATTTTTGGGGTGGGCGTAAATATACGCCCTCCCCCGAAAATAAGCCCTAGTGAAGGGGTGGGCATGGCCAGCAAAGGAGGCAGCCCTTCCCTTCCCTGGTCACCTCAAGGCTGCTGGGCCCCTTAACCACAGCCCGCTGATCAAGCGAGGGCCGGGAATTCTGTCTCTCCAGGTGCCTGGAGATATGTCCAGCGCACTCTTGCTAGCCCCAGCTCTGCCCACAGTGCTAGGCAACCTTGCAGCTGAAGGCCCCTCTGTTCTGCAGCTCACCTTGTTGCTATGGAGCAAGCGGCGACCACGGCTTGCACTCTGCGGGTGTTGCTTAGGCTCCTGCTACAATGAGGCAGAAAGCCATGCGGCCCGTTGGAATCGCCCCCCCTCTACCTGGCTGCTGCTGCTTGAGAAAAGGACAGGCGAGTGTGGGAAGCGCGTGCTTACGATAGAAGCAAAGCGCAGCCTGTCCCTTTCAAGCGATCAAATGTCTGTATGTGTGAGAGAGAGAGAATGAGAGGGAGAGAGAGGGAGAGAGAGAGAGAGAGAGAGAGAGAGAGAGAGAAATGACGGAGGGGAGTAACAAGAATTGCAGGCAATGCTGTTTGAAAGAGATTCCTCTCTGCCGCTTCTCTTTCTCTCTCTCTCTCTGTCACACACATACACACACACTCACACTTGATGAAAACGGCAGAGGGCAGGCAACCGGGTAAGGAGACTGACCCTCCCCCGCCTCCAGTTCGGTGACTGCTCAGGGTGGCGCCCCGAGGCCTGACCCCCACATGGCCAATGTGAGAAATGGGCTCCCTCGCAGTGCCTCCTCTCTGGGCCTCGGCTGCCTCGAAAGCCAGGGATCCTGCAGGCATCCCAGCCATGTAAATGCTGCCCAAATCCTCGCAACTTGAGCAAGCCACGCAGCTGCTCCACCCGCCTGCCCGCCCACCGCACCTGGGCCTGCCAGGCACCGTCTGCTCCAAACCAAGCAGCGGGGAAGCTTCGGGACAGCGCCCTTTTAGCGCCCGCCCTATCCCCCGCCCGACCTGCCACCCCCAAATTGCACCCCACCGCAAGACGCGCATCTTACCGGAGTCTGGCAGCTCCGTCACGTCTCTTGGCCGGTCTGTGCAGGGAACCACCTCGCACAGTAAAGAAAAACTTTTCACGAGTGCGAGAAGTTGTTAATTGCTCACACTCGCGAGAAGTTTTTCTTTACTGTGCAAGGTGCTTCCCTGCACAGACCGGCCAAGAGGCTTGACGGAGCTGCCAGACTCCGGTAAGATGCGCATCTCACGGCCCATCCCCTGATAATAAGGCCACGGCCATATTTCGGGGGTCAAAAGAAAATAAGATCCTGTCTTATTTTCGGGGAAACACGGTAGAGCTTATTTTCGGGGGGGTGTCTTTTTCCCCCCATGTACAGGAGGCCCATTTCTGCTTGCTCATGGCGAGGCAGAAGGCTGCGCGGCACGCTAGTGCTGCTGCTGCTGCGAAGCAAAGAGGTGGAGCTGCCCCACGTGCCCAGCGCCACCTTACCTAAGGGTCCCTGCAGCCAGGTCATCCACACCCCGACACCTGCCTCGCCTTGTGGCGGTGGCTCCAGCAGCCTTGTCCAGCAGGACCCCATGTGGCCGCTGGCCCACTTCTTCTGCTTGCTCATGGCCGCAATGGAGCAGAAGGCTGAGCGACATGCCGGTGCCATGGCCACAAGGTGAGGTGGGGGGGTGCAACTGCCCCATGCGCCCTGCACTGGCTTACCTCACGGCCCCCGTAGCCAGGCCATGGATGCCCTGACACCTGCCTCGCGGCCACGGCACCAGCACACCACTCAGCCTCCTGCTCCATTGCAACCACAAGCAAGCAGAAGTGGGCCGGCAGCCATGTGGGCTCCTGCTGCACATGGCTGTTGGTGCTGCCGCCATGAGGAAGGTGTCAGGGCATGGATGGCCAGGCTGAGGGGGCCCTGAGGTAAGCCAGTGCGGGGCGCGTGGGACACCTTGATCACCCCCACCTTGCCTCGTAGCCATGGCACCGTGAGCAACCAGACAGAATGAGTGGGCAGCCGGCTGTGCAGGTTCTTAAGTAGGGTTTATTTTGGAGGTAGGGCTTATATTAGGTGCACATGTAAAAAAACGTGCTAGGTCTCATTTTCGGGATAGGTCTTATTTTTGGGAAAACGATATTAGTTCTTTGGATTCCAAGAACACTATAGGTTACAAATCTAGTGCTTATCTACTGCAGAAAAGAAATAATAAAATAGAGGCTACTGCACATATTTCAGTGTTGAAGACTTATGTTTGGATTATTGGCAATGCTCAAAAATGATCAATTTATTTTATATTTTTGAAAAGATAAAATGAAGGGCCATCAATATGTCTTTTTTATTTTTAAAAAAGTAAGCTAATCATCATCTTATAAGCAGGAATAAAAATATCCTGCCCTTTGTACCTGAAAATATATTTTTATTTTTGTTTTTTAACACATCATTTTAAAGCTATTTTCTTTCTTTGTCTTTCCAGAATGGATTCCATCTCATCCAGAGCCTCTCTATAATCCCACAGGTTTAGAGATCGAGCCTCCGTGTCCAGATCCAGGGGAAGGTGCTGTCGTGTATTTAGCAGATGAAGGTTTGACCAGATTTTATTGAGAACACACATATAACTTAATTATTTACATCTTTATTGTACAAAGTAATTTTAAAATAGAATTCTACATGCAAATTCTAATACAAAAGACAAAAAACGCTCTAGAATTTAGAATCCTAAATTTTAGCAGCATAATCTTTGTAACACTAAATGTACAATTCACAGCATTTTCCATAATCCATGCCACAATTCTTTTGAAGTATATCAGTTTTAATAAATTAATTTTCTTTCTGCCAGAATTGGTTCTTTTCTTTGGTTATCGTTTTAGTTAATGTAACAGATTATTAATTTTTAAAAGGTTTTATTGTGCCAAGTAATAGGATCAGTATTTTTGAAGATAATTCATACCCTGTTATCTCCTTAAGAGTTTAATCCAATCAGAACTGTGCCTCTATTCCCTTTCCTTCCCTCCTCTCCAGTGGTGGGTTTCAATTTTTTTTACTACCGGTTCTGTGGGCGCGGCTTGGTGGGCGTGGCTTGGTGGGCATGGCAGGGGAAGGATACTGCAAAATCTCCATTCCCTCCCCACTCCAGGGGAAGGTTACTGCAAAATCCCCATTTCTTCCCGATCAGCTGGGACTCGGGAGGCAGAGAATAGATGGGGGTAGGGCCAGTCAGAGGTGGTATTTACCTGTTCTCCGGACTACTCAAAATTTCTGCTACTGGTTCTCCAGAACTGGTCAGAACCTGCTGAAACCCATCTCTGCTCCTCTCCCATCCCTTCATCTCTCCCTTCCCATTTTTAAGCATCCTCAGAATAGTGATCTCTTATATACATGTATGTCTCTTGGCTATATTTACCTTTCTGTCATTGTTCTTATTGCTTCACTGAAATGATTTTAAATTTTAGATTTTTGAAGGATGGGAAAATAAAAGAGTAGTGGTGAAGATATACTTTACACAATTATGGCTAAGGATGCTAATCAGTTTGATAAACAACCACATTCTGCTTTAATCATTCAAATATTTTGTTTTTAAGCACTTGACTTGAATAGAAAAATTGCATTTTCAATTTTATGCAGTGAAATATCTCCTTAGCTTTTCCTGTCTATCTTCTACTCCCTCTTGAATTACTGTATGTCTAGAGCCCGATTTCTTGAAGTTCTTTTTTTTTCCTTGCAGGACCTTTATTAATCTAGAAGACTTTCCTTGTCATTATGTTTCCAACCAATATTATCCTGAGATTTCTTTTGCCAAATGGGCCCGCAATACTTGCTGATGTCGTCAATCCATCTTGTTTTAGGTCTTTTTCGTGGACACTTTTTATCAAAGTGGAATCCATTTTAGGACTGCCTTGGTCCACCTGGCATCAGTTCTTCTTGCTATGTGATCAGTCCATTTCCATTGCAATTCTTTTACTCTCTTGATGATATTACATACTTTCATTTGTTCTTTAATCCATGTGCAGGTCTTTCTATATTGTCTTGTAATGCCAAGCATGTATCTTTTCATGGCTCTTTGCATCACTTGTAGCTTTTGTATCGATTGTGAGGTTAGTGTCCATGTTTCGCTGGCATATGTTAGAGCAGGTAGCACACACTGATTGAAAACTTCTCTCTTCAGGCATAAGGGAAGGTTCTTGAAAATTATGCTTAGCTTGCCGAATGTCGGCCAACTACATTTAACTCGCCGTTCAATTTCCTTTATTGTATCGCCTTCTATTCAGATTCATATATGTAGTGGTCTACAACGTCTAATTCTTCTCCAGATATAATTTTTTTTCTTTCTTTGGTGAATTTATTAAACATAACCTGGCTCTTTTTCAGCTTTATTTTTAAGTCAAATGGTTTTCCTGCTTTGTGCAGCTCTTGTTATGTGTCTTTGTAGCTCTTCTGGGTCTTGTAAGAAGAGAACAACATCATCTGCAAATCTTAAGTGATTTAAATAGGGGCCATTGATTTTTATTCCATCTTTTTCCCAGTCTAGTTTGCGAAATAGTTCTTCAAGGCAGGCTGAGAAAAAGATAGGTGATGTTGTATCGCCTTGTCGTTCTGTGTTGGTTTCCACTTTAAGTTCATGAAGGGAAATTATTGCCATTGTTTTTTCATATATTGATTATAGTAACTTTATGTAAGCAATGTCTACGCCTTGGTTGAGCAATGCATTAATTATTGCTTGCTGAAATACTGAGTCAAACGGCTTTTTGTAGTCAATGAGATATATTAAGAAAATGTTTCTTTAACAATAATTTGCAACTGAAGATTAAGTATATTCTGTTCCTCTCAACAGCCAATAAGGACCCCAGCTTTAGATATTCTCGAATTGGGGGAAGTTTCCCTTCAAAGCAAGTGCTTCCTCAATCATGGAATGACTGGGATAATACTTTGATCTTTGAAGCACGATTTGAAAGTGGAAATCTGCAAAAAGTGGTCAAAATGTAAGTTGCTTCCCATTTTTCTTTTAATTTGCAAAATAGTCCATTTTTGAGGTATTAAGCTAATCCTTGGTAGACTTTGAATTTAGACAGCATGAAATGAGATGCAAAGTCCAATTCACTGTTTTAGGAAAATAATCATTATTAATAAATTTCAATTCGTATTTTCTTCAATGGTCTTTGCTGATATCCTGGCTGTGACAAATGAAGCAAAAAATTATACCTGCAATCTAGATATGCATTTATAATACAGGTAGTCCTCAACTTACAACAGTTCATTTAGTGACCATTCAAAGTTACAACGACACTGGAAAAAGTGACTTATGACCATTTTTCACACTTATGACCGTTGTAGCATCCCCATGGTCACATGATCAAAATTCAGCTGTGTCCCAAGGTCACGTGATCACCTTTTATGACCTTCTGACAAGCAAAGTCAATGGGGAAGCCAGATTCATTTAACAACTATGGCAAGAAAGGTCGTAAAATCGGGCAAAACTCATTTAACAAATGCTTCACTTAACAATAGAAATTTTGGGCTCAATTGTGGTTGTAAGTTGAGGACTATCTGTATTTTAGATTTTTTATTTCATATTTTATATTTTTATCTCTTGTGCTTTTTAATCAAAATGTGATGTGAATGTGCAATACGATAAATAATCTTCAATGGTAATTTAGCAAATACTGCCCAAGTACAGGATTTATGTATTTATTACATCAATTTATACACAGTTCCATTTATGAAGATTCTGAATAGTTTTTAAATTAATATTAGAACATTAAAAAGAAAAAAACATTTAGTACAGTTACAAACGCACCATCATTTGTGGTAGCTGGTGTGCTCGTTTTCTCTGTAAAGCCCTTCATGGCATAAGATCTAGCCAGCTGAAGCACTGTAATTTCTGCTCATATTGTATGGTTTGACAGGCATATTTTGTGCCTTCTGCCTATTACACCTGTTATGCTGTACCCTCGTCTTTCTCCACTTTTCTCTCTGCAGTCACTCTCCCAACAGTTCAAGGGAATGACAGACACCCCATTTCTTCCCTCTTTGAACTTCACTGCATCCATCCATAACTGTAAAAGACAGACTAGATCCATCCACTGCATCCATCCATAACTGTAAAAGACAGACTAGAAATAAAAATTAAAATAAGCAAGAAAATGGTAAGAGAACACCTGTCTGACCTTGATGAAAAAATCACCGGGACCGGATGGATTACATCCCAGAGGTCTGAAAGAGCTAGTAGATGTTATCTCAGAACCACTGTATCATATGTTTAAAAAATCTTGGAGCACTGGGGAACTACCAGAGGATTGGAAAGAGCTGATGTGGTTCCCATCTTCAAAAAAGGGAAAAAAACAGACCCAGGAAACTACAGACCAATCAGCCTAACATCAATACCTGGGAGGATACTGGGGGAAAAACCAGATCTGTAAACATCTAGAAACAAATAAAGTTATAACCAGTAGCCAGGTTTGTTAAAAACAGATCATGCCAAACCAATCTTATTTCATTCTTTGACAAAGTGACTAAATTAGTAGACCAGCAAAATGCTGTGGACATAGTATATTTAGACTTCAGCAAGGCATTTGACAAAGTAGACTACAACCTTCTACTTGGTAAGCTAGAAAAATGTGGGATAGACAGCATCACCACCAGATGGATTTGTAACTGGCTGACAAACTGTATTCAACAAGTAGTCCTTAATGTTACCACATCCACATGGAGGAAAGTAAGCAATGGGTACCACAAGGTTCTGTCTTAGTACTCTTCAATATCTTCATAAATGACTTAGATGAGGGAATAGAAGGAGAACTCATCAAATTTGCACATGACACTAAACTGGCAGGAATAGCCAACACCCCAGAAGACAAGCTCAGGATCCAAAAAGATCTTGACAGATTTGAACAATGGGCCCTATCCAACAAAATTAAATTTAATGTGGAGAAAAGCAAAGTTTTACACCTGGGCCAAAAATACCAAAGGTACAAGTACAGATTAGGAGAAACCTGGCTCCAAAACAGTAACTGTGAGAGGGACTTTGGAGTCTTAGTGGATGATCACTTAAACATGAGTCAGCAGTGTGCAGCCGCCGCCAGAAAAGCTAATACAATCCTTGGTTGTATAAACAGAGGCATAGAATCAAAATCACGTGAAGTATTAGTACACTTTATAAAGCCTTGGTAAAACCACATCTGGAATACTGCATCCAGTTTTGGTGACCACATCACAAAAAATATGTTGAGACTTTGGAAAAAGTGCAAAGAGCAACTAAGATGATTAAAGGCCTGGAGGCTAAAACATAGAATGATTGGAGGATTTGGGTTTGGCTAGTCTAAGAAAAGAAGGACTAGGGGGGACATGACAGCAATATTTCAGTATTTGAGAGGCTGCCACAAAGAAGAGGGGGTCAATTTATTTTCCAAAGCACCAGAGGGCAGGACAAGAAACAATGGATGGAAACTAATCAAGGAGAGAAGCAACCTGGAATTGAGGAGAAACTTCCTAACAGTGAGGACAATTAACCAGTGGAACAGCTTGCCTTCAGAAGTTGTGGGTGCTTCATCACTGGAGGTTTTTAAGAAGAGACTGGACAGTCAGTTGTCTGAAATGGTATAGGATCTCCTGCTGGACTAGAAGTCTTCCTAGGTCCCTTCCAGCTCTATTCTGATTCTGAATCATCCAGTAATTGCTTTGGCAAAGTCAGTATGAGCAATTCATTCATCTACGCATGAGAATGCAATCCATTACAGCCCCCCCCAACCTTCCTCACCCCCTATATACTACTCTTATTTAAGTAAAAAATAAGTTTCCCCACGATTATTATTCTAGGGGGGGAAACTCTACTACTACCCCTCATAACATCAGCATTTCTCCCAGTCTGATCTACCACAAACTCCAGTTCAGCCATCAGACCCTCTTCAATTCTGTATTTTCTCCTCCCAACAAACAAATCCATTACCTTAGATTTTGAGTGACCTTTAAATAATTTTTTATCCACTTCTCCTTGCTTCTATTTCTGGAGCACAGGGAACTGCCCACCTAATTCCTTGACTACAGTTACTCCCTTTACTGAATATCTTCCTGGAAGTAACCAAGGGGTTGCCAGTGACGAACACAAATGTCAGATTCTGAGAAGACCTTTTAAGAGCTTTGGGAATCAGCTGATGTGCATGCAGTAAAATGTTGGCAATGGTAGCAGCAGCAATTCACAAACAGTCTCACTAGACTCCAAACTGCATTAATAACATCAGCAATCTTTTTTCTTCTCTAAGACCACACCTGGCACAGTTTCAAACAAAGGATTGTCCTTTTGAATCTCTTCAGGCACTTTATATTGCATGCCCTCATACAAGCCGTCTTGCTTTTAATGTTCTTCTACATCCAGCTTCCCTTTCTTATTCTTTTTTTCCATTTCTCCATCTCCCTTTCTCCATCTTTTTTCCATTTCTCCATCTTCGTACTCCTCTCCTTTCTGCATGGACCCTTTCACTTTTCTTGCCTTCACCTTCTCTGCATTTATAATTGCCCAATTGGCTTTCTTCCACAAAATTCTCATATCTCTATTTCAACCCAAACCATTTTATTAATTGTATTTGATTAAGCTTTATCATGCGCAGCTTAGTTTAAAAATTATTTTTCTTCTGCAGCAGTATACCTGTTGAGCTGTTAAAATGTCAGTTCCTTTGGTAGTGACTGCCAATCAGTCTATTTATATGATTTATAAGACAAAGACAATAGCTAGTTGTCAGAAAAATAATGTTGTTTTCTCAAGTACAATTAACTATGACTGGCAGAAATGCTGCTCTGCTTACCAAAATCTTTGTAAATGCTAAAAAAAACCCAACTAAATTAGGTATCCTCCATGTTTTCTTGTAGAAATATTCCAATCTACAGCAGGAGCAGGAACATACATATTTATATTTGTCATAGCATTTTAGAGGGAGGAATGAATATCATTTGAATTTTTAACCCATTCTGAACTCCTAATGCACCTGAAATTGGATCCCAAGAATAACACAAAGTATTTGTGTATAGTTTGCACCAGTACTGGGATCTGAGTGTTCACATTTGTAAACTGTTATCTTTGCACAATAAAGTAATAAAACCTCCCATTGTACCTTGTCTGGGCATGGAGAGAAACTTGGTTACATAATTTCTTCCACCCAGATGTCAGCTTCTCTCATCTTTTTCACTTCCCTGTAGTACTTGGCATTTATCTCATTGTTCACTAACATCTACTGATGCTCCCTCCAGCCGGCCAGCTGGACTTGTTAAAAGCTGGAAGCAACACATGCTTTGCCCTTGCTGTTCACCTCGCTATAATTAGCTTTACATTAAAAAAAAAGAATCATTACTGTGGGAGTGACAGTTATTTCTCCAATCAATAATAAAGGACAGAAGAAGTCAAGGCACCTTAGCCCCTTGGCTTCTGAAGAAGGAGAGAATCCCAGAGGTGGGTGGTGGAATGAGGTGGGAATTCCTGTCATTGGGAAGTTACCCTACCCACCATTCTAGAGGAGCATTTTGAGACTGACATCATAGCATGAGAGCCAAACTTATTAATGATTTGGAGAACCAAAAATATTGTGGAGATAATTGGCTCAACTTTACAAGGTCCATAATGTTGTGAGGCATTGATCTCAGATTGGAGGGGACCTTGGACATTGAACTATAGATCAAGACTGGGCTAGTGAGGGCTGATAACTACTCATGAATTTCAAATATTCACCTGGATTTTTTAAATATGGGTTTTATTTCTTTATTTTTGCTTTCATTAAGTTGATGTATGCCCGGGCTGGAAATTCTAGATTTTTACTTATTTATTTGTATCCCATATTTATTATTTTTACAAACAACCCAAGGCAGTGAATATATCCAACACATTTTCCTCCTCCTATTTTCCCCACAACAACCTTGTGAGGTAGGTTGGTCTGAGAGAGAGTGACTGGCCCACGGTCACCCAGCTGGTTTTCATGGCTAAGGCAGGACTTGAACTCACAGTCTCTGGTGCCTTAGTCACTAGACCAAACTCGCTTATGGAACCATGTAGATCTGTAAATCACATTTGGAGGGTACCAAATTAAAAGCTGTTATTTTTCAAGTATACTGTTAAAATAATATCTGCCCTGGATTTCCACATGTATCCAAATTCTAATATTAAAACAATTTCTAGACATCTGTTATATAATCGAAATAAAAATGCCATTCCTGGGAAATTTAATACACACTTATGTATGGTTTTACGTCTGTAGCCTGTTTTACTTCTAGTAAATTCTTAATAGCAAACTTTATTTTTCTTTTTCCATTTATCCTGATAACTCTGCAAAGTAGATTAGTCTGATACATTGTAATGGGTCCCAGCTTACTAAATGAATTTTGTGCCAGAATGAGGTTTGGATCTCTCTCATCACCCTCAATACCACTCAATTTGTTTGTAACTCAGTATAAATGTTAGTATTTATTTTTAAATGTTTAAATATGTCCATAAAAAAAGTTCCATTTTAAATGTTTAAATATGTCCATAAAAAAAGTTCCAAAGCTGATATCAATAATTGACAATAGGACCTGTAAATATAATCTCAAATAAATTTGGCTTTAAGAAAATATGTGTTGTTAACAGGCATGAAGGAAATATGAATGGTCAAATATGAATAAATGACACAACATAAATTACGTTCTATGTATCATTTATATTAAAAATATTTTTCTCCTTTTTCCCTTGCTAGTAATGATTTTGAATACCAGTTGACACTGCGTACTGATCTTTACACAAATAAGCACACCCAGTGGTACTACTTCCAGGTTACCAACACCCAAGCAGGAATGCCTTACCGATTCACCATTGTCAACTTCACCAAGCCAACAAGTTTGTACAATCGTGGCATGCGCCCATTATTATATTCAGAAGCAGAAGCAAAGATCCACAAGGTGGGGTGGCAAAGGACAGGAGATCAAATCAAGTATTATAAAAACAATTTCAGCAATGATGGGCACCAATATTTTTCCTTGACATGGACTTTCCAGTTTCCACATGACAGGGATACTTGCTATTTTGCTCACTGCTATCCATACACTTACAGCAACCTGCAAGACTACTTGTCAGCCATCGCCAGAGACCCAAGGCGCTCCAAATTCTGCAAAATCCGTATATTATGTCATTCTCTGGCTAGGAATATAGTCTATGTTTTAACTATTACCAATCCCTTGCAAAATTTTAATAAGGAAAAATGCAAGTCAGCAGTCATTTTGACAGCAAGGGTGCATCCTGGTGAAACAAACAGTTCATGGATGATGAAGGGCTTTCTGGATTACCTTCTGGGGGATTCAGATAATGCCCAATTGCTCCGAGACACTTTTATTTTTAAAGTGGTACCGATGTTGAATCCAGATGGTGTGATTGTGGGCAATTATCGCTGCTCTTTAGCCGGCAAGGACTTGAATCGCAATTATAGATCAGATCTTAAAGACTCTTTCCCTTCTATTTGGTATACCCGCAGCATGATCAAAAGGTAAAAAGGTAACACAATCACTTCTACCTGCTTAATACATTTATTCTCTGTTCAATATTAGTTCACTGTTAATGAATACATGATTTTATTATCTAACTTGTTCCACATTATTTATTTTTAATTCAGAGATTACTGGCTTTTTCTATACAGTACTGTAATTTTTATTGTAATTATTATTTTTCTGTAATTGACATGTGGAATGAAAAGACCAATTTCTGGAGGAGAAGAAAATAATAGGTACTATATATAACAATAAAAGTCATACACTGTACTTTAATTAAGTTACATAAAATGATGAAGCCCATGCATATGATTTAATTTAAAAATATTAACCTGCTATGGAGAGAGCATTTTAATACTGTATATTTAATATTTCCCAAAATTAAGGGAGATGTGACAAGGAGATGAAGCTGAATCTCCAGTGTATACAATGAAAAAGCTTCTATTGAAACTGGATCACTACTAGTGATTGTCGTGCCTTCATATAATGAGTAACTTAAAATCTAAACTATCTTGAAATGATACCTACAATTCCTAACGTAAGCCAAAACCCCAATCAGAGTATCTAAGTTTCAATAACCAAAGCTCTCATAATGTGATTTTGTCTCTTGTAACAGAATAATGGAAGAGCGAAATGTTCTTCTATACTGTGACCTTCATGGTCATAGCAGGAAAGAAAATGTCTTCATGTATGGCTGTGAAAAAAAAGAACAAGATGAAAGGGCATGCTTACTCCAGCGCATTTTTCCTTTCATTATGAGCAAAAATTGTCCAGATAAAGTAAGCCAACTTTTAATATTATATCTCAGATAATTAATCAAAACTGGAATCCCTTTGCATGTTAGTTTAATATTATACTGTAATGATCGTACACTCAGAATCAGTCTGCTCCTCAATCTAATAAATATTTTAAACGTAGATTTCAGATATATCATGTTAACTATTAATTCTATTAAGATATAAATGCATAACTTTTTTCAGGTTTGGGACAATACTTAGTCTTTGAGTGTACTGTACTGGGCGGTAGTAAGATAAGGAGAAAAACTGTATTTAAAATTTAATAAATTAAACACCATCATTGTATATTCCAGGTATTTAATAGCTTTTCTTTATAGTACCAACTTTTGAACAAATATGTTCAACATGTGAACAATGTGCCCAAACCTTTTAGCAGAACTTTAGGTTGTGCATCTCTATACTAACGACAGTTTCATAGATCTATCTCTAGAAGTTTGATCAGATTTTTGCAATTGCAGTGGGATTTTTAGTTCATATAAAACAGCGGTTCTCAATCTGTGGGTCGCGACCCCTTTGGGGGTCGAACGACCCTTTCATAGGGGTCGCCTAAGCATGCGCTAGCCTGCCACGCCCCCTTTGTTACCTCATCGTGCGCGGGGAGGGGGCGGGGAGGGGGTCGCGGCGACAGGGCGGGGGTCACGGCATTAGGAAGGTTGAGAACCACTGATATAAAACAATAACTACTGCAACTATACACTATTTTCTCCAATATCTTAAAAGCATTTTATTGTGGCTATGCTCTGCTGTTCACATTATTATTATGCATTACTCCAGTTTTTTCTACAGGAGAAGAATGTCACATCATATATTTCCCTTTTTTCTTTCAGAAATGATGTGAATTATGCAAAGGAACCACATTAATTGATAGTTTGATATTACAGCTTGCATATTGAAGGGAGAGCATTATCTGAGGAGGTTGTTTTAAATCATGTCTGCATATCTGCTCTGTAATGAGTAATTTGTCTCTTTAGCAGGAATTGCTAAACTTTATTTCATTTCTTATCCTATTAAGTTCTCATTCCAAGATTGCATTTTTAAAAATCAGAAAGGCAAAGAAGGAACAGGTCGAGTAGCTATGTGGAAAATGGGCGTCAACAACAGCTATACCTTGGAAGTAACCTTCTGTGGCTCTAAACTGGGTAATGGAAGTAATATTACTCCAGAATTAATAATTAATGCATTCAATGACAGCTCTTGCATTGTAAAGATAATTGCTAAATAAAGGTAAGATAATCAATTCCTGGTGTCCAGATGGACATATTCACTCTTGGCAAACCATGAAAGTGGTGTTGCCTTCTTTGAATATTTTTTTTTCTTAAATTGCCAGCCTAGCCTGCCAAGTTCTAAGCAGATCGAACCTTCCTCAAAACTGGCTAGGTTGAAATTAGCTGTTTACAAAAGTGTCTTAGAATTTCATTTAACTAAAGAAAAAATAGTTACGAATATCAATTATCACAGATCAGCAACTATGTTTCAATTACTATAGTGTGCTGCTTTTAGCCCTATGAGTGAAATGGGGAAGCTAGCAGTTCCTAACAAAATTCCTAATTGCCAGAAGGTTTGGAGTAGAGCCATGAGGTAACCATCGTGCAAAACAAAGTAAAGACACTTTAAAATTTAGCTAATTCTTCAAGCACTTTGTACAGTTTGTACAAATTCAACCATCCATCAATGATTTATAAAATGTATAAGAATATTTTCATAAAATTTTTATTTGATAAATTTGTAAAACAGTAGCCAGAATTCAGTTTTCTTATATTCTCCAGAGCAGGGGTGCTTAAATGTGGCCCGCAGGGCCGGCCTAGAAATAGCAAAGGACCGGCCCGCGGTGCCTCTGGCAACCAAAACGGGGGGCACCCTGTTTTCAGCCTGGACAGCCTCCTGCAGCACTCTGCCAGCCAAAATGCGCACCCGTTTTGGCTGGCAGGGTGCTGCAGGAGGCGTCTGTCCCATTCCCCTCCCCTGGCCGGCCCATGGAGGAGAACTACAATGCTGATCCGGCCCTCAAAGAAATCCAGTTTGACACCCCTGCTCCAGAGTATATAAAATTATTGCTGGACAATTCTTTTTTCCAATATGGTTTCTTTTGTATTATAGGAAATAGAAATGCTACCCACTTTAGTACTAAAGATTTGGAGTCCATTGGATACAATTTCTGTGATTCATTATTGGCGTTTTGTACTGAAAAGAAGAGCAAGGTAATACAGAGGAACATTTTCCCCCCCATACAGAACTGAATAATAATAGTCACTGACTTTCACTGCTGACTCTGTGATCTCTCCTAGTACAATGAATGCCTGAAAGAATTGGAGGAACTAGTAAAACAGGATGATCCAGCTGCCTCTGTCAATGATATAGGAGACAGAGGAGATTCTAGGTAAATGGATTGTTTCTCCAAAAATATTTCTAGCCATATTAAAAAAGGGAAATCATTAGCTATGATGTGTTTCCCAGTTCTGTTATCTGATAAGGTAATTATGTAGTTGAGTATCTTATTGTTCACAATCCTGTAAATCAAAACAACATACTTGTTTTCTTTTGCAGTTCAGACAGTTCGGACTCTAATGAGTTTACTGATAAAACAGAAGCCCAGGTATAGTAAAAATTATCATTCAACTATTTACATCACTTTTATACTTGAAATGTATTTTCTTGGCATTTAATATAGAGATGAACAAGATGGTTGGGATATATCAAAACATTATAATCTCCCCTCATTTAATTTAGAAACAATGTCAAAATAAAGTATATGAGACAAAGTGTGTGTTAAAAGTAATTTCAAACATTTATATACTTCCTACATCCCTAGGATTTAAACTGAAGGATATCAGTGATTTGATTTGCCTTGTTTGATTATTAGCTGTTGGCATAAGATTAAGAATTCTATGCTATTATGCTTTTTTTTACAAAATAATGTAAGGGAAAGCAATACTTAAGTTGCATGATAAACTATGATAAACTATTGCATTGACCTAATTTGACAAAAAAAAATATGTTCAACCATAATCTGACAATAAATTCGATAAGCCAGAGGATGCAAATTACCAAATCCAGACTAAGAGAAGTCTTCTGATCTTCACAAAAGCCACAGATGATAATTCCCATTCTTCTAAGATGGAAGTAGCCATAACTGAATAAGTTACCTTTTAAAAAGATTTTAAAATGAAGGGACCTTTTAAAGGTCTGAACTTGGAAAGCCATAAAGAACAATAGGGTCTGAAAAGATCCATTAGTGAAATGCAGCTTCCATATTGTCTCTTTGGCCTGGTATAACAGAATAACAGAGTCGGAAGGGACCCGCTGCTCAAGCAGGAACCCTATATACCATTTCAGACAAATACTTGTCCAATCTCTTCTTAAAAAGTATCATGCAGGAAATTAGATAAATCAGTTATGGCAGACAGACTCTCTGAGCAAGTTACAAGTAGCTAATTTACTGTACATTAGACTTTACTCCAGATACCTTGCTATCCAGCAACAACTTTATCTTTTGAAAGGCACTGCTATCATTGCAATTGAGAGACTGAGAGGAAGAAATATCTGCTGAGGGCCAATAATCATTCTTATTGTCCTATATTATGCATCCATTTCATGTTAGTTGCAAACAGGCCAGAATACAAATTTAGTAAGAGGAAAATAGCCAAAGAAGCCAAGAAAAAGAGATTCCCAAGTGCCAGTGAAAATGATTTTATTAAAGCCGAATGCATATCAGAAATATAATCCTTTCTCAAGGATACTCTAAAAACATAAACGTTGCCAGAAGGAATAGGCATTCTGTTAATTAATGAGTAAATGAAACACAAAGTTCACTTTGTACTTTAAAGAGGGAAGATATATCAAGCTCTGGGTCTATGTACATAGTTATATATTGATAGACACTCTTGGGAAGGAACAGAAGGGAGCAGTCAATAACAAGCAAGCCCTGTCCTAACGAGTGTTGCAAAGAAAGAGCAGGTCTCATCACAAGTGACTGCAGCACACAGAGGGAGCTGATGAAGTAGGCAAAACGGCATCTCTCCCAACTGTAGTAATAAAATCAGAAAA
This sequence comes from Thermophis baileyi, assembly GCA_003457575.1. Lineage (NCBI taxonomy): Eukaryota > Metazoa > Chordata > Lepidosauria > Squamata > Dipsadidae > Thermophis > Thermophis baileyi. The sequence goes on from QLTV01004398.1 coordinate 276,056, forward strand.
GTTGGGTGATCAACCTTATTAGCAAAAGCAATGGAAAACCTATAAAAGTAGTCATTGATGACAGAAGCAGCAATAAATAAGTTAGCAGATCCTGGCTCCTTTTCCTGCCTTAAATCAACCTGTGCTAGTGCTCTTTTAAAAGCGCATTTGACTCATTAGAAAGCATAATGTCAGTAATTTGCAAGGAGATGACACTGCAGTAATCAGATGTCCAATTTCTTCTAGAAGCAAAACCAAAATACCCAATACCATGGAGGCAGGTGCCAAAAACCAAAGCAAAAGAGGGCATACCTCAAGTCTAAAACAGTCATTAGAAACTAGGCAGCTCCCAACTCTTGGTCATATCAGCCACCTCTGAAAAATGGGTTGGGGAAAGAGTGAAAACACTACATTGAGTTGCTTCAGTTATGGGTGGATATGAGAGCATTGAAAAAACTTACCTGGGCATATCAGAATAATTATAACAATTTGGAAATTGTGGGAGTTGACAGAGATGTGTCATATTTCTTATAACATTTGTATTTGCCTTTAAATATTTTGGAGATAGTGAGGGGTGGTTTAGTTTAATAATTAAAAAAGAAGTAAATATTCTACTATCTTTCTTTAATCCTGTTAAGTTTAACTAATTTAATTTTCTCTTTCTTGGCAGACAAAATCAAAGAAAAAATATTTGAAAGTAAAGAAGGAAAGAAGTTTTGTTCTGGAATCCTCAGGAAGAAGATATTCTAAACATTTACATGAACCAGTGGTAGATTATAATTATTGTATAGTAACTACTCAGTACAGTTTGTTGATTCTTACAGATGTTCACTACATACCAGTCATGCTATTCCCTTTTGGGATAAGAAATGTTATGTGGAAAAGAAGTAAGAAATAATAAGGCAAAAAAAAAGAAGTCTTGAAATAAGGAAAAGTAAAGAAAAAGTGCAGAACATCGTTTACTATAACTTTCCCTATCTTCCACCAAAGCACTGTTGCTTCCACTGTATCTGTTTTCTTTTTCATAAATGTATTCTTTAAATTTCTCACGTCCCTTTTTTTTTTCCAGATCTCCTCAATTCAACCATGGCTTTCTTAGTCTTTTTAAATTTTTTATTATTTTTTCCCCTATATAATGTAGATATTCGCATTTCTGTATTATATTTAAAAATGGAAAGAAATTGGAAGAATAAACAATATGTGCTGTAGTTTAGAAAGAACTATGATTAGTTCAGACTATATATTAGACCAGTAAATGAACCATTTCATGAAGATATATTAGTGCTGTTGCTGGGACTATGGTTTTGTCATTTCGCCTACAAAATTATCTCCATCATAACATCAGGAGAGGTCTTAATCAGGGGCAATTTACCTTACAGAATATTTAAAAAAAACATACTTATAAATTTAAATACAATATTTTCCTATTATGGAATATACAGTAATTCAGAAAGATTGTATCCTGAATGTTTTGTTCTTCTGTGGAAATAGAATTAGAAAAGAAACATAGAGTCTTGAAAATCTGGAAACAGTTCTATAATATCTTGAGTGATTGTTCCTTGTAGTGATTAGTTTTTTTCTTATTTAGAATGAATCCAAAAAACCAGAAGACCCTTCTCACAGAGTTTCCAAGACTCAAGAACAAATAATTAAAAATGTAAATATTTTATTGTATCATTAAATTCTAATATAAAGCTCAGTGATCTGGTACAATGATTCTACAGAAAATAATGAATAATTGACTTATAGGAAACCTTATGTTTGCAATGTTTGCATCCTAGCCAGTCACATTTGTTAGTTTTATTTTGCTGCGCATATCTCTCCATGGATAACAATATCAAATGAAAACTTCTTATTTTCATTGATTTTTTTCTGAAATGTTTTCAACTGTCCTTCAATAGTTAGACCAATGAGAAATACAACTGGTAATTTATCCAACCATCATTGTGACAGCATGACTATAATGAGGTAACCTTGATATAATTTCAAAACTGCCTGAATAATTTTATGAAGTTTCTACAAGTCACTAATACAGAAATGAACTATTTCTGAATAAGTTAATTATTGTTAGGAGAAATGCTTTGTATAACTGTTGCTACTAGTAATATTTTTATAATTATAAAATACAGATTCTTCACTTCAGCTAAAGACATTACAGAATGTTACCACTGAAGATGTAGATGTGCATCTTTTTCCATATCAACATTACAGTGTTCCTATCTACTGAACTTGTTTGATGCCACTTCCGATGCAGTGGAATGATACACTTATCAACACACACAATTACAACTGAATAAGAATTGCTTATCATAAACTAGCCTTCCCCAGTGGGTGCTTTCCAGCTGTGTTTGATTGTAACTTCATAGTTCCTAACAAACATGGCATGTAGGTACAATTTATAGATGTTCTAGTCTAAATTTCTGGAGACATTAGTTTTAAGTCTTGACAGTCAATTACCCCAAAAGCAAGATTCTCACAGAAGTCTCTTTAATCAGATTTATTGAAATGAAAAAGGGATTAGGTTACAGAAATCTCAACAACTGGATTGTTTTCATTTTCAGAATTCATTTTATTTCCCAGCCTTCTAAGGCAGAAATCTCCGTCTCTTAACTATGGCCTCTAAGTGAACTGGCAAAAAGGCATTTTTTTAAAAAAATTGTAAGAGAAGAATATCCAGGTGTCCAAAAGGGAATCTGTTTGAGGCACTGAACATAACATTAAATCCAGATTGAATGTTGTCTGTCATATGTGAAGTAATTTTTTTACCTCAAGCTTTCTTTCTGTTATAAGGGCACATGTTTAATTCTGTACCTTAAGTATATTTGTTACCCATTTATTTTTCTCCACAGGCCCAGGTTTTTCAGAAATTAAAACTGATGGAATTACAAAACATGCAAAGAGAAAAATATGAAATTGCCAAGCAGAATGTAGAGACTTTTTCTAAAACAACAAATGCAAAAAAGGTTTGGCCGTCATCTTAGTAGAATAAATTTTGCAACATAAATAAGAGAATGCTGACTTCTTTTTTCTATATACTTTTAAATCTTATTGCTATATAGTTGCCATTTGCAAATATTATATTCATGCAGTGCATCATTTAAGTTATTGCTGATGCTTAAATATATATTTAAATTACTGAAATGGAATTATATTGTAGAGCCAATTCTGCATTTCCCATTTCTTGCTTTTCCCATTCCTGACGTCATCATAAATGAAATTGCTATAGGAATTGGTGTGTGTGTGTGTGTGTGTGTGTGTGTGTGTGTGTGTGTGTGTGAACGTTGCATTGTTTCTGTTAATTGGAAAAGTACCATTATTGTTCCTCTCTACAAAGATAAAAATAGCAAGATTAAATGCAAAAAGTAGGGGGTCACATTGGTAACTTTGGGAATGGTGAAAGCTTGGGATAACCATATAAGGAATGGTTAAGGTGACTTAAATGGGATTGGTTGTGGATTTGAATGTATATGTATGTGGATGATGGCTAACAGTCTGAATCATTTGCAGTGAATATTGATTATATGGTTCTGAAAATTAATGTATCAAATTAGTGGATTTAACAGCAATTGCAAGTTATACATAGTGAAAAGCAGAGCAATAATATGAATATATGTGACTATAGAATTTCACTAATATGTAAACTAAAGTTGAGGAACTAAGTGGAGAACTGTAAAGATGTGCAAACAGTGGTAGAAGACACTGCTACAATAGTATACAGGCTATTGCAAGGAAATATAGTATGTAACTAGCATATAGGCAGTTGTGTGTTTTATTGCAAGGAATGTCCACGATATTGCAAAAGAAGGTGACATTTTTATGTTTAAGAATATGCTTCTGCCTGTTTTGTTACACAAAATGAAAGTTGGTTATGCCGGGAAGAAAAGTAAATTGATTGAATGCATTGGCAATGGAGTATTTAACATGTAGGTATGGTAAAACAAGAGGAGATGAGTTCAAGAAAGATGGGAGCTAAGTGAATTAATGTGGATCTCGTTCAAAAATGACCAGTGTGCAAAAAGTAAGTTCAGGTGATTTGATCATATATCAACCATGTATGACAATCAAATTGCAAAACAAATATATAAAGAAGAGGGACTTTATGGAGGACTTTACAAGAATAGAGAGGTCTGATGGCATTGCTGTAAACTAGACTTAGTGTATAATCTTGGTATAAACTAGATTTGGCTTTTTTTTCCCTTTGCTCATGCCTTCTGGTCTTTTGCCTTAATATTTCCTACTTCTTTTCTATTCTTTTCTATTATTGTTCTTCATTCCAAAAGAGCGTGCTATGTGCATGTGCATGTACTAATAATTTTGTGGAATAACTCAATTATGTCTCATTAAAAATAAAATAGATGCGTTTATGCTTAAATATGTTGAGTTTACGTGCAGAAAGAATATTTCATCTATAAGCATTCCATTCTTTAAACCAGTCTTCCTCAGCCTGGTATCCTTCAAATGCGTTAGTCTTCACTTTCTCTCATTCTCTCAATTTAGACTACAGCACAGGGGTGGGTTCCAACTTACCTCGCTGCCGGTTCGCTCCCTCCCGCGCCGCATGGGCGTGCCTCGTGGGCGCGCGCGCTTTGCGTGTACACGCATGCGCAGTAACAAAAAATTCAAAAAATTTTTTAAAAAAAGCCCCCCCAAAAAAGATGGCGACCACATGCACAGTGCCGGAAGTCGGCTTCTGGGCATGCTCAGAAGGGGGAAAAATTTTTTAAAAAAGATGGCGGCCCCCACGGACCAGCACCGACCAATCCGGTTCGGTGACGACATCGTGACGTCACCAGCGGGCTGCTACTGGTTCAGAAAAACTGGTCCGAACCAGGAGGAACCCACCCCTGCTACAGCATCTACCTACATAATTCATTGGACATAATGAGGAAAGATGCAGCAGTATTTAGCATACCCAGACTACTTATAGTCTGTGCCATAAAACTATTTATCACAGATTTTACATACAAAGAAAGAAATGAGGGAGTTCAGAAATGTGGAAGAATAGTAATCATGCATTTGTCTCTGTTTTCTCTAATAGTCAAAGACTTTAGCAGGGGTTCATGAATTGTTTAAAGAAACTAGTTCCATTTTAAAAAGTAAACCAGATCAAATGGCTTTCCCCTCTAAAAAAGGTAAGAACATTTTTATCAGCTTGTACGTTTTGTTAGTTACATGGTACACTATAAATAGGGTATGTTCTACATTTTATATAATCTTCCCAGTCCTATATAATGTCCTTATCACTTCCATGATCTGTTTTAGCTATGAAGTAGCAAGTACCTGCACTAGTGACCAACATTGCCCTTAAAATGTATTAAACATTAGATTGGAGTGACTTAGATTAGATGGCTGGAGTAGAAGTGTGATGAATAAAATAAAATGCATACATAAAATAATTATGGTTTGAGGGAGGGAGTTCCACTGGTAGTTACAACTTAATCTGAATGAATGAGTGAGTGTAAGTCAAGCATATTAAAAATAATACCTATAATAAAGTAAGCTGTTTACTCATTTTATGACATTAAACATTACAACATTAAAAATTCAAAATACACAACCAGGAATTGTTAAATGCCAGTTTAAAAAGATGATTTTTAAAATCTTTTTAGAGCCCTATCTTGTTTGCAGATTTAATGCTACTGTGAGAGGACGGAGGAAAATGTGTTTTGGTGATATCTGTAAAAATATTTGATCATGTGCTCTAACACTATACTTGCATTGGAGAATTAAAAAAAAATAGTATGGAGGCAGCTGGTCTTTCATTCCCCTTGAACATTTGACTTTCACTTTAAATTCCCATCCAACATAATTGCAGGCAAAGATTACAGAAGAACTGGAATTTATTCTCAGATTAGATTGTTTCTTCCAGAGTCTGAACAAAGACTTCTTATATTTTAAATTGTTCACTTAGTACATCTACTGGACATTTTCTGTGTTCCCAATTCTGTATTTCAATAGGAAATTAAGTGTGGAAACTTTATGTAAAAAAATACATGATTCTTCCAACCTGTCATATAATTTCCTGATAAACTCATGGTGCATATAGACATGCTAGACATTCTGGATACATTCCAGTTCTACAAAACACTAGATGAGCATGTCTTGAGGTCTGTAATTTCGTTTAATCTTTAGTGAGCCTTACTGTGTGTATGTATGCGTCTACCATTTTCTTGAACTTTTTATATTTGATAAAATAGACTCTTTTTCAGAAAAATGTACTACAAGAAAACATTTTAAAAATTAGGATTAGGGTTATTTCTGGTCCCATAGGTATTTCACCAAGGTGTATGCCTTTTAGAGAGAGAGTTAGAATGTGAAACCTTGAATCTAAAATTCTGTTAAGTCACAAAATCTATCATATGTCTTAGGCTAATCAGTTACCCATCTTAGATTATTATACCTTAATTTAATAATTTTAAATATGAATACAAATTGAACTGCCACATCAGTCCTTACTTTTCCTCTTCTCACTATATCATGACTAACTCTCAAATTATTTTGTTAAATGTCGATTGTCTTTGCATTCAAATATGGAAATTATTATTACAAAAACTTTAAACTGTAATTTAACATTCTGGATTATTCCAGATCTGGTAAACATAGTTTCCTGGTGTACAAACACTGGTATAAATGCAATATATTATATTATTATGTTACAGCACAGTACTGTATACATGTATACAGTTTACTTTGAGATGAGGAGAATGGGAAGGAGCAATGCAAGGATAGAAAACAAACACATAAGCCTATTGCCTGTGTTAATTTATTTATCGAAATAAGCCATTTTTTTCTTAGGGTATACTAATTAACATTAATTATGTGAAGTTACATAAGAACTATCCCAGATGTCTCTGTTTACCTCTTGGAAAGCAAAGCAAAATAGACATACTTTTAAACAAACTTTTCTGGAGGATTTATATTTTATGTGCATCATCATCATCTGTTAAATTTATATGGAGCCCAACTCTGGGCCATTACCAAATTTTATGGTACCTTAAAAGCTAACAGATAACAAATGTCTTATCATATACAGTAAACCTTAATAAACTACGGTATAATTCAGACGCATGAAGTTATGTTTGAGGGAGTGTAAGCTGGGAGAGGTTGAGGATACTTACTGATTGCTGCACATAAACAACACAACATTATCATACAATAAAGGATACACCCACTAGTCTCTGTCATATATCCTACTCTATAAGCATTAGTCACCTTTGCCAGTGAACAAGACGGCTCATTTTGTTCATTTATCTATGTTTTATCAATACAGATAAAAGCAACAGCCATAGGCTTCTGTGATGATGAGGAAAGGAATGAAATGTGTGTAATGACATCCCAACACAAACTTTGTGAATCATATTTTCCCTCCAATATTGGGATACAAGTACAAGAGATAGGATGGCATTTTTTTATCATCATGAATGTCTATGGCCACAATAAATCAGTTACTGTATCGCCTTTCTTATCTTTAATTTCTTTTTCTCAGATGCTGTACCGAATGTGCCAAGTAAATATACTCTTCAGTATCTGAGTAATTATTTCCCTGAGCAAGGATTAAGTGAGTAATTCATTTATAAGTACGATTAAGATAGAAATGCATGAATAAACAGTATATTTACAGGCAGCGCAGTATAGTGAAATTATGACTATGAAATACATATTTGTAGCCAAGCTGTTTCAACAGTGCTTGTTCCCAGGTCTAGTCAGTTTGCAAGAATAAATTCTTTAATTCTACATTTTATTACAGTAGAAGTGGACTATGCTTCTTGATAGGCAAATTAAAAATTAGACAAATTAAGAATTAGATTCCAGTGTGACAAATTAATACTATAGAAAAACTACTGAAGAGTAAATACGGTTACAGAACGTAAACATACATAAAATGTTCAAATGAAATCTAATCCTTAAAATGCTGGCAGCTACAATGTCCATAACAGTCTTTTGGGTAAAAATTATCTTGTCTGAGGGTGGAAGTGGAATGTGGCGTGAAAGAAGTGAAAAGTATTAAGTGTTTGATACAATTTCTATGGGCCAAAGACAGACTTACAAAATCAAGTTGACATTTGCCATAATTCTTTTTGCAATTTTGCGATTCTTGATAAAATAATTACGCTTCCAGCTTTTACGTTTATGAGGAAAAACTAAAAACAAAATATAGTTATAGTAGTGGTGTTTTACAAAATAAATTCATTAATGTGATTTTGCGTTTTTCTTATTTTTAAAGCTTAGTTACATATGTCAGTTCACTTAATTGTACATAAATGTGCACACATTCAGCATTTTGTAGTTAATAAGATTGTATATACAGTATGAGAGAGCAAATCTAGGCACTTAAGAGCTAGATAAGTTCCTTAACAATATTTGATACAGTCAACTTTTATCATGTCAAGATTGTATTACAGTAATATGTCTGGGTTTGGTCTTTTATATAAACAGATTTTGGATGGGACCTAACCCACCCTTTTAAGCACGTTGTTTCCCAGAGACTTTTCCTACCTCCCACTGCCCATAACCAAATGTGCAATACACCAAGGAGAAATAGTGCACTTCTGGGTTGCCGACTTCCTAGAGTGGAAAATATGAAGAGGGAAGTAAGCATCCATCAAAAAAGTTAAGTATTGTAGCACAATATTATGAGATGGGGGAGGGGGAGGCAATACATAGTAAGAAGTGATCAACCATGCAGGTATAGTAAATATATGGTAATTTCCTTTCATAGACAAATCTGATGGTAATTATAGACAGTTTTAGAAGCCTTCTGTAACCTAACACCCTTCAGTTGTGTTAGGGCAGGGGTGTCAAACTGGCGGCCCATGGGCCGGATGCGTCATGCGCAGGCCATGCCCACCCCTGCTCCGTGAAGGGGAAAAAGTCGCAATACATCACGTGATGGCAACGTGATGCTGCGACTTTGACACCCGTGTGTTAGGGCTATGACTCTGTTTATTGGTTCTCAGGACACCCAAAAGGTGACAGACTGAGAAGACTAAGTCATTTTACTCAAAATCATGTAGATATTAGAAAAAAATTAGATATTAGAAACCATCAAACATCATACAGGTGCTTAGAAATTTTCTCATTTTTATCTAGACCAGGGGTGTCAAACTCAAGGCCTGGGGGCCAGATCCGGCCTGCAGGGTGCTTAGATCTGGCCGGCAGGGCCAGCCTGGAAACAGCAAAGGACCGGCCCGCGGTGCCTCTGCTAGTGAAAATGGAGCTTGGGTGGGCCACGCGTTTTCGCTGGCAGAGGGCTATCAAAACAAACTAAAAACAAAACAAAAGAGAAATGTTTCCCCTTTTGCATTTGAGCATCCAAGAAGGGACAGGAAAGGAGAAAGGGAAAGAGGAAAGACAGAAAAAGAAGGAAAGATGGGAAGAGAGCAAGGAAGGAAAAAGAAGGAAAGAGGGAAAGGAAGAAGAAAAGAGAATGAAGTGGGAAAGAAAAAGAAGAGAGGAAAGGGAGGGGAAGGGAAGGGAAGGAAGGAAGGAAGGAAGGAAGGAAGGAAGGAAGGAAGGAAGGAAGGAAGGAAGGAAGGAAGGAAGGAAGGAAGGAAGGAAGGAAGGAAGGAAGGAAGGAAGGAAGATTATATTGAGAGTGAGGGAGGATCTCAAGGAAGTCCTGCCTTAGCACTTGGCCACCATAGGTGCCCCAACACGAGTCCCGTGTCACACCCACCATGGCCATGCCTACCATGGCCAAGCCCCACGCTCCCCCCCCTGGCCCTCCGAGGTCAAACACAATCCTGATGCAGCCCTGAATGAAATCGAGTTTGACACCCCTGATCTAGACAACTATCCAATAAAATGTGCTAAGTTACAACTTGCCCAAACCCCAGTGTAGAGTTTAATGGCTAAATAGGGATTTGAATTTTCATCTTATTTCATCAAATATAAGAGGCTTAACAGCAAAACCATTGCCAGTTGTTAATATCTGGCAATGGTTAGGGTTGGAGTTACACCATACAAAAATAAAAGGTTATCCTTTCTTGAATATTATACTATATCATTCTAGAATAGTTAAAAATACATGACCTCAAATACAAAAACAAATGTGCTTAATTGCTTGAGTTCTTCAACAATAATCTAAAATATCACAATAATTTTGATGTTCACAATTTTTGTGAGTAATTTTTTCATAAATTCTATATTTTTATATAATCATAGAGTTGGAAGGAACTATTTAGGCCAAGTCTAATTTTGTTTTGTTATAAATCATTAATAAATCAAATTGATTGTTTTAATGATAGAAGCTAAAATTTTGTGTTAAAAGTTGATTTACAATATCTTGAAAATATTTAAAACAAGAGACCATGCCATCTGCTTAATTTTAAGTGTAATCAAAAATATTAATGTGGTTCTCTACCAGGGAAGAGAATAATGATTTTCATTCTTAACATAAGAAAGGATTAAAACCCATGTAATAAATAAGGACCTTTATTTTTAATTCTACGGTATGTCGTCTTTGTATCTCTTATTTGTAGCATCACTCATACAACTGGACAGTCACTCAAGGTAGGAAAACTGTATTTGTTGTTAGCGATTTCTGAAACCCTCATATTAAACCTTGGGAAAAAATCTCACAGAATCTAATTTAATTTAATACGGATCAGTCAGGTATAAGACTGCACACGTGCTTTATAAAATTATTTTCTCTAGTCTTTATTTTAATTAATATTTTTTATCATTCCCTCTTACAATAAATTTTACATTGCAAGTTTGGGTGCAAGTACTATTTAGTGGATTTATTTATTTTAATCAAAAAGTTCACTCTAATTAACAGCAATAAATTTCATATAATTTATATTAGACATAATTATTAAAGAAAATCTGCAAAGGGTAAAACATCGTTCTAAGATAATTTCTTCTCTTTCATATTGAAGGTTGGAGTGCTCTCTTCTGGGATAAAGCTTGCCATGACACTTACATATAATCTAAAGAGAGAGAAGAACACTTCTTATTTTAGAAATGATATTTTATTAGTGCAGATACAACCAGTAGGTTATTCAGAAGTCATAATTTCACATTTTAAATGGATTGTCATTGTAGCCCAAGTGGTAATATCTAGATCTTAATTTATTCAGCATTTTAATAACTTTTTTGATTCTGCCACAATAATAAGTTTTCTAACCTGAAAAATACTGAATGCTATAAAGTCATTTTAGTGTTTATCAATACTTTAAGAATCCACTTATTTAAAGTGAATTATGGAAAATTTGCTTATAAAAAATAGAAAAGAAACATTTGCCAGGAGTTCCTGGAAGCTCAGAAACAAGTCACAATTTTCATATCCAAATATAGCATAAATGTAAGCATAAGTACTACCGTATTTTTTGGACTATAAGACGCACAGGTGTATAAGATGCACCAAGATGCACCATAAGATGCGAAGAGGTAAGTAAGAAAAAAGTTTTTGTCCCCCCGTTTTTCGCTTGTTTTTGCAAAAAAATGGCCCATTTTTCACCCATTTTTTGCAAAAACGGGGGCGCTTTTGCCTTCCCCCAGCCCCCAGAAGCACTCTGCAGGCCTCCCAAACCCTCTGTGCACCCCGTTTTTCGCAAAAACGGGCCCATTTTTCACAAAAATGGGATGCGGGGGCGGGGCTTAAGGAGGCCAAAATGGCTGTATTCGGTGTATAAGACGCGCCAACATTTCCACCCGCTTTGAGGGGGGAAAAAGGTGCGTCTTATACTCCGAAAAATACAGTAGTTCTGCTTTCTCCCTGTTGCTTGTCACCTTCTTGCCATTTTCTCCCAACAATGAACCAATTGTTTCCTTGACTTTTTCTTCTTTTTTAAAATGTTGGAAGAAGCTTTTTTTGTTATGTCACAAAATGGTTGAGTTGACTGTACTGTATATTTCAGAAGTCACAACATTTTTGAAGTGTATCCTTTTTGTATAACATCTAAGAATTGGTTCATTTTGCATGTTATTTTCTTCTGAGGTTTGAGATGCTTAATCTTAATCTGTTTCAGCTCTTTATATCTGTCTCAGCCAGAAGCAGAAAATCACCCTGAAAGGGGCTGTGTCACACTACAGTTAGAAGAAAAAGAACTACAAAATATTGCTCTAGCTCAAGAAATCCATTTAAATGCTCCATATAACAAAGGTGCAGCCTGGAGATTAGAAAAGTATCAAACTGGAAAGACCAATAGTTGCAGAGAGAAGGCATCTCCAGAAATCAAAGGTTTTTTCTCATATTGGAAATTAAATCTTTATCAATTACAATGGGTTTTATATTCTCATCAAAATTTCTAAAATGTATTGGCTAGTTTACTTGTATATTAAAAAGGACTGGACCTTATAGTCTTTCAAGTCTCGATAAGCAACTTGTTACATAAAATATTTTAGTCGATTCATTATCATTCTTAGGAAAAGGAACACTAACTTTAACTTGAGAATTTCTTCTTAATTGATGAAGAATATTCTGATAAATTAATCAACTACAGAGTCAATAATAGCAAAAAGTAAAACAGTAAAACATATTTGGGTCTGTTGGAGTTTGCAGCAATCCAACCAGCACACAAGTAAATAAGTCAGCAGGATACATTTATATAAGAAACTTCTTTATATACAATACCCATGCAGCAGAAGCCAGAACCAGAACTCAGAGTCCAGAAGTCCAGAATCAATAATCACAGAAGCAATATAATACAGAGGCACTCATATATATACAGATCAGTGAACCTAAGCCACGCCCAAGTTCCAAGCCATCTGGGTCACCAAACAGTCCCCATTGGCTGACCTGTTACCATGTCTATTCCAATTCATGAACCCTTATACACTGACAGGATCACATATGCTCATGAGCAGCCATTTTAACCTGCCTGTCAAGCTGCCAAATCAGAGAGATAGAGCAAATTTTAGGGTTGGGTGGGTTACCATCTGATACAAAAATAAAATGTTTTTCACATTGTATTTTCTCTTTCTCATTTATTCCTTTACAGAGGAGAGGAATAACTGGAAATAATGTTTGAACTACAAATTTGTATTCTGGGTGGGACAAGCTAGTGTTTAGAAACTGAAGAACATTTAATAAAATATAATTTCCAAAGCTACTTTATGGAATGTACATCCAGTACTGTTCAAAAGAGGATATGGAGAATGAATTAGCCTCACATACATAAACACACACATGTATACATAATGCCTACTGTGAAAAGACTGATACAGAGTATCAATTAAATTTAACAATATAATTTAAATTTATTTTTAATAATTCACATCGTTATATTACTTATTTTAAAGTAAGACTTTGAAATACGCTTTTGATGTTGAGTGAACAGCTTATGTGGTAGTGCATCTAGTTCTTATATTTCCTCACAAAGCTGTGGAGTGGACATCTGAAAATAGATGACAATGGAAGTCAGTTTCTAAGACTTAAATATATAGTTGAATAGAGATTTTAGAATCCCATTTTTAGTTATTAATTTATTATACTTTTATATCACATTTTATTTGAGTTGTGCATGAAAGAATTTTGGGGAAAATTCATTGTGGAACTCTCTGCTATGTGGTTCATTAAATTATGAAACCAAACAAGCTGAACTTGCAGACTGTACTTCCTTCCTTCCTTCCTTCCTTCCTTCCTTCCTTCCTTCCTTCCTCACTTCCTTCCTTCCTTCCTTCCTTCCTTCCTTCCTTCCTTCCTTCCTTCCCATCCAACTTAAACAACTGGGTTGGTAGCAAGAATATAAAAACAATATAATGACAGAACAAAAAATACAATTAAAAACAATCATAGTAGATTACAAGAGTTGAGGCATCATACTTAGTCCCCAAAACGTGTGTATCAGGATCCACTAGCAGCCTGGCCCTAATGCCTGAAGGAAAAGCCAGGTTTTCTGGCTTTCTGGAAGGTTGGGGCCATGTGGATTTCGAGGTGGATGTTCCATAGCACAGGTATCACTACAGAGAAGACATGTCTCCTATCTTGGGTTCCAGAATATAGTTTCAAATAAGGAGCCTGAAGCACACAGCGCTATTGGATGTGGTGGGATGGACAAAAACTACTGGAGACAGGTGACCCTCAATTAAGATGGCCCTATAGAGTTTTAAAGGTATAACCAGCACTTTGAATTGCACATGGAAGCCTACTGGAAACCAGTATGGGCCATGCAACAGTTGTGTCACAGTGATGAACCTAATGCATCCAGTACTGGCCACTGCTGCACTCTGGACCATTTGAAACTTCCAAATGCTTTTCAAGGGCTGCCCCATGCAGAGCATGCTGAAATCCAAATGGGAAGTGACTAAGGCATGAATGACTACAAGCAGGGCCTCCTAATCCAGGAACAGGTAAAACTTGCATACATGATGGATTTGTTGAAAGGTCAAAGTCACAGATTTCACACCAATTCTGTCTGGGGGAGAGATATCCCAAACAGTTATCAATTGAAAAGCTTTGTGAGGACTGATATTTTATAACTTTGAAAGAATTAAAAATTAATCTGGGACAGAGTAATAGTTGTCTGAAATCCTTGTGCTGAAGTCTAAAATGGGAAGCAAAAAAAATAATAATCCCTCAGCAATGACATGTCACTTCCATATTACTGCCAAATAAACTTCCTTCCTTCCTTCCTTCCTTCCTTCCTTCCTTCCTTCCTTCCTTCCTTCCTTCCTTCTTTCTATTTACTTCTTTTTTTTTGTTTTGTACTTTCTTTCTTATGTCTTTTATTCATAAGAAGGGGATTTGGGAAAATTTTTACAATATCAGCTTGAATTATCATAAATGAACATAATGATTTATGACATAAAGGCCAACTTGAAATACATTTTTCCTAATTGAGTATAAGAAGATATACGCTCACATGACTACAAGATCTGAAAGAAGGATACTGCAGGGAGGGAGATTATTTTTCTTCTGTAGGATAGGTTAATGTGAATTTATTAATATGTCACAGAAAAAAATCATGTAAAAGGGGTTAGGACTAAATTGTTGAATTGTAGGTTAAATTGATCTTTGGAAAGATTGTCTTAAATTTACTTGTTTTTTGATCACAGGTTTCCCCGAGACACAAAAAAGTACTTTACCTGGAAGCAAAGAGAAAGTAAAGGAATTGTCACCAGCAAAGAATGCTAAAATTAACAAAATTGGTGGAGGGAACTGTGAAGAAGGTCTTAAACTGAACAGGTCTTCTATTAATCAAGATTTACTGCTCTCCCTTCCTTTGATGTCTGAGGGAAAATACAGTCAACCCACCGAAAAATATTTGAGGAGTGAACGACATCTAAAATCCTTGGGCCGACACCGGTAAGTAAAATGTAGTATCTATTCAGCCTGATTTTTAATGCTTCCATCCAAAATTGTTTTGTGATTCCTGTTTTTAATGAGAAAATCAAGTTTGTGTAACAATGGGTAAAAATAGATTAAAACAGAAGATTCAGCCAAACAGTACAATTCCAGATCATAAAATACTTCACTGAAGTAAGTTTCAATTAAATTATTTTGCAAATAATATAAAGAAGCATTCTGAATTCACTGAATAAAGAATGTGGCCACAGCAAGTCAGGAAGAAAAAAAATACCGCATTTTTCGGACTATAAGACGCACCGGTGTATAAGACGCACCAAGATTTCGAAAAGGTAAATAAGAAAAAAAAGTTTTTGTCCTCCCCGGCCCCCAGGAGCACTCTGCAGGCCCCCCAAACCCTCTGCGCGCCCCATTTTTTGCAAAAATGGGTGGAAAATGGGCCCGTTTTTGCAAAAAAATGGGGCGGGCAGAGGGTTTGGGAGGCCTGCAGAGCGCTTTTGGGGGCTGGGGGAAGGCAAAAACACCCCCGTTTTTGCAAAAAAGGCCCAATTTTTGCCCGTTTTTCGCAAAAACAGCATTTTTGCCTTCCCCCAGCCCCCAGAAGCACTCTGCAGGCCTCCCAAACCCTCTGCGCACCCCGTTTTTGCGGAAAACGGGCCCATTTTTTGCAAAAATGGGATGCGGGGGCGGGGCTTTGGGAGGCCAAAAATTCGGTATTCGGTGTATAAGACGCACCAACATTTTCACCCTCTTTTAGGGGGGGAAAGGTGCGTCTTATACTCCGAAAAATATGGTACTTCTTAGTATTTAGCCTTATATATAACATTTTGTACTTTTTCAAAATAAGCAGCTTCCAGTCATCTATGTTTTACATCCTGATTCACTGATTCTAAAAAAACCCATGCCCTCTGTTGTGGTGGGGAGCCTGGATTATCAACAAGCATGTTATGAACCATATACTGTATATAACTAGCAAAATAATTTTAAGGTATTGCTGTTTAAAATTACTTTGTTTTGCTTATTTGTGCAGACCACGCCTGGCTACTTTACTGACTACAAAAGGGCCCAACAAAACAATTTTAGTGAAACATTCTGAAGATGATGAAACATCCAGGTCTCTACTACAAAGCAGGCCAAAAATGCCATCAAGAAACCTGCTTTGCCAGAGTGAAAGCAAATTTTTTCCTAAGAGATGTAAAAGTGACAGACCTTCAGTGCAAGATCTTCCAAACACAACTGAGAGGATTTCTTTTCATGCGTAACACGAGATGCAGTTTCTTTTGTACCGTTTCAGACGACCCAGTAGTGATATCATCCGAGCATACTGCTTTACCTCTTTAGACATCATACTGGGAAGATGTTGCATACAGAGCAGTTGCACTTTCACAAGATTGGAATATTGGATACAAACTAGAACATTTGGGAGAGAGGTGGCTGTGAATAATATAAACAAAACTAAAATATGATCTGATTTATTTATTTATTTTTATTGTTAGCCAATTGCACAGGGAAGCAAGTTGAATCATTTCATTTCTAAATATAATATTTCAAGAAAATGATCTGGAAAAAAATGAGATGGGAATTGGGTTTCTCAGTGCTGAATCATATTAAACGGGCAGTGGTGAAATCCATTTTTTTTTTCCTACCGGTTCTGTGGGCGTGGCTTGGTGGGCATGGTGTGGCTTGGTGGGCGTGGCAGGGGAAGGATACTGCAAAATCTCCATTCCCACCCCACTCCAGGGAAAGGATACTGCAAAATCCCCATTCCCTCCCCACTCCTGGGGGAAGGATACTGCAAAATCCCCATTCCCTCCCCACTCCTGGGGGAAGGATATTGCAAAATCTCCATTCCCACCCCACTCGGGGGCCAGCCAGAGGTGGTATTTGCCAGTTCTCCAAACTACTCAAAATTTCCGTTACCGGTTCTCCGAACTACTCAAAAATTCCACTACCGGTTCTCCAGAACCTGTCAGAACCTGCTGGATTTCACCCCTGAACAGGGGTAGGATTTTCATTCCATAATGAGGTGTTGATTCTAAAAGGAAAAAAACTATAAACTTGAATGGTTTCTCTTTGGGGTTTGTCTTAAGAATGCAATAGACGAAATAAGGTTACTTTTCCAATTTGGGGCTGCTGTCATTAACTCCATGTTTCTTATGAAGAGGCAAAATATACCTCGCTGTATATAAATGTCTTGGACAATCCGTATAATTAACTATTCTCAGTTTCCAATGAACTCTAGCTTAATTATGTCAAATCTACAAATAACTGCCATGTGACCAATTTTGTATTGGAAGACACCAGTTTTTGCTGATCCGCGGTATCAATAATACCAGCTGATGGATCCAGTGAACCGAAATCCCATCCATGAAAACTTATGTTCTAACACATACAGTTGCTTTTAAACCACATTCTTAATTTTTGTCATTTGCTAAGGCAATGAGGATAATGTTATCCATTCATTCAAGTCCGACTCTTGGCGATTCTATGGGCCAGGTCTCTCCACATCTTCCAATCTTGCACTACTTTCTTGAGTTGTTCTATATTATGGCCTGTGTCATATTCGATGGTATCCAACCACTGTGGTATCTGGCGGCTTGGTTTTCTTTTTACTGCTAAATCTTCCAAACATAATTGCTATCACCAATGAACTCCCCCGCATGACATGTTAAGGCATTATTTTTGCAGAATTACCTGGAATTAGAAATACATGGAAATTCCAGTCAGTATTTGAGTAAACTTCTATTATCCAACCAAGGGCTTTTGAATAGCCAAGTCCTCCTAAAATAGAGGCGGGTGATTAATTTCTCTAAGGGGCTACATGGGAAAATGGAACTGTGAAGGGCCACCGCCCTGCCCCCTGCCACACCCTGTCCCCTGGCACTGCTCCCACCAATGGTGCAGGCCAGACAAGGATAACCAAAGGGCCAAATGTGGCCTGTAGCCATAAAATGCCCAGATCTGTCCTAGAGTATTCATGCACAACTAAGTTAGTTCAACAATGGATTTTGTAATTTTCAATGAAAATGGTATGACTATTAGCCCATTTTATTCCTTCCTATTGATCCTCGCTAGGATCACTAATTTTGTTGTTAATTTCACTTGAATTCCTCCTCTGTTCCCATTGGAGCACTAGGTGTTTTTTTTTCCTTTCTCTTTTTTAAAAAAATATATACCTCTACATTACTATAAAAAGAGAGAGAAAGAAAAATAATAATCAAAGAGACTTGAATGAGGAGGAACAGTCAAGATAGTCAATATTTGAAACAACTCATCACTTATGTGCTGCTGGAGTGGCTCAACAGATTAGGCCTATAGACTAAAAGAGTTTAATTAAAAATACAAAAATTTGAAAAATCAGTAAAAGTTGAAGTATTTTTGTCTGAACAGGATGCTATTTCAGATTTTTTAGATAGATAGGCGGAAAAATCAAAATTAAATATATCCCATTTCCATTTCTATACCCACACACAAAGCAAAGTGAACTTGCTCATATTCAGATATAAAAGTATAAAGAACACCAAGATTTCATCTTAGCAGGTGTTTCTACGCTGGGTAGACATACCTGTAACAAGAAAGGAGTCCTTGCTTACTGACCACTTGTTCAGAGACTGTTCATAGTTACCCAGAGTGCTGAAAAAGATTCACGCCCAGTTGTCAAAGTTGTCCCCATGGTCACATGATCACCATTTGCAATCTTCACAGCAGGCTTGGAAAAACAAAGTCAGTGGGGAAGCCAGCAGGAAAATACAAGTTGCAGTCCAGTGACATGCTTAACAACTGCAGCTGGAACTGATGTCCTACGTTTGCATAATCACATGATGTTTCATTCTATGATCGTGTCACTTAGCCAAGGAGTTGCCAGCTGCAGTTGTAAATGACGACTAGCTGTATATATAAATTAGGCTGCAAGAATGGATCACCTTTAGAGTTTAGTAAGCTTTTTCAGATCTTATGTGAAAGGATCCTGAACAATAAGACAGCAATTAAATTATATATTCCCCGATGAAAGCATTTTAAATATCTGTTTGTTCTAATTGGACTACTTAAGAAGAAAAACCTTAATAAGAAGCCAAGCAACAAAATCCCAAACCTACAGAACCAAAAAACAGGAAGGAAGCCCACAATTGGCAGTTATAATAATAATTGCCTAGAAACAATGTACCTTATGCATTTTGTGCCTTGCATCACATTTCTGTATATGTGCACAAAGGCACAACACTATTTAATAAGGGTTTCTGTTCTCTTGCTATTGGTGTTTGCAGGCAGGTGCTTGTTCTGCTTCTAAGGGGACTGCCAGAGGACTTCGGGGAACAGTCAGAGGACTGGAAAAGAGCTGATATAGTTCCCATTCTTCAAAAAAGGAAAAAAAATAGATCCAGGAAACTACAGACCTATCAGCCTGACCTCAATACCAGGGAAGATTCTGGAAAAGATAATCAAGCAACAAATCAGCGAACACCTAGAAGCAAACAAAGTAACCAAAAGCCAACATGGGTTTGTCAAAAACAGATCATGCCAGACTAATCTTATTGCATTCTTTGACAAAGTGACAAAATTAATAGACCGGAGGAATGCTGTCGATATAATTTACTTGGACTTCAGTAAGGCATTTGATAAAGTAGACTGTAACCTACTACTAGATAAAATAGAAAAATGTGGGTTAGACAGCATCACCACCAATGGATTCGTAACTGGCTGACCAACCGCACTCAACGTGTAGTCCTCAATGGAACTGCATCTACATGGAGAGAAGTATGCAGTGGGGTACCCCAAGGCTCTGTTTTAGGCCCAGTACTCTTCAACATCTTCATTAATGATTTGGAGGA
>QLTV01004398.1:296345-307457 GCA_003457575.1 Thermophis baileyi
CACGTAACAACTGTAACAAAAAGGTTGTAAAATGGGGCAAAACTCACTTAACAAATGTCTCACTAAGCAACAGAAATTTTGGGGGTCAATTGTGTATGTAAGACATGTGCAATATTTTTAGGATTAGGTTACGCTTTACTTAATATGTGGGAGTTACTGAAATCCCCATTGAGTGAGATGTCAAGTAAGTAGGGCCTCCTCATGAAAATTTGTGGGCCAGGACTTTCTGAGCTAGAAGAAGCTATTCTCCAAAGCACCTGAGGGCAGGACAAGAAGCAATGGGTGGAAACTAATCAAGGAGAGAAGCAATCTAGAACTAAGGAGAAATTTCCTGACAGTTAGAACAATTAATCAGTGGAACAACTTGCCTCCAGAAGTTGTGAATACTCCAACACCGAAAGTTTTTAAGAAGATATTGGATAACCATTTGTCTGAAGTGGTGTAGGGTTTCCTGCCTAAGCAGGGGGTTGGATTAGAAGACGTCCAAGGTCCCTTCCAACTGTGTTATTCTATTCTAAGAGGAAATTTTTTAAGAAGTGCGATGTGTTAGGAGCGATTGCGCAACACATCCCAATCGCTACCATCTCTCCTGGAAAGAGCGTCGCCACCCGGGGAATACTGGAGTGCCTTACTTAGCGGGGCCGTTTTTAAAAGACCGTGTTTCTCGATTTGAACAACTTTAAGATGCGTGAACTTCAACTTCATACGGGCTGAGGAACGTTGGAAGTTGAAGCTCGCAGTCTTAAAATCGCTGAGGTCGAGAAGCATTGGCCGAGACCTCCGCCGTACGACAAATGATTTCTGCTGTCCTCTCTGTATTTACAGAAACGCTTATTTACAGGCCAGCTCTGAAATTTGGAGTCTTGGCCCTTTTGTGTTTTGCGAAAGCCAGGAAGGACGAAACAAAAGCGCCTAAAACAATCTGACATTTCTGCTTTGTCACCGAGCTTTCACGCTCTAAGGATATATTTATCACAATTACAATATTCATAATTCTATGAGTCTTACAGAGGCGTGCCTAAACTGTGACGTGATTATTTAAAAAGCATAAACACAAGAACATGTCAAACAGTACTTTCTGAAAGATGACTGGATTCCCTGAGGAGATGCAGAAAAACAGCCACGGGACAACAGACCACCGCCCCTCACCCTCTGGGAGTAAATCACCCGACTGCGGAGAAACGGATAAAAACGAAACCGAAAGGGAAATCTGTTCACGTGATCCGAAAAGTAAAAACAGATCAAGCAGTAAACAAGACTGAAAGTGAGTGAGCCTGAGCTCTAAGGAGGATCGCTTCCAGCAGTGGGACTTTAATGCCTTTGGATTCGTCGGCAAGTAATAACCTTTTTAAAATTATTACTATTCCTGGCTACTACTTTAAGCGTTCACGAGGTGTAGGGCCATTGCAATACGGAATTAGAGATAGGCAAGATCACTCTTTAATTCTTCTCGGTTATTTTGCAATGGTCTTGAATATTTGGCAGCCCCTGCCTCCGACGTCTCCTGACTGGGGCAAGAGAACGGAGGCCCTGCGGGTTTTCCAATTGAATTGGCTTCAAAGGCGGGCACCCCAAACGAAAGCAAGCGGTCTGGGTGCCCCTTTCCCTTTCTTCTCGTACTAAGTCAGAAGATCGCGAACGAGGTCTTTAACCCAGCCTTCCTCATCCTAATGCTCCGCGGTTGGGATGGATTGCGTATTGCCTGCGATTTGGAATATGTTCATCATACTTTTCAAACAGTAGATTTGTTTCTCTTTTAGTGCATATGACTGAGGTTGCATTTTGAATGCAGACTTAGTTCACCCTTAAATCTTATCAACCTAAAGAGCATTCTTTGTCTACTGAATTTGAAGAAGTGTGTAATAAGTATCGTACACATGCTTCTTCTACCTTGTAAAGGAAGCATGTCTTTAGCCAATATCCAAATATAAGAGCCACCATGAATCACAGGAGAAGAAAGCCAATTATTATGTTATGATTTGCTTCAGCTGCTCCTGGTGTAAGGGACATATTGCCTGTGAAACTGGAGGTAATATATAACTACATATTGATAGAACTATTATCTAGGAACTTGTATAATTCCCCCTTTAAAAATTTTCATGCTATCTTGGCCATTAGTAAGTCTTGTAGTGAATTCCATTTTTTCCAGGCATCTTCTGAAAAAGCATCTTTCGTTGTTGTGAATTTTCTACCTTTTATTATTACAATCTTCATAGCGTGCTAGGCTTTAGTTTCCTTAATCCCCAGCATATCAACTGACTATAGACTATAATGAGTAACACAAGTACAGGTATGTCTTTGCACAGGTACGTCTTGTCCACCAACTGCGGCCCTATTTAGATCAGGAGGCTCTGCTCACAGTCACTCATGCCCTTATCACCTCACGGCTTGACTATTGCAATGCGCTCTACATGGGGCTACCCTTGAAGAGTGTCCGGAGACTACAACTGGTCCAGAATGCAGCTGCGCGAGCAGTCGTGGGTGTGCCAAGGTACACCCACACAAGTGCCATCCTTCGCGAGCTGCACTGGTTGCCGATTGCGCTCCGGTCACAATTCAAGGTGTTGGTTGTTACCTTTAAAGCCCTACATGGCTCAGGACCAGTTTATCTGCGTGACCGCCTTATGCCACATTCCTCCCCTCGACCAGTGAGGTCGCACAGGGTTGGCCTTCAGGCCTGGGGCCAATAGTTGTTCTGATTGGCCCATGCATGGTTGTGTGAATGTATTATTTTAAATATAGATGGTTTTTTTTTAAATTGTTTTTATATGTTTTATTTTTTTATGATGTAAGCCGCCCAGAGTCCTTCGGGAGTTGGGCGGCATATAAAATAAATAAATAAATAAATAAAATAAATAAATGGTTAAAATTCAAAATAGGAATCTGAGTAACCCCAGCTTGTGTTACTCATAACACCAGATTATGAAATATGAGAAGGAATAACTATTTGTTTCTTCTTAACATGCCTAATTTTATAACCGTCTGTTCCTTTTTTAAAAAAAACCTTTCCACCCCTTTAAAACAAATTAAATATCTCCAAGTTACAGTATACCGGTAATATTTCTTAACAGGTTTGGGAAAAGGAACTGAAAAAAAAACCTCCAACGTTACATTTGGAATCTTTTGTTAACCTATGTTAACTAGGGCTAGGAGCTAGACTTAAGTCTTTGAAAGCTCTGTTGGAAGCATGTACAAGCAAATTAAAAACATTCAAATTCATTCCATTTCTACAGTATGAATTTCTTTTTATCATTTACAAATTACAATTTGTAATAACTTTTGGAAGTCTCAGTGGCTGCACTTAAACCTTTCCAGGAGTGTGAATGATCTTGTGTATGATGTATATCTACCAACTGTAGATTGTAAACCATCACATATGGCTTGATATTGTGTGAACTAGGCAAATTGTAATTTATTTAAAAAAAAAACCTCTTGATAATAGAAACATGATTAGAATCACATTGTTATAACATTGTATAAAACTGGTCCCTAAGACAATTGGGAAGTATGTGACAAAGTGGAGACGTACGGTAGTTCCTAGAAGCCAACCTGACTCTTTACTTTCTTCTGCTAGGTATTCAGGTGAAAAATGCAGCTGAAGATCCCAAAAACCATTGTTGAATTCATTAAAGGGTTAAGAGAGACAACCTACAGTTCCTGCCTCTTGTACCTGAGTCATTTCTCCCTTGCCATTGGTTATAATTCTTTGCTATTATATGTCCTTGTCTGGGAAGCTGGGAATATCGTCAACCTTCCCACCAAAAGAATTGGCTTCTACAATTTCTGTTTGTGGAATCAGAAAGTGGAACTGGATTGCCTTATGATCGAAGAAATAGAGAAGTTGGGAATCAGCAAAGTTGCACTGGTGCTATCAAGACTCTGCGTATACATCAGCCCGGTTTTGTGTCTCTTCAGTGCCAGTACAATCATGCAGCAGGCCCTGTGTTTCAAAGACAGAGATGGATGGAAACTGGCTCAGATTCTTCTGTCTGTTAGCAGTGTGAGTTTGCCTGTTGGTCTCGTTTTGTTTATCTTTTCCAGTCAGAAATGGATTCAAGTCTCTGAACTCAGTGAGGGATTTGCAGCCCTTTTTGGAGCTTACGTTTTACTTCTCCTCCACCTGCTCATAATTACTCTCTACCTTGCAAAGTACAAAGACACTTCATAAGAGACCTTTCACTGCTGCCTAGAGCCTTCCATGAGTTTTTGTTCAATTGACACACTGAACTGCAAAATAGACTACAAGAATTTGTCATGCAACACCATCCTCTGTTTGTTTATGGTTCAGTGAACTGTGTGAACCCAGAAAATTGAGTTCAATAAATCTTAGTTGGATATCGAATAACTTGTGTGACAAATGTGAGGCAGCATCTGAATGTAACACTCACTGTAGTGAGTTGAGTGGCGGAACCAGTGCAAAAACACCTTCCAAGGCCTGAATAAATTGAATTCAGAGAATGCTTTCCAAGATAAGTGAACTGGAAGGGAGGTAACCAGTGGTGAAATCTAAAAATTTTCCCTACCGGTTCTGTGGGCGTGGCTTGGTGGGTGTGGCTTGGTGGTCATGTGACTGGGTGGGCATGGCTTGGTAGTCATGGTCATGTGACCAGGTGACCTCAAAAACCAACTTTCACACTTTGTACAAAAATAACACAAAAGCTACACAACTGACTCACACACAATGCAGAAGCAGCTGGACTTCACACAAAATGGTCCCTGCAACAACAAGCAGGAAGCTCACAGAGTCACAGAGAGCTCAAAAATGAACATTGACTCACACACAATGCAAAAGCACACAAAATGGCCTCTGCAACAACAAGCAGGAACCTCACAGAGCCACAAAGAGCTCAAAAATCAACTTTCACACTTTACACAAAAATAACACAAAAGCTACACAACTGACTCACACACAATGCAAAAGCACACAAAATGGCCCTTGCAACAACAAGCAGGAACCTCACAGAGCCACATAGAGCTCAAAAACCAACTTTTACACTTTACACAAAAATAACACAAAAGCTACACAACTGACTCCTACACAACTGACTCACACACAATGCAGAAGCAGCTGGACTTCACACAAAATGGCCCCTGCAACAAAGCAGGAACCTCACAGAGTCACAGTTCCAGCAAATAGGTAGTTTTAAAAAAATGCTTTAAAAAAGTTTAAAAAAAAGAGGCTCCTATGATCCCCCTCTCAGCTGATTGTCAAACAGCTGAGAGTCCAGACTTTTTTTTTTTTTTTTTACTTTTTAAAGCATTTTTTTACTACCAGCTCCGGGGAATAGGTAGTAAAAATGCTTTTAAAAAAGTAAAAAAAAGGTTCATCAGCTGTGACAATCAGCTGTGCCGCGCCATCGTGGAATTTTTTTTTTTACTTTTTAAAAAGCATTTTTACTACCAGTTCAGAGAACCGGAAGTATTTGTTACTAACGGTTCAGGCGAACCAGCCCAAACCGGTAGCATTTCACCCCTGGAGGTAACACTCTTAATACATACACTTAATGCATAGCTTCCCCTATTTCAAAGGCTGGAAGATCAACTAAAGCTCTCTCAAGAGGAACCACACTTAGATTTAAGAATGTACTAAGTTTGAGGAAAGGATTAAGGTAAAAAGGAGTAAAGCATTGAAGCGCCATAAAATCCTCCCACAAACTGTTTCAGTCTCTTCTATTTCTGGAGCACAATCCTTGCCATAGGAAGCATGGTATGGCCTGTAAACACAGAGAGAGGGAGGGAGAGGCAAAGAGAGAGAATTCCCATTGCTGAAAAGGATTTAGTTGAATCCTAGCACATAACGGAAGACTAATTCAGTCTCCACAAGTATTATAGGTATATCTCTCTTAATATTTGGTTATTGTGCAAATAATATTTGGTTATTGTTCAAATAAAATGGTGGTAAGACTATCTACATACCAATGTATTGCCATTAAGCCTTAAATGGGAAGTTTTTCTTTCCCCAGGGTTCTAATTGTATGTGAACAATGCTATGAGCTTTTAATTAAAACTGAATTATTTGTATTTTTGTATTAGTATATGGTAAGTATCTTTCTGTCAACCGACTTTCTGATAGAAACAAAGTAATTCGTAAATAAAACAATCTTAATTATTAATAGATATGTCAGAGTTGCATTTTTAAATAGCAATAGCATGAAGACTTATATACCACTTCACAGTGCTTTACAGCCCTCTCTAAGCAGTTTACAGAGTCAGCATATTGCCCCCAACAATCTGGGTCCTCATTTTACCGACCTTGGAAGGATGGAAGGCTGAGTCAACCTTGAGCCTGGTGAGATTCAAACTGCCAAATTACAGGCAGCCGGCAGTCAGCAGAAGTAGCCTGCAGTACTGCATTCTAACCACTGTGCCACCACGGCAGCATGTCAAGTACATTTATTTCTATATAGCATTTTTATATCTTCCCTGGTCTGACAGACATTAACACAATACTTTTTAAAAAAAAAGAACCACATGTCCCAGATCTGTGGTTTAAAGCTACCACATAAGTAATAAATGCAGTGAGATAATTTCTTGGTTCTTAGTCATAGCCCGGCTAATTGTCAAATGATCTGAACATTAGTGGAGAAGAGACACCTATTTAATGAAGACAAATAATAGAACCTGATCCAAAAATGCATGTCTCCAGGGTACTTGAGCACTTTAGCAGATTTTTTCCTTATTATTGTGTTATATTCTTGCATCATAGGAATTTAAGCATAAATTAAAATATAGGTAATTCTCATTTACTGACCACTCATTCAGCTACTATTCAAAGTTGCGGTGGTGCTAAGAGAGGCACTTAAAACTGGTCCTCAGAGTTCTGGCTGTCACAATGCCTCCATGATCACATGATCACAATTCAGGTACTTGGCAGCCAGCTTGCACTTACAATGGTTGTAAGCATCCCAGGGTCACATGATCACCATTTGCAACCACCCCTGCCAGCTTCCCACAAGCAACCAATGAGGAAGCCGCCTACCCAGGTTTTGTGGCTCCCGGTGTTATCTCTCTGTGTGTCTGTTTCTCTCTCCTTCTCCTTGTCTCTCTCTCTCTCTCTCATCTGTCTCTCATCTCTCCTCTCTTCTCTGTCTCTCATCTCTTTGTCTCTCCCTCTCCTCTATCTCTCTTCTGTCTCCCTCCTCTCTCTCTCTCTCTCTTTCTTTCTCATGTGTGTGTGTGTGTGTGTGTGTGTTTCCCTCTTGAACCGTTTCCAAAAACAGGCGAGGGTTGGTTGTTGTTGTTTTTTGCGGATGTTGTTCTTTCTTCTTTGAGTGCTTTTTACCATGATTTAAATCAAGAGTAATTTCAGGTTCTCAGATAAATGAAGCTCTTTCGTACCCCTGCTGTAGCTCCCTGTCAGCTGAACCCACCAATGGCTGGCCCCGTCCCTCACTCTCCCCTCCCAGTCCTCACCTGGCCTGAGAAGGTAAGGGCGACGGCGGGAGATGGAGACTCGTTCCATATTCCAGAGCAGGAGCGAAGCGCCCCTGTATTTGCCTCATCTCGTGGTGCTTCTTCCAGCCCTCGTTGCTGCTGCGCGCACCTCGGTCACTCGAGGAGACGCGTGACTTGCTCTCCACCCCAAGACACTGGCCCAGCCTGGCTGTGGCCGATGCTCCGTGTCATAATGGGCTCCAGGATGGAGGGGACGCCGTCTCCCCCATTGTGAAGCACACTAAATTTAACTGCTGCGTAAAATGCTGCGAGAGCAGCGGTCAGGCCATGGGGGCGGTGAGAGCAGTGGCATCGGCCACAGGCGGGCCGGGCCAGTGTCTCGGGGCGGAGAGCAAGTCGCATGTCTCCCCGAGCGACCGAGATGTGCGCAGCACCAACAAGGGCTGGAAGAAGCACCCGCGAGATGAGGCAAATACAAGGGCGCTTGGCTCCTGCTCTGAAATATGGAGCGAGTCTCCATCTCCCACCATCGCCCTTACCTTCTCAGGCCAGGTGAGGAGTGACTGGGAGGGGAGGGGGAGGGGCAGGGCCAGCTAGTGGTGGGTTCAGCCGACAGGGAGCCACAGCAGGAGGACAAAAGAGCAGCATGTGGCTCCGGAGCCGCAGGTTGCCGACACCTGCACTAAGTCATTCGCATTCCTGAAGCCTTTTTCTGCCAGAAATCTCATATTTTGTAGTATGTGCTCGCAACACCCCCTCCCTGGCACCAGGCCCCGTGTGCACCCTGCCCCATCCGGCAGAAGTCACCTCGGCCCTGCCACACTCACACCACAGCAGCCACTTGTTCAACTGTTGGCCTGTTTGCAAGTTACCTGGGACTTCCCAGTGACTTTGTTGAAAACTGACAGTAAGTTGTGAGGGCCTCAACAACAGCAAAGGGGACTGTCAGGATTGCCATCACCAAGCGATGCAGTCATGTGATGTTGCATTTTATGACTGCATTACTTAGCACTGGAAATTCTAGTCCTAATTACTGTTGTTAAGCAAGAACTACCTATTTACAAAATGTAATAGAGCTGAAGATTGGATATTTTGCTTCTGGGGGACCAAAATTAGATAAATAATTTTCTGAGTAAGGAATCAATTAAGTCAGATACTTCAGGAAGCTGACTGGATTCACACAATTTGCTAAGCCAAAATGTTTGCTTGTTTGTAAGCTAGTATAAACGTAGGCACATATACACTGAACTGTTATTAAACAAACTGTAGCTCTTTTATTCTTTAAATACAAAATTCAAGTCTTCCAAGTCAAGCAAAAAAAAAAAAGTGCTCATCGAACCAGGGAACCCAGCAGGAGATTCCTCCATTCTTCCCCCAATGCATCCCATTAAATCTCCAATTATAAAAATAGATTTCCAGAGTCCCTCCTCCTGATCAGTTTATTTTATGAAGTCCTGCCATTGTGATTCTCCATTACTTCACCTCTGGTATACAAGCCACCACTATCCTAGCTGTATCTCCTATTTATCAATTTAAAAAAACCTAGATGTTGCTTATAAATGTTAAAATTATGTAAAGAAAATCTCCCTGACATATTTTAAGGCATCATCGTCTTCCTCCACTTTGGTCTCCTCATTGCTACTTAAAGAAGCTGACTGATCTGGAGGTGTGGATGGTACAGGAGGATCCTTGGCAATGTTGACAGCAGTCCTTGGAAGGTGACCATCTATCAATTCCTGTTGATGCTCTTGAACCTCATCTTCCGATGAAATCACATCACCTTCTATAGCCTTGCAATTCTAAAAAGGAAGCAATCATATTTTCTTTCATTTTGGGATCAAGACACCAAGTTTATCTCTCTGCTATCTAAATCAGGATAAGTGAGAGGTTCGATGCCTGGTAGAATATCAACAATCATGCCTGGTTGATAAACATAATTATCTGTGGTCAAAAGAAATGTGCCCAAGTGTCCTTGAACTTTTATCAGTGAGTTTGATCACCCAGTACAATTGGTTGCATTTAGGCCCAATTCTTTTTTCCAATTCTCAGAGAGCAAGATGTTCTGGCAAAATTAACTGAAAAGCTGCAGCCTCCATAACTGCAGGTAAATCATATGGAAAAAGGAAGAAGCTGCCACCTGGGCAACAGCTTTACATTGCTCACCTCAGCTAAAATACAAAGAGCCATGTCGACCAACTCTGCTTCATTCATACAATACACAGTTTCAGTCCTACAAAAGAAAATCATATTGTAAAGTATGTACAGTAAGAAGGAAGACCAACCTTCCCTTCAGTAAATATCAATTTATGGACAATCAGCAGATATCAGAAAATGCACATTAAGTCTTGTCAAATTCTCTGTAGCCTTATTCAGTATATCTATCTATTTCAGTATAACTATATGTTTTTAGCCCTGGTGTCAGGAAAAATAGACCAACTCATATATCAATCAATTTTTAAAAAAATTACAGTCAAAGACCAGCACTACAAATAAAAGCATTAAAAACAGTAACAAAATAAAAATAAAAACAGACAAAATAATATATTATAATTAGTGGTAGTTACCAGCGGGCAGTTAGAGTCTGCCTAATTTTGCATACAGTATAACAAAATTTGGTGATATTCAAAGAAACTACTTCATATTCAACTTATAACAGCAGTTGTACTTCCCAGGTATTTTATTAGGTGAGGTGTTACAAAGTGATGATACAGTATAGCAGGACATGAGTTGTAATTTCAATGGCCCCTTGTCCACAGGGCAACCATCTCAAATATTTTAAAGCTCTTTCCTATATCTCAAACAGCTCTTCACCATGATCTCCCTTTATTTTTGGGTAATCTGTCTCCCACAATCTCTGTACTGTATAACAAAATTGTGGCTGTTTTTTAAAAATGTTTCCTACTCTTCAAACTGTAAAGGGAATGCTTTTTAACATTTAATCCTAATTTAAACTCAACTGAATCTAAAATATAGTTTCTCACAGCCAAAGTTTCAAGATATGAGTTTAGCTATTTGGGATGACATATTCTGTAAACAGTAAAACCATAGCAAATACCTTTTTAATTAGTCACAAACTGATTCCATGGACTATATTGGATGTGTGTGAGTATGCACAGATACATGTGCGTGACTATTTAAGGGTATAAAAACAGAAAGATAATCAAAGAATGTGATAATTCTACAATTCTGGAGAAAATCTATTTATGTAACCACTAAGAGTCCACACTGATTGGATGTCCCCTAGTCTATCAATAGTTCTACACACACAACACACAACACACACATCACACACACACACACACCCCTCCTCCCAATTTGGCTTTTGGGAGTAGAAAAGGAAGTTTAGAACAACCCATTCTTCTCTGATTTTTAAGAAACAGGTAGGCAGCATACCTTGCTAAAGCTGTCTTTTTTCTTCTCTTTGACCTCATTTTTGCCCATTCTTCTGGTTCAGCTACATTCTTGGTCATCCATGCTGGAAGGATCCTCTTCTTTGCTGCCTCAGGGGAACTCATTTCTGTTAATTCAAAAAGGAGGAGAACAATTTGTACAACTGGAAAACTTGAAATTAAACTTTGGCAATTGAATTAATGGTTCCATGCAGCCTACTGTTCCTCTCTAAAGTTTACACATCTCAGCCATTTGGTGCTAACCATAGGCAATAACTGAACTGGCAGCAAACAGAGCAATTGAAACTACTTTTGGAAAGAAAAACAA
>QLTV01004398.1:319564-354487 GCA_003457575.1 Thermophis baileyi
GTTAGTGAAGGGGTGTGGCTGCGTTGGGGTGGGTGTGTGTGTGTGTGTGAAAGAGATAGAGAGAGGGAGAGAAATCCAATCCAACCTCGGAGAGTTACCATATACCAAGGCTGGCGGCGGTGTGCTCTCTCTGTCTCTCTCACACACACAAACACACACACAGAGGTTCGCAGGAGCTCTTCGCCCTCCTGGCAGCGCTGCTCTCGGCCACCCTGCTGGGCTGCTCCTGCCTGGTGCGAGATGAGTCGGCCGAGATCTACGATCTCCGGAGTGCTTCCCCCCCCCCCCCCGCTGCCAGAGCAGCACAGTCAGCTGTTCGGCGGCCAGCCAGCAGCAAACCCAGCAAGCAGGGCAGTTGGAAGCCAGGGCACACAGAGAATTTGGGTCATTGCGGCTGCAGGCAAGCAGGTGGTGGGATGGAGAGGGTGGGGCCGGTGGGCTTGCTGCCTACTGCACCCCCAAAATAATAAGCCCCCCCACATAATAAGGCCAAGGCCATATTTGGGGGGTCAAAAGAAAATAAGACCCTGTCTTATTTTCGGGGAAACACGGTAAGTCTAAGTGCTATTGCTATTAACAACTCCTCCCCAAGACTGTTGAAATGGCACAGAAGTGACAGAAGCAAAGCATACACTCATGATTCCAATAAAGGAGAATATGTGTAGCTCAGAGTTGAAATGAAGGGTATATAAGTCTAAGTGCTATTGCTATTGTTGTTTTCTGAGCTTGGTTGTTTTCTTGCAGAGGTTTCATTACCCAGCTAGGTAACATCATCAAAGCTTACCCTAGGTTGGCTGCAAGAAAACAGCCAAGCTCAAGAGACCCCACAGTCATGATTCCAATTCACAAATAAGCAATCAGCTTAAACAACAATCAATATTATGTATGGAGAAATAAATGCAAATCTCAAATAGATGCCACAAATAGCAGTACTGTTCTTATTCTTGTCACAAAAATCACCATCACTCGAGATGAAATACAAAGGCTAAAGATCAGGCTTATACCTGGGCATATCTTCATCAATGCTAATTTCACAAAGGTTCTTCTTGGCTTCAGTGTCATAGAGACGAACAGTACCAACTCCACTGCCAAGCAACAACTTCAAAGAAGCAACAGAGGAAAAACAGAGATGAAGGATACGATTGGTATTCCTCTGAAAATTAACAGACTGTCTGTCTGTCTGTCTGTGTGTGTGTGTGTGTGTGTGTGTGTGTGTCTCTCTCTCTCTCTCTCTCTCTCTCTATCTATATATATATCTATATATTACTGTATATCTATATATATCTATCATAGTATGCCTTCTTAAAGTTGGGTTACATATATTTTTAAAGAGGCCTAATTGAAAGCAATGCTGTGTCTTGGAGGCTAGGGCAAAACCAGATCCTAGCATAGTAAATAGATAAATCAAACCTTGTCTTTGTTCTAATCAATTCTTCTTTAACTAATCTTGTCCACAGCCTAAACTGCAACTGTGAGATACTTCCTGACAAAAAGGAAATTACCAGACATTGTCTGAAGGGTAGCCTTTTAAAATCTTGCAAACATAAGGAAAATGGGAGAAATTCAAGGGAGGGGGAAGGAAGGAAGGAAGGAAGGAAGGAAGGAAGGAAGGAAGGAAGGAAGGAAGGAAGGAAGGAAGGAAGGAAGGAAGGAAGGAAGGAAGGAATCTGAGTATTTCCGGATTCTCCTGGTATATTATTGTAAGGCTGTAAGCCATCTAGAGTCACCTCCAGGAAAGACAGGCAGCATATTAAGTTTAATAAACAAATAAAATATTATTGCAGACTTTCCCGTTCTTGCATGCAAGGTTTTTTTATTCCAAGAATTCTATAATAGCTACTATGGTAATCTTATTAACTATATATTTAACACGACAAGGCCTTTTATTTATTATTTATGTTTTTATTATTTATTTATTTTATTTATTATTTATAAATAAATATATAAATATTATGTATGCTTTATTGATGTTATTGTAATTTATTTGATTGTTGTGAGGCGCCCATGGTGGTTGGCATGTAAATTTAATTTATTATTATTATTATGGACAGTCAGCAAGATATTTAAAGAGGATTTGCATTTTTATCTACCTGAGTCCTTCCCAAATAGGCAAATGTTGTTTGATGGTGTTAAAGGTGTCACAGGATGTAAACTGTTCCAAGAAAAGCTGCCTTTTGAAATTGACTGATGGGGATTTTGTCAATGCCAATGGTGTTCAAGTGGCGCTCCAGATGTTTGGGAATTATTATTATATAATCAATTTAATGATTTGGGATGGCACACATTTAAAATAAATCACAGCATCAGCCAAGGAATACAAACAAGCTGTAAGAAACGATCAATTGGATAATCAAAATAGTTTTTAGCCACCAAATATTCCCAGTTCAGAGATCCTTATGCAGAAGAAACTCAAAGTTGCTCAGCAACAATGAGCTAATACATATTAAACCTGTGATGGCAAACCTATGGCACACGTGCCTGAAGTGGCACGTGGAGCCATGTCGCCTGGCATGCGCGGCGTCGCCCATTCCTCTTCCAGGTTTCTGGCACGTATGCGCACGCAATGATCAGCTGGCCTTTGTGCGTGGGACAGTGCCGGAAACTGGAAAAGTTGGTCTTCCGTTTCACGGCGTGAGCATGCGCGCCGGCCAGCTGATCGGCGCGTGCACATGCACGGCAGTAACCAGAAGACTTGCTGGCCAGAAGTTCATTTTCCGGTGCGCACATGCCCCCTAGGCAGCTCCTCTTCCTGATCACGTCCCAGATAAGTGTGCGCTCCCTTTTCGGCACTTGGTGCCACGCATGCGTATGCGTGCTCCCTTTTCAGCACTCGGTGCCAAAAAGGTTCGCCATCACTGTGTTAAACTGATGAAAGACATTGGAAGAATGCTTGTTAGCCTAATATCCAAACTATAATCTTTTAGTTTCACTTTCTGAATTTGTTTTCCAGAAAGCACCCAACACATAAAATTTGGATTCTGCAACCCTTTTCTATTAATTTTGCTATAACCCTAGTAGCTTCATCAGTGGACATGAAGATTATGCATGTCTACTGCGATGCCCTAAAATCATAACTGTCATCAGAGCCAGGTATCTTAAGGTACTTTATGCCTAGGAACATCCAAGCAAAAAGGAAGATGGCTTTAATACAATTTCAATATAGTTCCCTCCTCATGCACTGGACTAAAAATCATCCCTGGCCAAAATTGTACTCCCAGTAATCCCACTCCACCCCCAGCTACTCACCAGCCTGTCCCGTTTGGTTGCCCATTCCAGAGAAAGCAGTGGAGACTTGGAAATTGAAGATGCTTTCGTCTGCATGATAGGATTGAAAGACCACACCTTGATGACTCCATCCACATCTAAACTGGCCACTCTTCGGCCAGAGCAGTCCACCCTGCACACAGAAAGAAGATATGCTTTTGCATCGATAGCCTCCTCTTCATAAATATGATATGGATTTCGATTACCCATTTGATCTTTTACATCTATTAAACCCTGTCTAGATATTTTCATGCTCATTTAGATAGTATTTCTAATATGCAAAATATGTATATTTCTTATGATAACAAAGCATGTACCTAATTATAATGTGCATTTGACAGACTGGGAGCCAAGAATAAATGTCCACGATTTGGTAAGTTCACAAAGATCTGGATTCCTCTACTGAGATGATATTGACAAATATGACATTGTTTTCTAATCATTAGCCAATCGTTACCGGCAATGCATGATGGATGAGTGGTGTTCTCCATATTCCTCTTGACTCAGAACAATGAAGGGCTGCTCATGCCTGATGCCTCCAGCATCCATGCCAGTTCCGAATATTTTTGTCTGGTTTTCCAGTTGTTCAGCATGAAGCTCAGGGAATGGCTCTGTTTCGATGGCAGTAATCTCCACTTTCTTCTCAGCATTCTGTCCCTAAAAAGACACAGCCAGCTAGGGAAATCAATTAAACTCTTCAAACCTGTCTTGCCCTAAGGTAGGTTTTAGGTAACTAAGGCTACAGATTTGTATCCTATCAGCAACAACACAAATAGTATTGTGAAAGTTACAAATGGCAGAATGAGACATTTTTGTTCATTGATCTATCCACTCTCAGAGACGTCACCCTTGGGAGAAAAGCAAACATTGAACTATTTGAACCCAATGAAACTAGACCCTGCTCAGGATCCAGTCTACAAATACCACCTCATTCAGAGACTGCACGGTAAGTCAGACCACTGCTTAACTTACTATATTTAAAAAGCAAACCCCCGTCATGCAGCTGGCAGAAAAGAAATTCTGTATGATCTACTATAATATCTGCTCACAGGCCAGTGACATTATTTATGGCATTTAGGAGGATGTTTCAAACTAGTACTTTAAGATCTCATTATTAGAAGATTAGATTTTTGAGAATTTTTTTTTCAAATAGATTTTTTTTTCAAATAAAATTTTCAATTTTTTTTTCCAAATTTTTCAAAAATTTGATGACTGTCTAGGCTAGGGGTGTCAAACTCAATTTCATTGAGAGCCGCATCAGGGTTGTATTTGACCTCAGGGGGCCGGGGTGGGTGTGGGCATGGCCAGCTCGACGTCACTGTCGGGGGCGCCTGTGGCCGCCTGAGCGCTCTGCCAGCTAAAACGGGCTCCCGATCTCTGTTTCCAGCTGCGATGGCCTCCTGCAACCCTCTGCCAGCGAAAATGGAGCTCGGGAGCCCATTTTCACTGGCAGAGGCACTGCGGGCCAGTCCCTCACTGTTTCCAAGGTAACCCGGTGGGCCAGATCTAAGCACCCTGCGGGCCTGATCCGGCCCACAAGCCTTGAGTTTGACACCCTTGGATTAGAGTGTGTTTAAAGCATTTATGTATAATAGGACTGGCCCATGCTTCATGGAAGACAAAAAAATAACTGCTCAAGTATTGAGTCAGAGGTTTCATATATATTCTAATGATCTTAAGATGATTACTTACTCCGCCCAATTTTTTTTCAGATTTATTGGATTCCTCAGTTGGTATTTAATAAGGGCTGGTTATACACATTTTATAGTGGAGATGTAAAAAAATCAAAGGTAAATTATATCACATAGCTTGGTTGTATCTTCTGATTAAATATTCATTTTTATTAAGGATTCAAGTTTCAAACGTGTAAATATATTATTACATTACAGTCCAAAAATTTAGAAATAATCTATTTAGGATCCATCATGCTTGGATGGTAACAAAGGTTATTCAGTGTCCTAGGAAAGATGCATGTATAACAGGGACCAAAAAATTGGCTAGATTAAATGTGTGCAATCTCACCTTTCAAAATGTTTCCTTAGCGATACAATAAAAGGATTGGACAATGTTTGCTTGTGGTCAAAATTTAATTTGTTTAAAAAAATTAGGTATTATTTATTTCACTTTCCTTTTTGTACTTTATACCGGTATATTTTCTGCTTCTTTTCTATTCTATTAAACCATTTATTTAAAAGAAAAAGCAGTAAATATTAAATGGAGAGAAAAAAATGGCTAAATATTAAATACTCTTCTATAAAGTATATTGTCATTCCCAAAATGTAAACTTTCTAAGCAGCAAATACAGCAAATGGTCCCATGCTGCCTTCAGGGGCACAGAAACGGGAACTTACAAAAAAATCACTTCTGCATAGTGTTAGGTCCATGTCACAGAAGCATAATGATTTTAATCAGTAATCACATAGATTGAGATCACGTTGCACCCACATGTTTGTATACAACTGTAGTCTGAAAAGATTCCCAATGGTGTACACTATAACAATGCTGACAGACAAATGTACATCTCGCAGGGACATGAATAGTCTATAGCAGTGTTGGCGAACCTTTTCAGCACTGAGTGCTGAAACGGGAGCGCGCACACATGCGCAGGGGAGCACTGGAAACCAGAAGAGCAGTTCCCCAGCACGCATGCACGTGCCGGGAAGCTGAGTTTCCGGTTTCCGGCATGCGCATGCGCGCCGGTCACTTGGTCTTCCGGTTTCTGGCATGCATGCACACACTAAGACCAGCTGGCTGGTGCACATGCGCATGCCGGAAACCAGAAGCTCAGCTTCCCAGTGCGCGCATGCAGCCAGGGAGCCGCTCTTCTAGTTTCCGGCGCTCCCGCACACGCAAAGACCAGCTAGCCAGCACTCATGTGCGCGCCGGAACCCGGAAGAGCAACAAGCGACGGCTGGCATGCCCGGAGAGATGGCTCTGCATGCCACTTCCGGCACGCGTGCCATAGGTTCGCCATCACGGGTCTATAGACATTTCTACCCTTTTTCAATATGACCTTACCATCTATTTTGTTTTTAGAACATGATTTTATACTATAGAATATTTTGCATATCTACAAACCTTACAAAAAATATCCTGGACAATGAATTCTTAATGCAACAACAATTGACAAACATAACATTTTTTGGTTTAGAAAAAGTGATTATTGCCAAACTCAACTTGTTATTCAGACACAGTTCTCTAAGTTAATAGCATTAAGCAGGATTAGGCAGGAATATTTAGTACTTGCCACTTCCTCACTGAAAAACGGAACCACTGAACAATTTTGACACAAACAGAAGATAACATACTGTACAAAAAGAGGAAAAATATAAAGCACAAGCAGACACATTTTTTCAACCATCACTCACCAAACAAAAATAAATCAATGAAACTTTTTTGTTGAAACAGTTGAAAATCAGAAAACAGAGGGCAAGATTAAAGGAATAGTTTTCAATATGAAAGAAACCAGACTGAGTGTTCCACATTAAAAAATATTTTACACAAGGATATTTAATTTAGGTTGAGGAAACCAAGGCTTCTTCCAATATTGTAATACTCGTTGAGGATTACAACAGCAAGAATAAAAAAGTCAAAAAAGAGTATTTGGCACTTTTGCTACAAAATGGCTGATAAAGCTAATTCATTTCATATGTACATGCACACAAAAACACATTCAGCAACAAATACAAAAGTTAAGAATTAACTCTTAACAGGAACCTTAATCTTCCTGAAGAGAGATCTTAGAGATCCAGCAGAAAGAAAAAGAAAAAGCCAAAAAAAAAAAAGAATTAATGAGACAAGTTTAGAATTACAAACATTTAGGAAAAAGATTGAGAACACCAAGTATCATAATGTTGTAATCTACACTGAAAATATTGTCAATATTCTAATTGCCCAAGTTAACAAAATATTGAAGGGCAATGAAGAACCTATATTCTAAGTTTATTTCTAAGGGTTCAATTTGAAGGACATTTTGTTTCTAAAATCTGTGCTGCGACAATATCCTCTGTACATGTACCATGTCTTAGTAACATGTTATTTGCTATTAGAAGGGTAACTGTAAAAAAAGGCATCATAGCCCAGTCAGTTCTAATAGAAGAGGCAACTGTTAACAACTTTCTACCATTCTAGAAATAAGTAACTGAGGGCTTATCACAATCCACAAGAAGTGTTCGTATAAAATGCAATTATATTTTCTGACCCACCGATCACAATGCATCTTTTGGTCTTTCATAATCAAAAATTTTAAAGAGGGGAAACTGCTGCTTATCTCTTTTCTATCGTTTCAAAAGTTGAGGCGGCTTGCACAAGTTCTTCCCCTACATAATATTGCAGGAGAAATAAGCAGCTGACTAGTCATAAGGCAAAGGGCCCACATAAACTTCTGCTGCTCAAACAATTTTAGGGAACAAATATTTCAGAACCCTTTGTCCCTTTTGTGATTCATAAGAGAAGATCAGCTGGCAGAAGAAATAATTACTGATGCTTCACTTCCCCAGTTCAAATAGGTGACGCATATAAAAAAAAAAAACCAAACAAATAAGTAACTGCTCAGAAGCCATGGGTCATTTTTCCTTACACCAATCAGCTGGTTATGAGCAGAAAGTCACATAATTCACTTTACTCAGAAATACTCAGGAGAAGGAAAACTTGCCCTATCCATACAAGACACTAGCTGCACTACCTGGAAAGTTATTTTAGATCCAAACTCTTTCTTTTCCTTTCCATGATCCTGTAAACGTCTCTGATTCTGTTGTATTGAGGTAGGCTCCATGGAAACCACACCGCTGACGTGACTTTTTGATTCCTTGCCTCCGATTGCTGCCTCTTTCCCTCTGGGCACCTAGAAAACAAAGGGAAGATTTGACATGTTTTTATTCTCCAAAGCCCCATGCCTAAATTAATAGTTCAGGTACAAAACAGAATAGCAGATACAGAAACATTACTGTATTGTGTACTCTGATTCTTACGTTATCACACAGGGAGAGAAACCGCAATTATTTCTCCTCACCTGGTGGTTTGGCAGCTCTTTTTTGCTTCCCTGTGTAGTTCCCGTCTGTGCTGAGGTGGCTGCTGTTGGCTGGGTTGCTCTTGCAGGGCCCTTCTTGCTCTGAGGTAGCAAGGAAGACAGGAATCCTCCTCGGGCCTGTAGAGAATGTGCAGTGCTTCTCTGGCTGCATATCAAGTCACTAAATGAGATGCAGGGAGTAGTGGTGGGGAGGCAAATTAATGGTGGTGAACCCTAAATCTCCATACCTGACAGAAATTCCACTTTCCAAAAGAATTTTCATTTATGTCACACAATGTTCATTTTCAGACCAAGTCCTTGAACTACACTTCTCCAACCTGCCTTCTTCAGAAACATTATAGGGTTCCAATTTTCAGAATTCCCACTCTTGCATAGCCAGCTAGCTGGGAATTTATAGCAATATAATCCCAAGATTCTTCCAGGCATCCAGTTGGGGGGAATGCTTTCTTACATGAAGTGTATTTAACAACTCATGAAGATTTTTTTTGTAAAAAAGAGATACCTAACCATCAGTTCTACGAGAACGTGGAATGCCAAGGAGAGGGAGAAGATGCGAGACAAGCACTAATTTTCAAATGTTTCCAAATCTTTCTCTTCCATAGTATCTATCTATGTCTCTAGGAAAGCTGACTAAGTAAATCATGCAAACACTTCTAAAAGGTCCAAGATTTCTCTGGGTAATCTAACTGTATGTTCATTGACTGGCCTCTCACATAGACTCACAGCTCTGAGTCTCCCAGATGGTCCATGTTAACTACATATGAAGGAAGCTTATGATGAAGCATCAAATCCTCCTCCTCCTCCTCCTCCTGTAGTTCCTCTTTTTTTATATGGGAGTATTCTGCTTGCAAAGCAAACAACTAGAAAAAAATGGGAGAAAGAATAAAAAATTGAATTGCAAGCCATGGAAATGGAAATTAATTGGTCATTAATTTCAAAACAGCAATTATATTAGCACAACTTATTAGGCAGGAATCTTAGTTTATCAAACTACATCATGAATGGGCAGCATGCACAAGCATGCTTGCAAGCCACAAAGGAACATTTTTATATGACTCACTCAAACATTTCAGGATAGTCTAACAAACACTGCTTGAAATTTGGTTTATAAATCCTGACTTGTTTGATATTTAATTCAAATTCATATTATGAAGAACTATTCTTTCATGGTTTTTCTAACTACATATAGTGGAAGATTGAACAATATATTTCAGTGCCAGAACTGGGACACAAATCTTAATATACAGGTGCCATTCTTACCTTTTGACAAAGGATTTCATTTTTTTCTTGCAGAACATTGTTCCGCTGACATTCTGCCTCGAAGTTCAGAATCACTGGCACAGGTAACAAAGGTTAAGGATAAAGAAACTTAAGATATTTACAGGCCTCTTCCCTTTGCATATGCACCAAACTTTTAAGTACTTACTAAGAACTTTAAATACTTAGGGAAATAACTTTGCCTTCCCTGATGCTGTTCTTGCCGTATGAAATATCACCGCCCCCCCCCCAGGTCCAACATTAAAAAGTTGACTTTGTGAGTCCTTTTGTGCCAGGGCAATATGTGATCCCACCTGAATGCTATAATTTATAACAAGAATATCTTTCCCAGTAAACCACACAGCTATTTCTGAAGTTTAGCCAAAATTACATTTAGTTGGGTTTCTAGCATACAGTTCTAGCATGGCAGAGTGATGGATGATTATTTGAATCATGAGATTATTTGAATCATGAGAGAATATATTAATTCATTAGTTATAGAAGCAGTTGTGCTAGAATGCAAAGATGATTCCTACTGCCCTCATAAAAATAATTATTACTTTCTAACAAAAAAGAAGTAAAAGAAAACACGTGCACAGAAAAGCAGTTGATTCAGGCTTACAATATTCTTCCATATGGAAAAGGATATGCATGCACTGAAATAAAACACTGAGAAAGTTATGTAGAGAAACAATGAAAATATCTATCCACCGACGGGAAAAATACATGGCAAAGTTAGGGTTTGCATCTGGATTTGGGATAAAAGGCAAAACAAACCAGTCCTTCCATTCAGTCTGATTTTGAAGTTCAGAGGCTTGCTTGAGAAAGAATTCCTGTATCTTATCATTTCTGTTTGCCTAAAATGTACAAAAAAAGAGCTTCAGATATCACTTTTTCCCTCCACAGCAGCAGCTGTTCAATCTTCAGCAGCTGAAAATACAATTTTACATCTCTCTAACAGAATAACAAGAATATATTTCCCACTAAACCATGCAGCTATTTTCTGAAGAATTGTGTCTATTGTGTTTTGACAGAACGCAGGTAGTCCTTGACATATGACCACAATTGAGCCCAAAATTTCTGTTGCTAAGCGAGACAACTGTTAAGTGAGTTTTGCCTCATTTTACGACCTTTCTTACCACAATTGTTAAATGAATCGCTGCAGTTGTTAAGTTAGTCACACAGTTGCTAAATGACTCTGGTTTCCCCATTGACTTTGCTTGTCAGAGGGTCACAAAAGGTGATCATACAACCTTGGGCCACTGCAACTGTCATAAATATGAGTCAGTTGCCAAGCATCTGAATTTTGATCACATGGCCATGGGGATGCTGCAACAATCATAAGTGTGAAAAATGGTCATAAGTCACTTTTTTCAGTGCTGTTGTAACTTCGAGCAGTCATTAAATGAACTGTTGTGAATCAAGGACTACCTGTAACTATTTTTAACTATCCTTATTCTGAAGTAAGCTTATTAAGTCGATACAAACCTGCACAGCGTGAATGAGATAATAGCGGTATAAACTGATTTTCAACTTGTTCACTGTAGGTCGATACATATCCTCCAGTCGACTGAAAAGGCGTCTGTCAAGATAATTCCAGTACTCTCGAAGGGCAGCTAGATCATAGTTGTGAACAAACTGCAGAAGCTGGTCCACTATCTTGTCCACCTAATTAGAAACCCACCAAAGTAAGTTATGTAACCAATAACTTCAGGCATCAAGAAAAATCACAGCAATAATTAGAGGGTACAATTAT
Organism: Thermophis baileyi; assembly: GCA_003457575.1. Taxonomy (NCBI): domain Eukaryota; kingdom Metazoa; phylum Chordata; class Lepidosauria; order Squamata; family Dipsadidae; genus Thermophis; species Thermophis baileyi. The sequence continues at coordinate 330,871 of QLTV01004398.1, forward strand.
CTGTCACAGGATAAAGGAAAGAAGGAAAAAATCAAAATCATGTATGTTGACCATGATTTTCCATGCAAATGCTTGCCTCCTTTATAGAAACAAGACTCAAATATATATAATTAAAGTACACTTGACAGGATTTAATAGTTCAGGGAAGGACAATAGTCCATATTAAAGGGGAAGTATAGTAGTACATGTGGGGCTTCGCGTGGGCAATTTTTCCCGATTTCCCTACTTCCTCTCCAAAAATATTGAGGGTCTGACAGTTAGCCTGGCTAAGGACAAAATTTTATGAAACACATGTGCAACATTAAATAAATGGTTAATGGAGACTAACATCCCTTGGTTAGCTCCTTTCCATTTAAGTTTTTGATTCATATTTAAGATTTTTTGATGATTCGTATCCAATACATTAGCCTACTCAAAAACCAAGACAATTGTCCTGAGAATCTACAATAAAGATTGCTTCCAATTTCTTTGTTCCAGGATGAAATATAACCATGCAGTAGTATAAACAATGCAGTTGAAAAGATCTGTCTCCAATTCCAAATGAAGCAAATATTTAAGGTAACAATGGGAACATATCTGGGGTCCAGGATGCAGTTCTTAAAATGTTTGAAGAACTCCTAGCAGTCTGAAATCTTTATAGCAACAGACCTGGGAGTCACATAGCATTTGCCTAATTGTTTTAACTTTGAAAAAATTAATGGCAAATGGCAAGTAACTGGTACAGGTATTAAGTACAGGTAGGGAAGCTTAAAATAGTTCTGGAATGTCTTTGGTTACTATCTGGAACAATCCTCATTTGCTCCCTTCAAACACTGAAAAGTACCTCTAAATTCTGATATTCTGATTTATTCTCCATCTAGCTTTAACTCTATTATTGAGAAGACCATAACCTTTGCTTTGATATACAGGTAATCCTTGACTTACAACCATTCATTTAGTGCCCGCTTAAAGTTACAACAGCCCTGAAAATGGTGACTTACAACAAGCTGTCTTACAACTGCAGCAGCATCCCATGGTCACATGATCAAAATTCAAGCGCTTGGCAACCAGTATGTATTTATGACATTTACACAATCCCAGGGTCACACGATCACCATTTGAGACTTTCCCAGCTGGCTCCCAATAAGCAATGTCAATGGGTGAAGCCGGAGTCACTTAATGGCCACGTGATTTGTTTGACAACCATAGGAAAAAAGGTTGTAAAACTGGATGTACTTAACTATTGCCTTGCTTAGCAGTGGAAATTCTGGTTCTAATTGTGATTGTAAGTCAAGCACTATCTGTAATTTGTAGCCAATTTTTCTTCTTTATAACCCTCTGTCTCAAATCAATTTCAGCTATAAAGGGAATGTCAGGTTACTGGCCTGTGAATAGAGTAATATACAGGTATTCTCAACTTAAACCAACAGAAATAGGAAAGAACAGGTCATTTCAAAAGGAACTTGAAACAGAACATATAAAGAAAAGCCAAGGAATATAGAAACATTTATTATAATATATACAGTCACTTTCCAGACAAGAGTTGCATCTAGCCTTTGAATGTTGGGTCAAGATGCTGCAATCCAAATATTAGTTAGTAGGATCAGGAGAAAAATATTTTATTTCATTTACTTTTCCCATTCTAGATTACTTTGTGTTTCATAATTTTCCCCTTCCATCATATTTTTAAAAATTACAATTTGGTAACAAGTGTTCTGCATATTGGTGAAGAGTTGGCTGGGACAATAAGGTCGGAGTCCAGGAATTGAAGAGACCAATAGGTACATACAGTTATGGGTTGGGTGTGTGGTTTTTCTTAATATTATTTTATTATTTCATTCTTTTTTTTCATATTGGTTTTATTGTTTGTATTTTTAGTCATTGTTGTTAACCAACCAGAGTTGTGGGCCACAAGGTAGATAGCTATACAGAGCTTTTAAACAAAATAATTTTAAAAGATCTATCATGACTGGCTTTAAAAGCATTTATTTCAGAAATTACATGGATTCCCTGAGGCTCCCGATTATGCATCTCTGTCCAATTAAATATTAAATACTTAATAGCTGTTAAAACTTTTTTATATGAGATATGTCTGGACGTAGTCTTTTTAAATAAATTCTAGTGCTAATTGTTTTATTTTGATTGATAATCTATTGGGCAGATTCAATAATAGAAAAATATGTTATATATAAGCGAAATGTCAACATCTAAACCTAAACTAGATGCCGGAGCGATAATCCATGATGCCTATGGACTATCGCAGTCACTCAGTTTTGAAAGGGATGCACTCTACACATGCTCATCGTCTCCCGTTCTCTGGGAAGACTGGTTCTAAAGAAGACCTGCAAGGGACTGCATCCAGCCTTCTAACTAACGAATTGGAAGCAAATCCCAAAATCATTTCAAACCAGCCCCTGCTGAAAGGCAGGCCCGTCCAGCCAGAAACCACTGTTCCGACAAAGACGCTCAGAATTCCGGAGCACAACAATGCTTTCTCTGTTCCTGTTTCTGGCGGCGGCAAGTCAGCATGAAAAGGAAGACTGGAAGAAGGGGCGTTCTGTCTGGACTAAATGCCCTCCCCATCACCTAAACCTCCTCAAACCAGCCCAGGCCTTTCCTCCCTGCAATCCTCACCCGGAAGCCTTTCTCCTTGTCTGCCTTGATCTCCGCATCTAGTTGTTTCAGCGTGGCAGTGAAGCCACGGAACAGCAAGTATTCCCGCACCAATTCGTCAACACGCTCCGCCGCAGCCGCCATCGCGCCCCCGGCTAGTCGACAAGACGAAGAGACGCCCGGAGTTCCATGCGCCGCCCTACGCTCGCTCGCTGCCCCAATCCTCCTGCTCGCTCCGCCCCTGGGTGGTTTTTTTTTCCCTTCGCCACCCAACTTTTTATTACAAATGAATATTGACATTTATTTACAACTTGTGATTTTTGTTTTGCTTAGAAACCTGGGTCTGAGCCTTAAAGCATTGATATCCTCAAAAGACGTTCGTTCCTTTGACTGATTTCTGGTTGAAATGTTAAATTATACTGCTAGTCCATGTATGATCTGTCATACGCTAAATAAATAAATCCTTTGACTGAGAATTGGCAATGCCGTTTAGTAAAGAAAACTCATGATTTTGGCACACCCCTCCGTATTTCAGGTTTTAAAGAACCTAGATGTCTCTTAATTAGCTTACCTAAGTTATGAATTTCCCTTATCACACATAGCGTATGCAAATAAAAAATCCTTCATGTGGATGGACCCAACTTTATTACCTATCCTGTATATTAATACTGTTAACCCTGTTATATATATATTTAACATGCACATGCAAGGCCTTTTTAAAGCAATTGTCCAGGAGGAGGGGTTGGGAGTTATTCTATGCATCTCAGTGTTGACAATAGATTAATATTTTTCATTCAAAACAACAAAACTAAACTATAAAATATAATAAGAAATAATTCACTTGTTTGCCCTCTCAATTACTGGGCTATTGATGCAACTGACACAAACCAGTGGACCAGAAAAAGAATAGGATGCAGCAAAAAATTGGGCATGGTACTTTCAGCTTTCAACTTCTGGGCTTCTCAACCTTAAAAAGGTTCTGGTATTGCTACGTGAATACATTAACATCTAAATCAAGTTTTTAACAGAGCAGACTTCAGGATTTATTGGATTATGGTTACAAAAAACTGCTGCAGACCATGTTCTCCATCCAATTAAGGAGGACTTATGGAAATGGAAAATGAACCACCAGTACAATTTCAAGAGAGGTAGTCATATTGCGCACATACTGATGAACTTAGGTCAACATTTTTAAGTTAATTATGCAGTTTCAATCTGCAATATCTATAACAACCAGTCATTAGTTTGTTAGTGGCACCAGGGTATTTCTCAAGTCAGCAATGATACCTGGCTAGAGCAAAATTTATCCTACTCCTTAAATTGAAATTATCCTTTAAAAAAATAACTCTTAAATAAGGGCATTATTATAAGTGTTCTTAGAATCTGTATGCTAAGTTCAAAACTTTTAGTACCTCCGTAAAAAACGAACTACCATCACTTGGGGAAGATATAAGTATGGTGTATTTATCTAGACCAGGGGTCTCCAACCTTGGCAACTTTAAGACTTGTGGACTTCAACTCCCAGAATTCCTCAGCCAGCAAAGCAAAGCAAAGCTGGCTAAGGAATTCTGGGAGTTGAAGTCCACAAGTCTTAAAGTTGCCAAGGTTGGAGACCCCTGATCTAGACTATTAATAATTTGTTGTAGGCAAATTTGTTAAAGAAATATGGCAGAGTAAAAGTAAATGCCTGCTTCAGTCTGAGAACTGGGTATGTTTTTAGGCACCTGATATTTATATGAAATAGATTATCAGTTGCTTTGGTACTACAAGCAAGTAGATCCGGATTAAACTAAATACGGAGAGCGTAACACCCTTATTTGATGACACTCTGTACAGTACACACTGCAAACACCTAGAAGCAAATACGTAGAAATCTCCAGGAGCTTAAAAGTACGGCTTGAAAACAACCCCATAATATATACCTAATATATAATAAACAATACACAAATCAGAACTATTTCTTTTCCAGAACTCTGAAATCTCCACTTTCTCTTAACTACTCGCTTCGCCTCGTCTTATGTTTCCCGCGTTTTTGTTACCATTTCCGGCATCACTTCGGTCAGAATCTCTTGCTTAACATTCGCGTCTTCCTATTGGCAGTTGGCGATTTCTCCTGCGATGTGATTGGTCATGTTATGCGCCGCTAAGTTAATGCTATGGTGAGAGCGTGTGCAGGATGGTAGGTGGGCGAGTGGAACGTATGCAAGGTGGAATGAGCGGTAGGACTTGGGAGTAACCAATGAGTGAGTCACGTAACCCTGAAAAGTGTAGCTTTTGTGTCTCGTATTCCAGGGTCGAGTCTGTAAAGACGGGAGAGCGTAGAGTGAGGAACTGGGAGCATAACATGGGGAAAGAATTGCACTCCTAAGGAAGGTTTAGTCAGGCACGTTAGAAAAAGATAGTGAAAAGAAAGGGAGTTTCTACAGAAGGGGACGGAGAATAGCAGACGGTGGTAGATAACATAGAGTGGCTGATTGGCTGTATAGTTAATAGTAAAAGTAGTAAGTTTCAACCTCTTTTATCTTTTGAAGTCAGGAGGGACAATGTTACTTGTGGTTTGAAAATCCTGGGAAATACAAGCTGAGAAAATGATAAACGCTGCTATTTCAAATACCAGAGATATTCACGGAATGTTGCCATGTCAGTTCATTGGTCCTTCCAACTTGTCTATGCAGTAGCATTAATTCTCTGGGATTCAAGAGAAGAAATCTTAGCTCTTTTGCATGCAAAGTGTATGGCTGACCATTATATGAGCTATTAACCCCCTACTTTTTAAAATGCCCTAAATACATACATAGTCAGAAGCAAGGAATATTTCTCTTTCAATAAGACATCAGAGCAAAAAAAAAAAAAAGGAATGGACCCAACTGAAACTGCAAGGTGTTTTCTGTTGCCAAATACCAATCAAATAACAATTGGAAGCCCATTAGCTAGAGAGGAACACTGCTGTATTGCCTTATTTCAATGCTGAAAGTAATATTTTGCTATTTTAACTAGTAGCCATAAATAGCCTTATTATCACATCCTGTGCTAAGCACATTGAGCTACAAGCATATTCCACAGTTTTTGGAGTCTGAATAAATAGCCTTATTCTCCATTAATTTATCTAAATCATCTTTAAATCATTCATTTGAACTAATACCATATTGTAGATGCATTCATTGAATATGTAGGGAGGATGATTTTTGTAGTCTTCCTCACTGGAGTAAATTTCTGTTACAGAATTTATATACAGAGATACAGAGAGAAGCTTTAAAGTATAAAGACATAATTCTGAAATACTATCTATGTACTTTTCAAGTCTCAATATCTCTCTTTTCATAAATAATAAAAGTATTACATGCATTTCAAATTGGCAGAACAAGGAGACATATACAGTGTTCTCACTTTTATTGTATTAAAAATGATATATATTTATTACTGTATATAATAAGGCACTTCTGACATTTTCATATGGACAAGCCCTATTCATAGCAGTTGAACAGATAGGCCATATTTACATAAAAGAATTGCAGGTATAAATTTTGTGAGGTCAAAGATAAATTTGATAAATAAGGAAAAACATTGACCAGTTCTAGCTGGTTTTCTTCTAAGAGCTCACTGGTTTTCTATTGTAATAAGGCATGACCAACATTCCTCCACATAAATTGATAGCAAACCATAAATGATTCACTGTATAGTTGTAAGCAAATTAACTTAGACCTGAGTATATCTCTCAGTTACATCAGATTTCCACCTCAGGCATACAGAATTGCTGTCAAACATGTTGAACAGAAATTTCATGTAGGATTGGGCTTCAGGCTGGGACAGTTTGTTTTCACACTTTACTTCAACAGCAAACATATTTCTGGTTACCTCTGGGTCAACAGTATAGCCTGACAGCAGGATTATCATGATTAGAATGAAGCTTAGGGTTGCCTATATTCAAATCCATTTACTGAGTTATATTATCCAATTAATATCTATTTGCCTAATTTTTCTAATGAAATTGAGGTGTGTATAAATTCTGGTGTGTCATCTTGAGCCCCCTAACAGAAATACTGAATTTAAATAGAATTTCATTCAAAGACAGCAGCCGATGTTCCTTTACTGTGTCATGCTATGGATGGAAGTTTATATGGTGAATGTTTCTTCATAAAAATAATTAAAATTTAATAAATACTAGTTTAACTAATAGTACTATGAATAATAACAATAACAATAATAGATAGACCTTTAAAGCATTGGAGTCAATATTATTTGGCATCAAGATATAACAATAAGTGAAATGACAAAATATTAAGATGGGGTAAACTTAAGCACTTTGACCTTTATAACAGTGAAAATGTTGAACATATATTTTCATCTATTTTTGGCCATCTTATTTGTATTTATTGCATAAATATAAGCAATTACAATGAATTTTGATCTAATTCACTCATAGTGATGGGATAACATTAATACAGTAAGAAACAATAGGCTTCACATTATGCATGTTTAGCTCAGGTATTATCTTTCAGCTTTTGATGGAGATATCTGGAGACTGCAGCACCCCATATGCCAGAGTGACTCCTAAATACCATACTCGTCTGCAAGGTAGAGAGCCACAACTGGGCAAAAGACGCTTATCTCAGGCACGTCATAGAGCTACGTTGGCAGGACTGTTCAACAACTTACGAGAAACTGTATTTTCACAGCAAGAAAATTCTGTCTCGAAGGTACAGAAATAAGTATGCAAGTCTCTAAACGTGAACAAAAAAATTACAGTAAGAATAATACTTAGTAATAGATAGTAATTATTATTCTTGCTGTATTCACATGTTCTTACAATTGCTGTTTTTAAATTTTATTTCTGAAATTAAAGCTGTCATGGAAGTTTGATTTAGTGCTTGTTCCAATTTTGTCTGTAAATGTAAGGAATTGTCCTCTGGGTGCTAGAATTATATCTCTGAGTGGGAGCAGGCAGCCTTTTAAATAAAAAAGTCAATACCACGGGAGAATGCCAACTCACAAAAAAACCTGCCATGATAGACCTAGCAATCCATTTCTTTTCAAATTATTTTTTATTTATTAAATTTATTTGCCACCCATCTCATTTTAAAATAACTCTGGGCTTTACCACTACTAACCATCCATTTAGCTAAAGGAATCAAAAGTTTCTCTTTTCAGTGTCAAACTATTGCTGCAAATAAATAATATTACAAACGAATGCTTTGCTTTACCTTGCAACATGCTAGCTTCTTATTTTACATAGTAAAATAATCTTTCTTTAAGTCAGATGTCAGGGAAGTTGGTGGACACCAAGAGTCCTTCTTTTGGCTTAGAGCTTTGAGCCAGCAAGGTGTGATGTAGAATGTGATATGGAAATAAGGATTTATAAATTGGTTTCTTTCTGGTCAATTACATTTTGGTATTATCTTAATTTATAAGCCTGTTTCATACTGTTTCATGTATTTTTAAAAAAAATAATCAAAAGACTGATTTACCCAGTGCACTTAACACAATAAAAAACATATTAGGAAAACAAATATACACCCAGGCACAAAAATATATTTTAATCTATTGCTGAGATAATTGAAGTATGTGCAAAGTCAAAGAAAAAACTTCGGTCTATGAAAAACAGCAATTTCAGAGAACTCGCCTCTAAACTGAAAGAATAATTAAGATTATTAAAAACACCTGAGAATAGGACAAGAAGCAATGGATGAAAGCTAATCAAGAAGAGAAGCAACTTAGAACTAAGGAAAAATTTCCTGACAGTTAGAACAATTAATCAGTGGAACAACTTGCCTCCAGAAGTTGTGAATGCTCCAACACTGGAAGTTTTTAAGAAGAGATTGGATAATCATTTGTCTGAAGTGGTGTAGGGTTTCCTGCCTAAGTAGGGGGTTGGACTAGAAGACCTCCAAGGTCCCTTCCAACTGTTGTTCTATTTCTATTTAATGAAGAGACTATTTTTTTCTGATAAAAGTATCTAGTTCTTCCCATAGAATGAGGTTTCCTGGAAAAATTAAATACATATTAAAGCAGCTCAGGCCTTTTATACTAGGTATGCTATAAATTCAGGGAGTCCTTGACTTATAACAGTTCTATTAGTGACTTTGAAGTTACAACGGCACAGAAAAAAGTGACATGACCATTTTTTGCACTTATGACCTTTGTAGCATCCCCACGATCATGTGATCAAAATTCAGACGCTTGTCAACCGGTTCATACTTATGGCGGTTGTTGTGTCCCAAGGTCATTAGATCCTCTTGCAACCTTCTGACAAACAAAATCAATGGGGAAGCCAGGTTCACTTAATAACCATGTTACTTAACTGCAGGGATTCACTTAACAACAGTGTCAAGAAAGGTCAGAAAATGAGGCAAAGCTCACTTAACAAATGTCTCACTTAACAACAGAAATTTTGGGCTCAATTGTGGTCATAAGTCGAGGATTACCTGTAGTCTATCCTCTCAAGCTGTTTTCAAGCCTCTTGCTTCTCAAGTGGTAATCTCCTTCCTGATTTATTTATTTATTATACTTAGTGTAGGTAGATGAGAATACAGGTGGTCCTTAACTTGCAACCATTTGTGACTGTTCCAAATTACAATGGCATTGAAAAAAGTGAATTATGGCCATTTTTCAACTTACAGCCATTGCAGCATCCCCATGGTCAGGTAATCAAAATTTGCACACTTGGCAACTGGCATGTATTTATGACGGTTGCATGTGATCACCTTTTACAATCTTCTGACAAGCAAAGTCAATAGGGAAGCCAGATTCACTTAACAACTGTTACTAACATAACAGCTGCAGTGATTCACTTAACTGTGGCAAGAAAGTTCATAAAATGGGACAAAACTCACTTAGCAACACAAATTTTGGGCTCAGTTGTGAGGTAATTTGAGGACTACCTGCACATTGATTGCCATAAGACATTTTAGTCTTTTCCCACATGGATTTTGATTGCATGTTTCATGATTTTCACATGGGAGATCCTTTAATGCCATGATATCACATGTTATTTGATATTATATGGAAAATATGAATCCAGGCCTCAACAATCGGTCAATATAATCTGTAAACCTGTATAGCAGCACTGGTTTCCCTCTTTTAACTTTTTTTTCTTTTCTCCTCATAACTTGATATATTAAATTCTTTCAGAGTAGCCATCCAGATCTTGCTAAAGTACAGTCCCCAACTGACTATAGCCAATGTGAAGGGCTATTGGGAGCTATAATTTAGCAGTTTCCATAGGCCATGAGTTCCCCATCAGACAAGAGCAATAAGCTGACTAGGAAACCCAGGACATATATGTGTCTCGGTGTTATTCAAGGTGATGTTTATCACCTATAAATCCCTTCATGCTATAGGACCTGGTTATTTGAGAGACTGAAAAAAGCTACAGAAAGCTCTCTCTCTCTGATAGCTGTTTGCCTGCCCAGTCGGATTAGGTAGAGTGGACATGCTCCAAGTCCTTTTAATTAGGTGTCACCTGTTGGGGCTTAGGAAGCATGCCTTCTCTGACATGATGCCTGTCCACTGGAACACCTTGCCCCCAAACATCTGTACAGCTCTCCCTTGCAGTTATTCTACAATTCTTTCAAAATCTGGCATTACTTTTGTTGTTTCTTACCTTTGGGATGGAAACCATTCAGAACTGTTTGGAAGTTGGCCTCGAAATCCAGTTAATTAATTAGCTAACCAATTAAATGAACACATGAATATTAGCCTATTCAGAATGCATACGAGTGGCTCTTCGTTTTTTTTGTTTGTTTAGTCTCAGGTCTTATGCCAAGCTAAGAATTATATCCAGGAATTGGAGCAAACTTTGGAAAATCTGTTGAAGATGAAAGGTACTATATGGAAGTTCTCACTAAATCTTTTTCCTCTGCTGTGTCCTTGTTTCTTCTTTTACAAAATTAGATTAGTGGCAAAGTTATAGAATCAGTATAAGGCTGGAACAAAAGAAGATGAATCTTTTCCATCTCATATTTACTAGCACAAGAGATCATTATGAAGGAAATCCCAACAATAGAATTATCAGAAGGTGGGGAGGGTGTGCTTAATCTCTAAAAGTTTTCACGTAGATTTCCTTCCATGTTTGATATTCAGTGAGCATTCATAAAAGTTAAAGACTCTTTGACTTGATCTCACTGTGGGGAGCTTTACAGAATATGAAAGTGATTTGGCACTGCTTTCTTCCATAAATACTTTGAATTCCTGATCTAGTTCCCTCAAGACCTGGCTTTGTCATCAGACCTGGGGGTCTCAGACAGATAAGATCTTGAGGCTGTTCCATTGCTGATTGAATCTCATGTATGTGTGTGCTTATATGACTGACATACTTTTTATACTTTTTTTCCGCATGGCCAGAGCCCTTGTGACATGGGTGGCCATATAAATTTAATAAATTAAATAAATTAATCTATAGCCGTGAGATTTTTTTGGTGGTCGTCTACCCAAATACTAATCTGAAGAACCCTGTTTAGTCTTTTTTGGATCAACTAAGATTAAATAGGTGCTGAACTTAATATAAATGTATATTTACCCAAGCCAAAAAAAGGAAGCTTCAAAATATCTGTTCAGAGGAAGGACAATTCTGAAGGGCAATGTCATTCATTCATTCACTCAATAAGTCAGTCAGTCAGTCTATTTCTATCACAGCCTATCTCAGTCAATGACTCTGAGCAGCTTACAATTAAAAAAATATTTTACAATTACAATACTAAAAACAGTTTAAAACTGTATCCTATATTTGTTATCTGTAGCTGTTATCCTATATTGGTTAAAATGTTCCCCATTGTTTAGATCAGACACATGTTTCTCTTCTTTTATATGATTCAAATCCAGACAATATTATAAGGTGGCAAAATTTGTCTTTGGCACTGTGCTTACCAAGAAAGGAAGGGTGATATAAAAGTTGATCTATAGATTAAGTCCAATTTTGCTGCTCTGTTTTAAATCTTACTTTTTTGTGCATTTTGTTGTTTGTTGTTGTGTTTGTAATGGTTTCTTTTTATATTCCTAGTTTTGGGCTGAAATAAAATATCTATTTCTCCCATTGTCAAATAAGTTTTATTAAATACAACTGTATTGTTATATTTGGATCAGAGAGAACTCTATTCACTTCCTTTTTCCATTATGACATTCAATTCATTGCTCATGTCATCATTTTCCAGCCTAATTTTCCACTTCTTCAAGCTGCTATTTATGAGTGATTTGTTTATCTATTCAAGCATCACACGCTGTGATTGGCTTTTGCATCACCTATTACCAGGTGGCCTTAGCTGAAAATATGGGGAACTGAAACTTCTTCAGAGAACATCTGTGCTCCGTCAATGAGCTATAGCCCCTCCCAAAATAGAGCTAGGTGAACTATCATTATCCATAGAACTTTCTGTCTTGTTGCTTATATAATGTTTGTTGCCATTATATTATCTGTTTTCGTTTTGTTGTATCAGTTGAAATTATAAGTTTGGATTATTTTATTGACAGATACTTCATGTACCATATATTGTTTGGGCAGCAACACAATATTAATAATACTAGTAGTGATAACATTACAAATAACCAATAATAAAGATAATACCTCTGTTTTTTAAAAACATTTTCCTACAATACTTTCTTCAAATGCATTTGATTATATTCAAATTTCAAAATATGCCTATTAGTAACAGATGTTCTTTCTGTTGCCAGCAGAAGTTTTAAATCTGGAAGACGGCAATCCATCCAGTTTGGAAGATGTAAAGGAGGAATATGTCAAGATGTATTTCAACAATCATAGGTTACAAAAACTTTCTGAAAGCATCCCTTTTAAATATCTCAAATAAGACTGTGGGCTTCAGAAAATAATTACATTCCTATCCTATGAAATTTGCATGGACTTGCAGTCTTTACTGAGTTGCAGAAACAGAAGGAAAATTAGTGTGAAATAGAGATTTTGAAAGTGGGATTTTTTAACACGATGAATCTCAACCCACTTTTTTATGTTTGTTTCTCTTTATTCTCTTTGTTTATATTGCTTCCCCATGTGGTTTCTGTAGCCTAGTGTATTTCTTGAAGAATAATTAACGCCAAACAAAATTTGTTGACTTCTCAATACATGTTCATGACAAAAAAAAAAAATGGACTTAGGTAATCCCTCCATTTATTTTGTAGCATCGTACACTCTTCAGATGTTCAAAATGGCACCACGGTCTGGTACGTGATCCAAGAACATGAGAAACCAATTGTAGAAGAAGATGTAAGTCAAAGGCTAACACAGTCATCAACTACCTCTTCTCCTGATCTCATGGAGTTTGAACGGTACATGAAGAAATATGATATTTCTCCTTTTGAACTGATTCAACAAATAAAGTTATATAGGGTTAAATTGCTTGAGTTAGTCTATATCTGAATGAATGAAGACATTTAATAGTTTTTAGTAACTGCAGGATAGAAGAAAGTAAGTGGATGTTACATTTCACATCACAGCCTTTAAATAATGGAAGAATATTATTCTATAAGAGATTACCTTATATTTTGTTTTTTGTGTAGCAGGGGAAGAGTGCACCGACTGCGCAATTGCACCGATCAGTGCAGTATAGTATATTTTGTCTGTAGCTATAGTATAGCTTAGTGAAAAGGTTAGTTTGTGTCACGTTATTCAAGAATCCTAGTCAACAAAGTGACATTTGCTTTATTTTTATATATATATAAGTTTTAATTTAATTCAGAATAAAAACAACCAATATTGAAGAGAAAAAAAGGGAAGAAAATGAGGGAAGAAAAAAGCAGAAACAAAAGTGCAGAAATCAAAGAAAAGATAAAAGATGTAACAATAGCTCCAAATAAGCTGGAAATAAGTGCTTATTGATACAAATTGCAAGTCACTACTTACCCTGAACTGCTTCTGAAAAACATGTTCTGTTTCTGCTGTTCTTAAATGTGCTTATCACATAGTAGGACCCTGTGTACCTATTACGTGGCATAATATGTTTTACAGCAAGCTACTTTTTTCTGAGAGAAGAAATAGGGGCAGCATTATAAGAATAACTATGGAATATGACCAGCAGGTGGTGCAAAAATATTTCAGTTAACAACTTGAGGCATTTCTTAATTAGCCTATCTATTTTTTCAGAGATGGCAAAAATCAGTACAAGGGTTTGTTTTTTAATACATGACCTATAAAATTGTTTTGTGATTTCTTGTCTCATTCCTTCCCTCTTACAGTGATACTTTCAAAGCAATTATGATCACTGTTTTTATAATAATGCAAATTATTCATATTCTTCAAGATTTTAGTGTGAATTTGCTTGTATTTAATTTCTAATTCCACAGTTAGTCTCCTAATTAATGTAAGAAATTAATTCCTGGTTTTTTTTGTTATACTTAATCAAATAAACCCAAATGCCATCCTACAAATCATAATTAGTTTAATAATATAACAGAAAGCAAAGTAAGAATCATGACAGAAAGTTCATCTAAAAGGAATTCCTTCCTCATTTAGTAAAGGTCCATTAACTCAAAGATCTTCAATTTTCAGATGATTTTGTGATTTTTGTGAAAGACATCTACCTGCTATCCAAAAAAAAAAAAAATTATAAATAAGACCGAACAGTCCATCCATCTTGATGTTCGTCATCCTTTTCTTTTTCCTTTTCATTTGTTCTTCAAGTGAGAACTGTGGATTGGTTTGTACTATGATGTATTTATTTGTTTTCCCAGCTATCCATGGTATTATTGAGTTTTCTCCAATATCAAAAGCACCAATACTTTTTATTCTGTGTCAGTACAAATTTGGCATCCATAGAGTATCACAAGAAAAACTATCGTCATTACAATTCTAATCTTTATAGGTCACAGTAAATGTAGACATTGGGGAAGAAGGAGATGGTGATCAGGCCTCTGAATATCTTTTCCAGACTTTCATTGTTGCCTTGTCAGGTGCCACTTAATATATTTCTAGTTGTTTTACTGTTAGTAGTCAATCCCAAAAAACTGAAGCTATCCACCACTTCAATTTTATTGTCAGTTCTAATGTTGGTAGCTGTGCCTGTTGTCATTAGTTTGGTCATTTTTTTGTATTTAATCTTAGTCTATTATCTTTTGCTTTTGGGCTGGCCAAGTGAGAGTTTCAAGGTTATGTGCCAGTGCCTGGAGGCTGTCTGTGTTTGGATGGGGAAGAACCATCTCCAAGTCAGGTCTACAAAGACTGAATGTGGCTGGGGTGGGGAGGGTCTTTGAGCAGCCCAGAATATTCTATCTGTGACCTTGGCTGGATTAGATGTAATTGTATGTGACAGGCAGGGAAAAGAGATGCCTCCTAGGGAACAGTCAGACACAAGAGCAAAAAAACCCCTTAGTTAATTAGAGAAACAAGAAGGACCCACCCTAAGTGATCAGGCTGCAAAACGATCGAGATTTGTACTTTCAGATTTGCAAGATCCTGTTAGTGTAGCCTTACAATAAAGTAGAATTAGCTTATGAGGTTGTGTTTCCTGTCTGGTTTTCCTGAGAGAACTGACAAATGGTAAGCAATTTGGGGATATTCCTGAACTCACAGCTCCTGTTAGCCTTTTCCTAGATCAGGGCCTCTTCAGACAATCGCCCAATCTCACAATTTAACTGCAATATATTCTACATAGGGATGCCCTTAAAGACCACCCAAAAGTTTCAGTTGGTCCAGAATGCAGTGGTGCAGGCAGTGGTAGTCATAGCTTGTTATCCCATGCAACACTTCTGCTTTGTGTGCTGCACTGCTTGCCGGTTTACTTCTGGCTGTGATTCATTGTGCTGGTCACTATCTATAAAACCCTACCTAGCATAAGATCTGATAACTTGAGGGAATACCTGCTACCCATAGTATCTGCCCAATTGATTTGATCTGGCTTGGTTGGCTTTCTCTGTTTAGCGCATTTGATTAAACAAGACCACCTGTTGGGATCCAGAAGCATGGCTCCTCCATAGCAGTGCCCACCTTCTGGGATACAATTCCTCTCAAGATCCAAACAGACCACACCCTGATGATGTTTCAAAGGGCCTTGAAGGCCCGGCTCTTCATCTAGGCCTTTAGCAAGGATGAATGAAGCTCCGTTGCATTATGTGGGTTTGTTTCCTTTCTGTTCCTGTCTGGTTCTTGTCACATTTACCATTTTTACTGTTCATTTGTATCTCTTGTCTTTCTCTTGTTTTTAATGTTTCATTTGAATACCCCCTCCAAAGCTGCTGGGAGTCTAGTGACATATAAATGTAATAAATTATTATTATCCCCATTGTTGTACTGTGCTCCTTTATCATCATTACTAAATGTTACAGATTATTTATATTTTCAGCTATCAGTTTGAAATACTTTAGAATTTTATGAAAAATAAATGCTGGCAGTTCTGGGTTTTATTTTGGATATATTCATTTTGTGAGGTCTCATCATAATTACATTATATTCCGTATAAATCATGGTTGTAAGGTATGTGTGTTTAACATTTTGAGTTTGATTTTATGTGGCAAGCTGGTGGTTTCCATGAATAGCAAATATAAGAAACGGCAGTACAAACTTTGTGTTTAAAACAGGAACTCAATTTACAGCAAGAGTTATCTTGATTTTCTCCTTCCATGAAATGTTTTAGAAAGCGACCTCTTGAATGTCAATTATGATAAAAGCAGACACTACCATTTTCTTGTCCTTTTATTCCTTTGCTGCGGAACATTAGCAACAGATAATGTTAACATAGAATATTAAGTGGTTTAATTAAGGATGTGATTATTGGGTAACAAT
Source organism: Thermophis baileyi (assembly GCA_003457575.1). Classification (NCBI taxonomy): domain Eukaryota; kingdom Metazoa; phylum Chordata; class Lepidosauria; order Squamata; family Dipsadidae; genus Thermophis; species Thermophis baileyi. The sequence continues at coordinate 347,183 of QLTV01004398.1, forward strand.
TTTCTGCAGATATTGCCTTGTCAGGCACTCTAGATAGAAAATTAATTTTCCAAATTATTTGATCATTCTGATCAGTTTTGTTCTCTTACACTTTATTTTCTGTAGTTGAGCTATTATGTTCTGTGCCCTTGCAATTATTTTAGAAGTGCAGTTGAAGTAGCGATCTTCCTTGTCAGGCCTCTAGTATTTGTGACCTCTAGTATTTGGGTTGAAACATTGAAGATAATTGATTATTAATCAACATATAGGCATATTCATTTTGTATTATCTTTTTACCATTATGTAAGCCACCCAGCGTCGCTGTGACAGTGAAATAGGTGGTATATAAATTTAATAAATAAATATCAGAGTAGTCTCTTCAATATACTGCAGGTTATTTCTTCATTTTTAAAACTGCACACATCTTCTAATGCAGCTTCTCTCATTATATTTTCAGATAAGGAGATAATATATAGCCTTATCTTATTCTTTTGCCAACTAGAGCCAGTCTGTTCCATCATATTTTGTGGCATCCTGATCTGTGCATAGGTTTTGCATTAGGATAGTGAGATGTTCTGTTAATCCCATTTTTCTAAAGACAATTAACAGGTTGATATGGTTGACACAATCAAAAGTCTTCTATAGTCAATGAACGGTACATTTTGGGGGTATTCTTTTATTTTTCTTATTTTTCTAAAATACATCTGCAATAATATCTCCCTCTTCTAAAACCAATTTGAACAACTGAATAAGGCTCTAATTTGTGTTGGATGATCCTAAGCATTATTTTGCTAGCATGTCAAATTACAGTTACTTATTGTGTGGCAGTTGTACAATTTCTTAAGGATCTTTTCTTTGGTACTGATACTGTATGTAGCGTGACATCTTGTGTTCTCCACATTTCTAGCATAGTTCAATTAGAACTTTTACTGATTCTTCTTCATTGCTTGCCATATTTTTGAAGATATTCCATCAATTCTTATAGCTTTCCAATTTAGTAATAAGAGTGTTGATTTAACTTGGTATTCTAGTATTAAAAGATCATGTAAGTAGGGAATATCTTCTAAGCTGTGTTGGATGTTGACATCTGTACTGTACAGAATTTCAATGTACTCCTTCCTTATATGTTTGATTTCTTTGAATCTGTCTGTTGACATCTTTAGTAAATCAGTTAGACGTTAGACCCTCTTTCTAGTTTAATAAATCTTTTGGAAGACTTTCTTTGGTTTTTCCATGTCTGTTTCCATCTTTGATGTCTTTATAGCTATTATAATACTATTCCTTCTCTAGGCCATGGAAATTTTTAATTAGAGCCTTCCAGAAAGTTTTGTCTTTCTTGGTTTTTGCCTTCTCTTTTCAAAAATTTCTACTGTCTGTTTCAAACATCCAGTTCGGTTTCTTCTATTTCTTAATCATAGACAGTCTCTTTTCACACTTTTTATTAACAACTTATTTGATTTCATTCCACAGTTCCTCTGGCTCCCATCAATAAGGTTCAGGACTTCAAAGTTCTCCTTGAAAATGGTGGGTATACAGTGTTCCATATTGTATTGTGGAAACTGGTTGGTTTTCTTCTGTTTTAGCCCTGTCTTGGAACTTGCACATGAGCAAAGAGTCCTTGGCCACACCTTTGCTGTTGTAACTGAACTCTTCCATCTACTTATGCCAATAATGTAGCAAATATTTGATCTGGTGATGTTCCCTAGGCCATATAGTCCAACTAAATGTCCTCCTTACTGTTTCCAGCTTTAGAATTCCACTTTTCAATCATAAGCAGCATGTTCTGTCAATTTCAGATAGAATTTGACCATAAAATTTGTCAACTTCTTCTGCATCAGTAGTTGGGCCAAAATTAGAATAACCCTCATATTAGAGAGTTGTTCATGAAATCTATTTAACTGCATTGTACCAAAGTATTGTCTTTGTACACTCTTCATGACAATAAAAACAAGGGCATCCCTTCTTCGTTTTTCATGTTCTGAGCAGCAAACGGTATGATGATCTGACTGAATGTGCCCAATTCCGATCCATTTCAGTTCAGTGATGCCCACAGTGTAGTCAGCTTATTGCTCTGTGCCTGTTAGATGCCATCCAGAAGATATTGTGAGAGATGTCTCCTTTCCTGTTTCATTCCAGATACTTGTATTTTTACAAGCAGACTGTAGACTTGCTGGTTGATAATGCAATTGTAAGCCCAGAAGAAGTTATGCTCCCTGTGGTCTCCACAGCTGTTTCCCATCTGTGGCAGGGACTCTCAGAAGACAGGAAGGACAGTGTTTTGCAGTACTGTAGTCAAAGACAGAATTTCATCTCTGAGATCAAGACAGCTTCTCAAGAACCTACCTGTACTGATGAGAGCAGTGTGAGGGACAGTGGAACCAATAGCCAGGAAGCCAGCGGTTCAGTAGCATCCACACCGGAGGAGGTGAGAATCGGTGTCTTCTACGATTATAGCTGAACAGTTAGTTAAGGGTATAGTTCTAACATTTAAAATTGCTGAGTCTCTGTATTTCTTCAGTAATAAAAGGGAGGACAGTATAATCATTAATAAAAATGAGAGCCGAGGTGGCGCAGTGGTTAGAGTGCAGTACTGCAGGCTACTTCAGCTGACTGCTAGCTGCAGTTCGGCAGTTCAAATCTCACCGGCTCAAGGTTGACTCAGCCTTCCATCCTTCCGAGGTGGGTAAAATGAGGACCCAGATTGTTGGGGGCAATATGCTGACTCTGTGAACCACTTAGAGAGGGCTTGTAAAGCACTGTAAAGCGGTATATAAGTCTAAGTGCTAGTGCTATTGCTATTGCTATTGCTAAAAACACTAGGAAATACTATGGCTAAATTAACAATAAGTATAGATCTTGACAATAACGTTCAGAAATTGTTCAAAAAATAGCTCCAATTTAAAAAAAAAGGATTTCTCTAGAGTAAATAAAATTGTAACCAAAATAACCCATATAATATAATAATCTTAATTACAGCACAATCACATTTGGTATTTTCAGAATGTAAGCTCATGCCACGTCATTGCTTTATTCACCAGTTAGCTCATACTGGTGATAACTAAAACATGTTGTTAGGTACCAGATGAGATATGTGATTGGTAGATTAGATGGAAAAACTACAAAGCCTCATTTGTCAACTAGTATTTATGTGGGTTTCTCCACTAAATCCATGGTAGATAATAGGCATTGGGGAAGGATATGATTATTTTTAATTAAATAGGTTCCAGAAAAACTAATTCCTGTCCTAATGTCTTATGCCCTAAGAGTTTTGACAGTGCCTTTTCCTGTTACACTAGCAAAGCAGCACTTGTGGGGTGTCACTATGAACAGCAGTTTCAGAAAAAGAACATCTAGTAAGGAGGCTGAGAGTAATTTAGTTATTCCCTTACACTGTTAGATTCTTCTTGAGCAATCTTAATTACGACCAAGCTCAGTGAGAACATAAAATAGAGATTAATAAACTATAGCCACCTTAATAATTAGAAATCATCCTAAAATATAAACCATAAAAATAAATGGTCTTGGCTAAAAGAGTTATTAACTGTTTTTTAAACTTGGGTGCTGAAAAATTAGTGGATAACAATTATGCATACCAACCAGTTTCATCTTAGAAAAACCAAGTGCCGCACTCCTTACTTATTTAGGAATCACTAGAATAAATGCTAATCAACAGCAGGAATTTAAAAAGAGATTTCTTGGATGATGCTTTTGGATGTAATGTCCAGAATGCTTTCTCTTTTAGATCCTCTTTGAAGATGCTTTTGATGTGGCCACTAGTTTCCTTGATAGAAATGAAGCACAAGAAATATCCAGTCAAAGGTAATGGTTTTAACTAGATAAATTGCTACATTGTTATATAAGACAGACTAGATGAGAAAGAACAGTAACAAGTTAATCTTCTGGAACAATAATACAGTAATTAGTGCCAAAAGCATTTGCCTGTTTACTTATCAGGCTGAAATTCAAGAACTTTCTAATCAAGTGACCATAAGTGAGAGAATGGTACATAATCTAGGACAGTGTTGGCGAACCTTTTCGGCACCGAGTGCCAAAACGTGAGTGCGTGCATGCGCACCGGCCACTTGGTCTTCCGGTTTCTGGCATGCGTGCGCCGGAAACCGGAAGAGCAGACGCCCGGTACGCATGCGTGTGCCAGGAAGATGATTTTCCGGCACACGCATGCGCACTGGCCAGCTGGTCATGCGCGCCAGAAACCGGAAGACCAGGTGGCCGGTGCTCTGGTTTCTGGCGCTCCTACGCGCGTGAAGACCAGCTGGCCGGCGTGCCGGAACCCGGAAGAGCAAGGGGCGACGGCTCGCGTGCCTGGAGAGATGGCTCTGCGTGCCACTTACGGCACGCGTGCCATAGGTTCACCATCACGGATCTAGGATATATGTTTTTATAGAACAGGGATAATGTGAAAGTTATAATTTGTATAAAACAGGGGCAGCCTTTTGCAAAATACTTTAAGTGTTCACTGACTTCCTCTTAAATGTCATTGTTGAGGTGCAAGAATAGATGTTTCTTATGAGACCGTAACTAGCTCATGATCACCAGTACAGCTATGTTTGATATGTAAAAGTTCAGTTGAGAATCTTGCAGTACACACAAGGGGCTCTGATTTGGAGAATATTGCATTACTGAGATAGAGATGACAGGAAGAACTACAGTGGAAAAAGATGCACTAAAGCAGTGATGACGAACCTTTTTTGGCTCGGGTGCCAAAAGGGTGCGCGCGCGCACGATAGTGTGCGCGTGCGTGCCCACACCCATAATGCAATGCCCTCCCCCACGCATGCGCACACCCCCCGCTCCCCCCCCCGCGTATGCGCACAGGCATCACAAGCCTCTGGACTTCCGGTAGGCCTGTTGGGCTGTTTTTCACTCTCCCCAGGGTTCAGGAAAGCCGCCTGAAGCCTGGGGATGGCGAAAAATGGCCCAACGGGCCAATTGGAAGTTCGGAAATGAAACGGAAGTGTAGCTGCCCTACTACTTACCTTCAGATAGTTGCAACCAGGCCTCGCACACCTCGGCCCATTTCTTCTGCAGCAAGGCTTTCCTGAAGGCCTCTGTAGCCGATAACAGAGCTCCGGATCGATCTGGAACTCTGTTATCGGCTGCAGAGGCCTTCAGGAAAGCCTTGCCGCTGCAGAAGAAATGGGCCAAGGTGTGGGAGGCCTGGCTGCAACTGTCCAAAACCAAAGAAGTTTCTGAAGACCTCTGACGGTGAAAAGGAGGCTGGGGGTGAGCACACAAGTGAACTTCCGGTTGGCCCGTTGGGCCGTTTTCGCCATCCCCAGGCCTCAGGAGGCTTTCCTGAAACCTGGGGAGAGCGAAAATGGCCGAAAAGAAGGCTGAAAGGAGCTGACATAGGGCAACGCCTCGCGTGCCCTCAGATATGGCTCCGCGTGCCACAGGTTTGCCATCACTGCACTAAAGGGAAGAAGGAGATTTGGAATCTTTAACTAGGTCAGAATAATTATTTGTTCCTATATGTCTGGGCTATTCATTGCCTGGGTCAACTTCAGGCCATATTCACATAGTCTCCTGACCCTGCCACAAGCACTTCCTGGTCCCAGTTCTCATGTTCTTATACCTTTGCCTGTATTTCAAGGCAGCCTATAGCTGGGGTAGCTGAAAGAGGTTTTCTGGTGTTCTATTGTAGAAGTTATGCTGTGTAATATTCTGCCTCAAGACTCCGCATGCAGGCAATATATGGCACATGAATGTTCATGGGGAAGGCAGCCTAAAATCACATGTTCCAGCTGGTTCCACAAGTTTCCTTGGTGGCGCTGTGGTTAGAATGCAGTATTGCAGGCTGATTCTGCCCACTGCCAGGGGTTCGATCCTGACTGGCTCAAGGTTGACTCAGCCTTCCATCCTTCTGAGGTCGGTAAAATGAGGACCCAGATTGTTGGAAGCAATATGATGACTCTGTAAACCGCTTAGAGAGGGCTATAAAGCACTGTGAAGTGGTATATAAGTCTAAGTTAGTGGTATTGCTATTTCCTGTGGAACCATACCCTCTCTGCCCCTCAGTCCTCTTTTTGCTGTGAAGGTAATTAATCCTCCAGCTCCAACAACCATTTTTATTTCCTTTAATGGACAAATTGTTTGACCAGTTGCTGACATCCCCCAAAGGTGTTGGAGTGTCAGAGGTTGGTTAGCTGACCACATACAGAGGTTACACATTTGATTATCCTTATGAAGAGACAAAAAAACACAAATTACTGAGCCAGCAACATGTTGATTGTGGCTTTTGTCTGCCATCAGTTCTGAACTCTGGCATGGCAGGCTGAGGGGGCAGTGATGCAGACCTGCTCAGGTGGCACCACAAAGGAACTCTTTGGGAGCAGCCCAATTTCAGGAGTCACAGTTTTCCATTAGTACTGGCACAGCAATGAAAGCAAAGCTAGACAATTGTGTGAATTTCCTTTCAGCCAAACCTGTAATCATACAGGCCTTTATATGCATTTTCTTAAAGGCTTGCTTTCTCTTCCACACAATTGATAGGGGACCTCAGTATAGATTATTTTGTTTGCAGCTCAGCATTCACAGTCTGTGCTTCAGATAGTCAAGAGGATAACCATCATCTCTACTTGCAGATCATCAGCTTCTTGAAAAACCTGTTTTTTGCTAGCACACAACCATCACAGGTAGGATTTTGCAATGTGCTTGAAACAAGCTTTGTTAGGACCATTTCTTATGTTGTGGAAAAAGTACAAGCTCTGTCACAAAGACATTGAAGCAATTGGGAAAAGTTGAAAGTGAGTAATGCACAGTGATGATAAATCACTTTAAATTTACTTTCAGAGTCCCATAATTATGTCATTTCTCAGCTACTCATGTGGTAACAATTTTCAACTGAAACTGCCCTTGAGTTAGGATTAGGTTTGGTAATTACATGTTTGTGGCTATGCAGTTTTCTTGGCAATAGTAATGAAATGATTTATTATCACTTTCTGGGATTTCCCCCCCACACACACACACACACTTTAGCCTACAACCTTGAAATCTCCTGGTGATCTCTCACCCAAGTACTAACCACCATCAAACCTGCTTATCTTCCGAATCTAAAAAACATCAGCCAAGTTCTGCCACCATCTACAGTAGAGATGTGAAGGCCCGGAAAAAAACCGGAAAAATTTGGAAAAAAACCGTTGGTTTTTTTTTTTTCATTTTTTTCCTGAAGGCTTTTTTGTTTTTTTTCAAAAAATTGGAAAAATTGAAAAAAGAAAAAAAAACATTGTGGAATTATTTTATTTTAAAATGATGAATAAAATATTTTAAGACAGGGTGATCAAATATTTTCTAAATCATTTCTAT
>QLTV01004398.1:356891-376718 GCA_003457575.1 Thermophis baileyi
CCTGGAGCTTTTCCTGGCTTTTGTCTGTGAAATAGGTCTTGCACTTCCTTTTCTGTGATCACTAGGGGTTGTGAACCCAATGGGATGGGGTCAGTTGTAAGAGGCTTGGCTGTTGTTGGTGTGTCTGAGATGGGGGTTGTGGAGATAGGTGGCTGTAGTTTCCTTTCAAACCTGCAGTAAAACACGTTCAGGTCATCTGCCAGTTGTTGATTTCCTTCAGCCTGGGAAGGAGGTTTGCCATAACCAGTGATATTTTTAAGAGTTTTCCACATGTTTGCTGGTTCATTTGTTGAGAACTGATTCTTTAGCTTTTCAGAGTAGCTTCTTTTTGCTGCTCTGATCTCCCTTGTTAATACATTTCTGGCCTGATTGTACAGCATTTTATCATTTATATTATTTCATTTCTTGTCGCTTTTACTAAAAAATTAATCAGTGCTATTTCTAAGCAAGTGAATTTAGTTCAAATAAGTTTTCTCAATAGTAACTCTGAGCTTCATATCCAATAAGTGTGTTTAATATTGCCAGACTCTTACATATTTTAAATACCATTTTGTTCATTAATAATCTGCTGAAATATTTTTATTTTGCGCAGCTAAAAGCTAGTTAACCAGGACCAACACCTGTTTTCTCTCTTTTAAATGTAATTTATTATCATATGCAAATACATTGCTTTTCATCTGTCTGTGTCTGATTGCTGTCAAATTCTACCTAATTTCTACCTTCCCATAAGAATTATGTAGGTAGATTTCAAAACAGGGTGGATCACAAAATAACCGCCTATTTAGCTCTGTTTCATGAAGTACTGTTTTGATAGTAGATATTTTGCTTGTGCCCTCTAGTTTCAGGATCAAGCATTTCCTCTTCCCTTAATGAGGTGGAAGAGAAATAACACAATAAAGAGATGGCCTTCACACTTCTAGATTTTTTACAGCTTTTCTAGATTCTTGATGCAAAACATTTGGCACACATTTTGTTAATGTTGAAACAAGGAATCTAAACAGCTCATTTCACTGGCATACTCTCTGTAAGACAATTCTAATGTTTCATAGATTTGAAACATATTGGGTAAATGTAATGGTTAATCTTATTTTATTATTTCTTACCATCTGGAACATTCAGAAAATGATTTAGAGCATAATTTTTGGATAATGAAAAAAGGTAACTGTCATGAAGAGTCACAGATTTATAAAATCAGAAATGGCATGAAAACTATTAAAGCAGGAATGTTAACTTTCAAAGTGAAATTGACCTAGCTTTTCATTTTAAAAAAATATAAATTTCTTTATCCAACATACTAATGTGCAATTAGTGTTATGTATAGGTAATGATTTTCATGAAGGCTGGCTGTAGTATTTGTTAAGCATGTATTTTAGAACCCAGTTGGAGCCCCTTGTTTTGTACAAACACAACTAACTGGAGTGGGGAGAACAAATCCATTCATAAATATGTTGGAAATTAATACTGATTTATTACGTTCATTAAGTCAGTATCAGCTCATACTGAACATAAAGGTAGATCTTCTCCAGGATAATCTGTCCCTAGACTGGTCCTTTACACCATCACTTCTCTAGGAAATTAATGTAGAAAGTTTGAAAAAAGAGAGAGAAATAGAACAAGATTTGTGTATCTGTTTGATTGAATTTATGAAGTTCCAAAGGTATTGGCTAATAGGTACTAGATTGAATGGATATTTAGGGCACTTCCACATCATTGCTTATTTTATGTTATGTTGGGTTTGACTTTGGCTTGACTGTTCTCACAATATTGTTTGAGGAAATTGATATGTTTGTTGTCCGTGTTTCTTTTAATCTCTGGGAGACTACAAATTTGTGGTAATCTGTTTTATTAGTGGGGAAACGTGCCTTACTCAGCCATAGGTTTAAGGCAAGACAGCCATTAATCTTCTTTGTATCATCCCAAAGTTCTACATCTTATTCTTAGACCTTTTCTCTAGCTGTATATTCTGTTTGGAACGTATCTCTTCCTTGTTCCAATTAAAAGTTGTAGAAACATGCAACCATTCTCATAACTATTGGGCAAAGTGACTGATTTCAAATTTGCCAACATGCTATTTCTTTCAGAACACTTTCCTGATATGGAATTCATAGGAGTTTTTAAATGGCAGCAAGTTAGCTGGAAAGATGCTAGGGGAGGATTTTAGTGCATTTCTGTGTTTATTCTTCACCATCAACTTTTTCTCCGCCTAGCTACACATCACAACAACCTCTCTAATTTAGCTTGTCAAACTACCAAATACTGAAAAATGATGGGACTGGGCAGTGGGCACTAACAACTTATTTAATTTCCTTTTGTGTGTAGCAAGGGTGTGGGAATTTGTACTGCTCCATGACTAATAAAAATGTTCTTTAAAGTCTCTTTTTGTTAAATGTAGGGTAAGCACTAATTGGCTTGTGGGATTCTCTCTGTGTTCTCAGTGTTTCAAGACTGAAAGATTTTAAGTTACTTGTGCTTAGTTTCAAACTGATTTATGAGGAATGAGAATGTGGGTGTTGTGGAAACGCTCATACTGTAAGCCTGCAAGTTAAAATAATGCTCATAATGGTTTAGGTGGAATAAATGATGGATATCAATATAATTTTATGTAATCTGCTTGTAAAAGAATGTGAGACTATGTTGAGCAATTTTATTATGGTGGCGTCCCACAAACTGATATATCCTGATATGCTGGCATTGTAGCTCCTCAATTTCCAGTTAGTTTCTAGAGAATAACATCTGCATTATGGAAAAACAATTAAACATCCTTCCAGATGCTAGTATGGAAACATGAATTTAAAGAAGAGAAGAATAGCACCCGAGGAAGTGGAATTGCTTAGGAGAATGATTTTAAAAAATCAACTAATAAATCCCCAATGCAGGGAACTCCAGCCAGTGACCTGCAGGTGCTTCCCATTCTATTCCTACTATCTCTATCCCAGTGCAGCTTATGTATAGGTTGTCAAACAACCTAGGTTATCCAACCTTATCCAAAATTAATCACCTACAAGTTTTTCTTGATATCAATGAAATGTAGATGTTTCTGTTGTTTAAAAAAGTATATTGAATCAAAATCCATTCAGTAGTTTGATTAAGAGGAGCTAATATATCATACTTTATTTTACACACACAGTTTGCAACTTACCTTATCTTACTCCTCATATGTTCCTTCTGAACTTGACAGTGTTGTGGTGATAAACTAAGCTTGATGGATGGCAATAAATGGGTGTTTATATATATATATGTTTCACCACAAATATCCCACAAGCTCAGTAAGCACGTGTGATCATATTAATCAGCCTTTAGTATCTTTTCTAAATTCTTTTTAAATATTTTTAGAAGGCTAATATATGAGTTTCCCATTAACTGAGTTCTAGAAATCTGAACACTGCACTTAGCAAAACAAAAACAAAAAAACCAGAAATTACATCAGATACCAAGAGCCATATTCAAAAGAAAGTGCCTAAGAGAATCAGTTCTCTGTAGGTTTGACTGTGTTTGTGTATTTGCTTTCTGATCGGCAAATCAAAACTTCTGCCACAGGGAGAAGTTGGTTTTTCAAACTAAACAAAAAGGTTGTCTATTTAGTAGCACCTTCTTTCTTTAATTTTCACCTTTTTAAAAAATGCACTTTTGGATTAGAGCCACTCTAATGGGAGGTGCAGAGTTTAGACTGGGATTTTGTGTTTCAAAATAGTATCTGGATAACTTTTTAAATCACATTATTATTGTGCAATGTTTTTTCTACATCTTGATTTAAATTTAGTAGACTTGACTTGCTGTATTTTTGAGCTATAAGATAGCCAGCCCTCCTGGTAAGGAAACCAGGTGAAGGGACAGCATTCACATCCATAAATCAGCAGACTCTGATTAGCATCTGTCACAGTGTCATGCTGCATTTATGTAAAACCACAAGTAAGCTCAGAATATTGAGAATCTGGCTGCCAAAAAATTGTTCTGTAGGTCATTTAAACTTGCTATGGGATGTTTATTCATTAACTCTATTACCCAAAATAGTCTGGCTTCTTAAAGAACTTTAATTATTCTTCTCCCCACCTTTATTTTTGGCAGGAAGAAATTCTTCAGTTAGACTACGAGACTGTGATGCTGCGATGCACGGAGACATTTGATGATGATTTGTAACTGAACATGTTTGCATTAAAGTGCAGAAATATAGCTGCTGTTTAACATTTCCCCACTTTCCTTAAAAAAGGAAAAAGAAGCATTACCACGGGAGACGTTACTACAATTTCTCATCATACATCATGTTGCAAACAGTTCTGTTTATGTTGGCTTTACAGTTTCTCAACAGTTACTTTACGTGTATCGAAGTTTAACATTCATAAAGTTCTTTTATAAATATGTGTCTTCAGTGTGGATCCCTCCTTAATGCACCATTGGAGGCTGGATGTGTGTGTGTTGATTCTCGCCTTCTTCCGCCTGCTTCCAATGTCTCTCAGTGCCCATCTTGGGGGTTTTAGTTAGAGTCTTAATTGGTGAAGTTCTCAGTCTGGTTTATTGTGTAGTCACCTGAAACATATGATCAGGAGTTATTTTGAAGGAAATCCTGTTTTATTCTTTTTTTAATGGCCTATTTTAAGGAGCCTGAAGCTGCTGTTGTAATGAAGTTAGGCAAGTGGCAAAAAAGTTTGCGCTCTTTTTCCCTTTTGGGAGGGTGTCTTATTAAGTAAATAGATTCCTTGGGTTGAGCAAGTAACAGCTTAGGAAGGACAAAGGCAAAATGGACTGCTAAATTGGCCACGCCCACCCAGTCACATGACCACCCAGCCATGACCACCCAGTCACATGACCACCCAGTCACATGACTACCTAGCCATGCCCACCCAGCTGGTCCGGCCCCCCAACAGTCTGAGGGACTGTGAATCGGCCCCCTATTTAAAAAGTTTAATGACCCCTGCTATAGTTAAAGTTAAAAACTAAGGGCAAACTACATGTGATACCAATTGTTTCATTAATGAAAACAGCTTTCTCTCAACCTGGTGCCTTTAGATATGTTGGAACATATTCCCAGAATTCCAACCAAGCAAGGCCCAGATTAGTGAAAGTCCCTTTAAAATTTAGATGCTTTCTGTACTTGTGGCATCATCTCAAGGAAAATTCACAATAAAATGGTGATTTGAAAAGTATTATAAATGCTGAATTTCTGTACATTCTTCCTTTATCAATATTATTAATTTATTAATATTATTAAGAGCCGCGGTGGCGCAGTGGTTAGAGTGCAGTACTGCAGGCTACTTCTGCTGATCACCGGCTGCCAGCAGTTTGGCAAATCGAATCTCACCAGGCTCAAGGTTGACTCAGCCTTTCATCCTTCCGAGGTCGGTAAAATGAGGACCCAGATTGTTGGGGGAAATATGCCGCTTAGAGAGGGCTGTAAAGCACTGTGAAGCAGTATATAAGTCAGTGGTTCTCAACCTTCCTAATGCCGCTGCCGCGACCCCCGCCCTGCCCCCTCCCCGCGCGTGCGCGTTGCCAGGCGAGAAGCGATGAGGTGACAAAGGGGGCGTGGCACCAAGATGGCGGGCTAGCACGCGCGGCCCTTCCGTCGGCGCCTGCGCATTCGAGGGCCGCCCGTGTGTCGCACCATCCCCGGGTACTCGTATGTGGATGGATAGAGGAGCGGTGTCTAGGTTCCTAAGTCCCAATATGTCACGTGATGCCACAGTGATGATGTGAGTTTGACACCTCTGGGTTAGAGGAAATGTTGGGAAGCTATTATTTCTGCGAAAAGTGGAATTAACAAAGTACTAACTGAAAAAAGTATTCAAAATTATCCCATATTCAGTTTCCTTACTTTAAGTCTATAAACAGCTGCACATATTTACTAAGTATGTTTTCAGAAGTATGCTTACAAGACCATGCTGTACTGATAGAAGAGAATATTTGTATCTCAGAGTTGAACTGGGGCACCCTTGATGCCTTGGTAGTTTTCTTGCAGGCTATTCATTACCAAATTAGGTAACATCCTCATGTAATGGTCATGTTATCTAGTGATGATGTTACCTAGTTTAGTGATGAAATGTCTGCAAGAAAACTACCAAGATGTTGTGTTTAACTTCGTAGCATGTAAAGGCTGTGTCATTCATGTGGAGATTCACCAAAAACCACTATTTAGCTAGGGGGTGCCTAAATCTTTTCTTGCACTTGTAAGGAAGTTCCCTGGAGAACTTTATGCTAGTTGTCATCTCTCTAGACTCTTATGGGGCAAAATTGGAGACAGGAATGCATGTGTAGCATCCTGAGCTTCTGGAAAAAGTTGGGATGTAAATCTAACAAGTAATAGTAAGTAACAGCTGTTATCTGAATTATCTGGATAAAGAATATGGCAATTTATTAAACTTTTTTCAGATGTCAAGGATGGACATTTCTAGAATAGGTCCAAAATACAGTAGTCTGGTAGTTCTGTTGTCTTTATAGTACTTTTTTAATAGCTTCTGTAAATAAACTGGAGAAGGGTATCTATTACTTGCAATCATGCAGTAGTGTTATGCTGCAAGGAAAAAAAGCAATTAAGGGCAGCTATTAACAATCTTCCCTTATTCAGCAAAGTTATCATTATATGGATATTTTTAGAAATGAGACAGTACCATCTGAAACTGTTAAAATATGCATAAATGGTAATTTATTCAGTTATTAATGATATTCAATCCTAACAAACATATCACCAGTGTATTTGTTTCTGTTCTATTCTTCCAAGTCATGATATACTCAAGGCAGTTTACAAAGCTGCCACAATAGTGAAAAATTATTAAACATATTACTTAGCCCTAGATATAAAAAAGGGGTTACAATCTCACATATGTTGAATGCAGGAGTAGGTTCCACTTACCTTCCGTACCGGTTCGCATCGCGATGGAAGTGCGCGTTTTGCGCGCGTGCGTCACTTCGCTCGCACGCTGCCTACGTCACAACACGGAAATAACACTGCGCATGCGCAGAAGCCTCTGCGCATGCGCAGAGGGTTCTTTTCCAGCCGCGGCGACCGGAGAACCGGTTCGGGGGCATGGACAGCCGGCCGCTGCAGCCAGTTTCTCTGCAGAGATTAGCGGAGACACTAATTTACCAGATACTTTGGAATAAAGTTTTGTTATATCAAAAATTAAGATTGGTCACACTCATTGACCCAGGAAATCTGCCAGAGTGACTCCATCACAAATTGATACTAAACTAGCCAGAATGTGATTTCCTGCTACTGAAATCATTTGTCTTGTTTCTCTATACAGAAAAATTATTTCAACCCTGTACCAAAGAATTACTTCAAGATTTGAAATGTTAGGCTCAGCTGCCAATTGCTTGCCAGCCTGCAGATCAGCAAGCCCTTTTGCCTTTAGTTACAGTATTCTTGCCAAACTTGTTAGTGATGATGGCTACAAGGCAGGACACAAGTACAGAAAGTGGCATTCATTTTAAGCACATTCTGGACTAGATTAGATTAGATCTGGACCCAGCACAAGAATGACGCACATGTTTGTAGTCCTTTCTTTTTCAAATGCATGCCCTATTGCTTAAATTAGGATGTCCATTGTTTCCCTAAACAATGTTTATTTGTTTGTTCATCAAATTCCTATCACTGCTCATATCACCTTAGTGATTCCGGGTGGTTTAAAACTTATTGTTTTACGAACAGTTTACTTAGAGTGGTATAAATCTAATTTTGGTCATGACAAAGGCCAACGCAGTATGAGCCGAGGTGGCGCAGTGGTTAGAGTGCAGTACTGCAGGCTACTTCAGCTGACTGTTCAGCAGTTCAGCAGTTCAATTCTCACCGGCTCAAGGTTGACTCAGCCTTCCATCCTTCCGAGGTGGGTAAAATGAGGACCCAGATTGTTGGGGGAAATATGCTGATTCTGTGAACCGCTTAGAGAGGGCTGTAAAGCACTGTAAAGCGGTATATAAGTCTAAGTGCTATTGCTATTGCTATTCATTTTTTTAAAAAAACTGTCCAAGAGACTTTTTTTCATATTAGTTATGAAATCCACCTTATCTCCATTTGAATGACTCATTAAGCATAAAATTAAAATCAGTATGGCATAAAATTAAAAGTAATATGGTTAAGTACACAGATTAAGGCAAATTTAATATGGTGAAGGGTTTTGTCCACTAAAAGGTATTCTGGTATTTGTTACATATCTAATTGCTTTTGCATAACTAATTATAAAGAGAAAGTCTGGGCACGTATACATAATATCTATTTACATGCATGTGTGCCATAGAAGGAATCAGTGGAAAAGAGGATATTCTACAACTTTGCTTTCTTTATGTGAATGGAACAAGCTTTTCCTATTCTCATTTCTTCACATGATCAGCCACTGCCCCATGCCAATTTGCTCCTTGGAATGGAGGGGATCATTAAGCCGAGGTGGCGCAGTGGTTAGAGTGCAGCACTGCAGGCTACTTCAGCTGACTGCTAGCTGCAGTTCAGCGGTTCAAATCTCACCGGCTCAAGGTTGACTCAGCCTTCCATCCTTCCGAGGTGGGTAAAATGAGGACCCAGATTGTTGGGGGCAATATGCTGACTCTGTAAACTGCTTAGAGAGGGCTGTAAAGCACTATAAAGCGGTATATAAGTCTAAGTGCTAGTGCTATTGCTATTAAGCCAGAATTTGTCAGAATCTCTTCTTTCTTATTTATAAAGAAGCATACTACAGCACATTCTCCAGTTGTTCGTAGGCAGCAAGCAAGACCTTGCTGATGCCACCATGGTGAATAGAAGAACTTCTTATAGATTTATAACTGCTCATAGTTTTTTTAAAAAAAACAAGAGGTTTTCTTTTGCAATAACCCCATGCAGCTCTAAACTCTGGATTCAAGAGACTCATGGGATGCTATTAAAGTGAGCTAATGGGATTTTAGGCTTCATTCCAATGTTAATAATCATGAAAGGGACACAACACCTGTTGTGCATGTGTCTAGCTACCTTGATTTATTCCAAATATCCATGCAAACTATTCAGATATATATACGAGAGCTATGATGAGAAGCAGAGTTTGAAGGCTTCCATTCATATTTCCTAATAGCCATGTAGAGAAAGAAGATGCAATTGCTAGGCTGGGAAGTAGTGTATGTAACTTATCCTTTTGCTTAATTCAGAGTAACGATACTCAAAGTGTAAAACCAGTATTAAATCTGAAATGAAGACTGAAGAGTACACATACAGGTGGTATGAAAAAAAGGAGATACAACATAGAAATAGAATATTTTATTTGGCCACATGCAATTAGACACACTTAACCATATAACAGGAAACTGAAATGGGCAGAAAGGACCTGATTTGGCCTTCCATAATGCCCTATGGTTAATCAGATCCAAATCCCTTTTTTCAAAATTTTAGAAAATATTGATTTGCAATGCAAACCCAGGGGTGAGTTCTTCTTTTCTTTGCTGCCGGTTCACTCACTGGTGTTTCACATGCGCGCGCTTCACACACGCTTCACGCATGCGCAGTACTTAAAAAAAGCTACGCATGCGCAGAAGCGAAAAACAAGATGGCGCCGTCTATGGCGCCGCCGAAAAAACCGGTTCGGGGGCGTGGTCACTGTCGGTTCTAGCGACCCAGGCCGCCAAGTTACTACTGGTTCTATAGAACCAGTCCGTACCGGGAGGAACCCACCTCTCTGCAAACCTTAAATGTGATATGATGCAATCACGAACAAGTCATCAGTGCAAATCCGTCCGAAATCAGAACACAGAAAATAACTGTCAGCATGAAGTAGGGCTTATTAGTAAACCAAAATGGCCTACCCCCAAGAGAATGATCAAAAGCATTTCCTCATGCATGTCAGATTACTGATATTTTTCTTTGGGTACAGTTTAAAATAAGGCACAACATTATACAAACATATATTTATCTGGATAAAGTACAGATAGTCCTCAACTTATGACTGGTCACTTAGCAAATGTTTGACGTTACAAGGAACCCCCCCCCCAAAGGTACATATGACCCAGATTCAAAATTCTGATGGCCACCCCACCCCCCACAATCACATGGATGCATTTTGGGTGCCTGGCAACCGGCCCTGATTTAGGGCCATTTGCAGCATCCTGTCATCATGTGATGATTTACATTTTTGCTGGAAACCAAAGTTTAGTATCCTCCAGAGCTTTTATAAACTTAACCATTCTGATGATTAAAAAAAATAGGGGGACACCAAAAGTTCAAAGCATGCAAATTTAGGGCTTGATCAACTGCATCCAATCAGTTCAGCTGAGATAAAGTTTGAGGCTGTATTTATTGAAACCTTAGCCTGATGCTTTAGAATTAGTTTATTCGTCTTCCCAAGAATTATGCTCAGTTTTCCATCATGGAAAAGAAAATCCTTTCCCATGACCCACACCTGTACTTTCCACTCCCTAAATAAATGATTTCCTGAAATGATGCTATAAAGAAATTGACATTCAGGATTCTTCCAGTCGGGGGCGGCGGGTGGGTGGGAGAGGAAATCATGGAACTGTTTTCTGGACATTAGTCCAGCCACACACAACTCAAGGGCCACGAAACCCACAAAAATGAAGACAGTTTTTCAGAAGCTTAGGAAACCGGGGGTTTCCCCCCACCCTTCTGGTGCAGATTTAAACCTTTGTGTTAATATCATTATCAGAGTTCCTTTCAGAATCAGCTTTGTTGCTCTTCTGTTCCTTTGCACCTCGGGTAGCCAGCTGCTTAGGGCACATTGGAAGATATTTAAACCAGTTAGCAACACAGAACTTGGAACCTATTCCAAATGGAAGATCATAGATATGCAGGTTGTTCACAGTGCCGTCAGACTCTTCATTATAATCTTTTCTCCAAGCGAGGAGTCCTCGTTCTTCTTGGCTTCCTGCAAAACGGAAGTACGATTAGATTAGATTAGATTAGATTAGATTAGATTAGATTAGATTAGATTAGATTAGATTAGATTAGATTAGATTAGATTAGATTAGATTAGATTAATAGAGTTGGAAGGGACCTTGTAGGTCATCTAGCCCAACCCCCCGCTCAAGCAGGAGTCCCTACACCATTTCAGCAGTCCAATCTCCTCTTGAAAGTCTCAAGTGTTGGAGCTCTCACAACCTCCGAAGGCAAGCTGTTCCACTGGTTGATCACTCTCACTGTCAGAAAGTTTCTCCTTATCTCCAGGTTGAATCTCTCCTTGGTCAATTTCCATCCATTATTCCTTGTCTGGCCTTCTGGTGCCTTGGAAAAGATCTTCTCTGCACTTTTTCTAGAGTCTCAACGTCTTTTTTGTAGTGTGGTGACCAAAGCTGGATGCAGTACTCCAGGTGTGGTCTAACCAAGGCCTTATAGAGTGGTATTAGTACCTCCCTAGTCCTAGATTGTAACCCCTTATTAATGCAGTTTAGGATTGTATTGGCTTTTTTGGCCGCCGCTGCACACTGCTGGCTCATGTTTAGCTGGTTGTCTACTAAGACCCCAAGATCCCTCTCGCAGTCACTGCTATCGAGTGTGGTTTCACCCAGTTTATATGTATATTTTTGGTTTTTCTCACATAAGTGTAGGACTTTACTTTTCTCTGCATTGAATTTCATTTTATTAGATAGGGCCCAGTGTTCAAGTCTGTCAAGATGGTGAATAGCAAGGCCCCTCAACTAAGTTATATTATGGTTATTTGCTGTTACTGGTAAATACTAGTACTAGTATCAGAAATACTAGGATCAGAAAGTGTGATTTTAAAAAAGCCCACACAAAAGGTCAGGGGAAGTAGACAGAAAATTTGACCATCTATTCGTCCCAATTCTTGGCAGAAGGAATTTTCCTTGTACTCTTTCTCCTCAGTACAATAGTTTCTGCTCCCCACTATTCAGCTAATTTAGGATACACACAGTATTGCTTTGAGGAAAGAAATAACTTGCACCACTTTTCTCCAACATGATAGATTATCTGGCACTCCTTCAACTAGCTGACCACATGCTATCACAGCAAAAGCATCTGATTAGGAGGCTTCCAGTATTGGGGGGGGGGGAAGCGTGCAACATCTAACAGCTGCAAGCCTACCTGTCCCTCAGGATGAAAAGATTACAATAAATATTTCCCATAATGTACTTGATCAGTGATAACAAGATTGTAAGTGACAGAAATATGTTTCTCACATTCTTTCTTTCCAAAATATGTAACATGAGACATGCACAAATCCACAAGACCAGTTCTAAAATAGAAATATCCGTGATCCCACTCAACAATGCAACGCTCCTGCTTTACTCAGGTGACAACACCAAGAATGCTAAGTGGTTTTTACCAAGTGGGTAAGGCCAAACCACATGACTCTTTCCTAAGGAATTGGCACGAATATTCCTATAGGCACTGACTCTGTGCTCAGGGTACTGTATATGCATGAATGTAATTATATCATTTACTTTGCACCATCAATAGAACCATCAATAGAACAACAAATTCTGACACGGCTAGGTAGCATCTCAATCTTATCTTCAGGGGCAGCAATTAGAAAAGTATAAATGGTTTTCTATTTTTATGTCACATAGTACTGAACTGCTTGTGGAAAATGTTTTGTACTGTTCCTGATAATGGGATCTAGCCAGTTCCAAAACTAAGCATTTAATACAGAACAAAAATTAAATTCTGCATAATTTCTCTGATTTTACTTACAATTAGATAAAAATTTAATTAAGCTCTGTTGTGTTTTAAAGCGAGTGGCCATATAAATCTTATAAATAAAATAACTAAATTAATA
The DNA here is from genome assembly GCA_003457575.1 of Thermophis baileyi. Classification (NCBI taxonomy): domain Eukaryota; kingdom Metazoa; phylum Chordata; class Lepidosauria; order Squamata; family Dipsadidae; genus Thermophis; species Thermophis baileyi. The sequence continues at coordinate 369,593 of QLTV01004398.1, forward strand.
TTTGGTGGGGTGATCATTGCTTACTTTTTTATTACTTCTCCCACAGCCATTTAAACATCATAATCTCTTGGCAACTTTTACAAGGGCCCTTGGAGTATCATTGAGGACTCTCAAGGACCACTAGGCAGCCCTGGAGTAAGAAATTTTATATCCATAAACAAAGTCTCAAAATGCAAGTGTAGCCTTTATTCTTACTGCTGCACTACAACCATAAATGCTATCATAAATTCAAGGAAGATGAACCATGATCAATAATTACCTGGAATAGTGTTATCAAGAAAAAAGCCCAGGAATCCGCCAACAAACATGCCAGTAGTTAGCAGCACCTGGATCACTTGGTCTAGCTGTACAGTTCCTAGAAAGAGAATTTATTTATTTATTTTTCTTTATTTATTTTGTCAAACACGTATTAGATAGTACATATAAGTATAAACATGATTTGAATACATGAAATGAATACGAATAAAATTAAAAGGGTACATTAGGACAGGGACGGTAGGCATGCTGGTGCGCTTATGCACGCCCCTTACAGACCTCTTAGGAATGGGGTGAGGTCAACAGTAGACAGTAGTAGACAGTACTGAATCATGAATAATGAAGTAAACAGTAGAGAATCCAGTGAGTATCAGAACAAATCACAACCTCCCAATCCTTTCCCAAGGGAAGAAAGGCGAGTCATTTGAAATGTTCTTTTTTCTTTTAATAATCAGGCCATGGCATTTACTTTACACTAAAAACATTTGTAGTCCATGCGGAATGTTCATTTTGTTTCTGTCTTCTACACAGAAACCCTGGTAATGAGTACTTCCCAAATTACTGCATAAATTATCCATGTACCCCTTTGATAAACAAACAAGGAATATAAGAGTATAGGATTCAGTTTTGCAATTTCACATCAATAGACCGTTGACTTTAGCATCATGAATGGGACGCTTTTTGAAGGACTCAATTTTCAATACTCCAATTCCTTAGTTAGCTCTCATCCAGCAACTGGTAATTTGATTGCTATGCTTCAACCAGTTGAAGTTGCTGGTTCAGTCCTTCAATACATCCTTTTTATGTTAATGATCTACTAGATTTATCTAACAGGAAATCATCCAAGTCTGAGCAATGCTTTAGAATGCTGTATTGTACAAGATATGTGCAATAATCTAATTATAGTACTCAGTAAATTGCCCAAAATGTTGTCACGAAGGTTCAATTGAAGCTGTAGCTTTGCAACTTGAATTCACTGGAGCCAAATTTCAGATCTGATAAATACTGGCAGCTCAAATATAGATTTGCGTGTATATATTTCCCAAAGAAAGTTTTTTTTTGTAAAAGTTTTTTTTTTTTGAAAGTTGAGTAATATCATACAGTAGAATAAATAAATAAAGGGTGAATAAATCAGAGCTGAAAAACCTTAAACTATGTTAGATGCTGATAGTATCACTTAATATTCCTCATATTTGACTACACCAGCTGGGATTTACAATATTACTAATAGTCTCCTCACTTCTGATCTAAATCACAGCATTTGCAGTCATATTCTCCTCATTATATAAGCCACATGTAACAATATTTTTGCATATCCAAAATATCTTTTAGAATAAATAGAGAAGCATGGTAGAGTATGAAACCTACAGTGTAGAAGACTAATATATGATAATACCTCCCCATTTTTGTTGTACTTCTAATTATTGCTGTGACTTCAGATGAAAGGTGACAATCAAAGCTGTAATCCTATGTACCTGTTTTTAGTTTTTCTGCATTGTTCTCCACCCAGTGTGGAACGGTCAAGCCAGCAAATATAGAAAATCCAAAGATGAATATGTTTCTTGAAGAATTCATGTCTGTGTACTGACAAAGAGGTATAATTGAAAGAAAATATATTAACTTACGCCAGTAGGCATGTTTTTCGCCCTGCATTTACCTGCATCCAAAACGGGCCGCGTGGGGACTCCTGGGAGGGGTGGGAGGGGCAGGGCGGGGCCAGCCAGGAGTGGGATTTGGGGGTTCTCCGAACTTAGCTAGAATCTTAGCTAGAGGTTCTCCCAAACCCCTGCGAACCCCCAGCAGCCCACCCCTGGTTAGCATTGATTGATACTACAAAGGGGAACCTGCTGGAAATTCCTAGGTTGTTGACTAGATTGAGAAGTTGTGAAAAGTCTCCTTGAAAAAGATACAGATAGTCCTCGACTTACAACCACAATTGAGACCAAAATTACCAAGTAAGATGGTAGTTAAATGAGTTTTGCACATATTCCGATCTTTCTTGCTTGTTTAGTGATTCACAGCAGTTGTTAAGTTAGCAATACGGTTGTTAAGTAAATCTGGCTTACCCATTGACTTTGCTTATCAGAAGGTCACAAAAGGTGATCATATGACCCAAGGACACTGCAATCATCATAAATACTTGTTAGTTGCCAAGCATCTGAATTTTGGTCATGTGACCATGGGGATGCTGCAACAGTCATGAGTGTGACACAAGGTCATAAATCATCTTTTTCACTGCTGTTGTAACTTCAAATAGTCACTAAAAGAATGGTGTTAAGTTGAGGACTCTCTGTAGTAGCAAATCAGTTCCACAATGCTGCCAAGAAAAAATTGCATGAATGCTGTTTCCTGGAGTCTAATTCAATTCAAGGGCACTTCTGCTTAACTTTACATACTCAGAGTGCAACGGGACAAGTTCCTGAGCCCAAGAACATAGATTCTAAAATCCAACACTGGGTAAACAAGAGCCAGGAGAGACAGAAGTAAAGAAGAGAAGCAACATAGGCTTAGTAAAGCATATATTGTAAATGAAGCATATATTGTAAATATTCTCTTCTACTGTTATAGTAAAGCATATATTTAAAATATAGTAAATAAATTGGGTTATGACAGGACATGAGAATTTGGTAGCTAAAGTAAAGGTTTCATAGGAAAGACTGAAGAAGAGAGGTAGTTGATAGTCCCACAATAGGATAGGAAAAGAGAAGGATTAGTGGGGGGGGGGGGTTGGGAGAGAAGACCTTCAGACAGGAAGGATGGTAGGAGTGAATAGCTGTGGAGAAGAACTGATTCTAATGACGCTTTCTAAGATAACTAAAGGAATAAAATACCCAAGGCAAAAAAATGGATGTCAATACATGTAAATGAATCAGATTGTATGTATATTACAATAAACACTTGTTTCTGGGTCCAATTCCATTCAAGGTTTGCTTCAGGGGTGGGTTCTAATTTATCTCGCTGCCGGTTTCTTTCTCCCGCGCCGCGTAGCCGCGCCTTGTGGGTGTGTGCGCGCTTTGCGCGTGCGTGCATGCACAGTGCCGAAAAATAAAAAAATCCCCCCCAAAAAAGCCAAAAACAAAAGGCGACACATGCGCAGTGCCAGAAACTTTTTAAAAAAAAAAAAATCCCCCCCCTCAATTTTTTCCCCCCAAATAAATTCCCCCAAAAAAATTTTTTCAAAAAAAAAATATTCCCCAAAAAAAAGATGGCGTCCACGGACTGGCTCCGTGACATCACCATGACGTCACCAGCGGGTTGCTACCGATTCGGGTGAACCGGTCCAAACTGGGAGATACCCACCTCTGCTTTGCTTCCAGGTCAGTTCAAAGTGTTGGTTATTATTTTTAAAGTCCTATATGGCATAGGTTACCTAAGGAATCATCCCATCCCCATCACCTCAGCCCATCTCACCTGGTCAGGTAGAAAGGTATTTTACAGATCCCTCAGTTAAAGAATTTTGACTGGTGGGGTCCAGGAAGAGGGCATTCTCTGCCATTGTCCTTGTCCTATGGAATATCTTTCCTCCAGAGGTGAAGCAGCCCCCCCCCCCAAGCCTCTTGAAGAAGTCTGAAGACATGACTGCCAATTTGCTTGGGGCTCACTGAGCAGCATGCAACCTTGAGGGTCTTGAGGTTTGATGGCCCTGTCCCCGCCTTTTAATTTCTAACTGATTTTATTCTTGTTTTATCTGCCTCTTTTATTGATATATTGTTTTTTTATATGGATTTTAGGTCTTTATGTTTTCTAATTTCATACTGCCCAGAATCACTCTGAGCGAGAGGCTAGTATCTAAATTCAACAAATAAATTGGACAAAATTCTTATATGTGGGTAGATTCTCAATACAAGATTCCTACAAGTCAATACAACTAGAATTAGCATGGCCTTATAAAAGCACATAAAAACATAATAAAAAGAATCAATTGAACATATTAACAAACTGAATATTGGTTGTGATCATCCATGTAATTTGGCATGTGGAAATACCATATGATATTCAGCACATCTCAATTTGTAAATCATCCTACAAGAAATTTTCCCATGGCTCTGTCTTATCCATGCAAAATTATCCTAGAAAAAAAAATCCACTTACCTGTAAATTAGAAACCCCCACAGCCGTGATGATACCAAACATCACAAGAAACATTCCTCCGATGATGGGTGTTGGGATGCTGGCAAACACAGCCCCAATCTTACCAAACATGCCAGTCAAAAGCAGAACAAGGCCCCCAGCTACAATGACCATTCTACTACCTACCTGTGGAGAGAGAGAGAAAGTGATTACAAGCAACAAAAAGAGGAGAAACCTGATCTATGACAATTGTCAAGTTTGATAGGATTAGAAGTAAAATTTCAAGATTCTTTAGCTGAGTCAAATATCCTTTACCTGATAGTATGCCATAGGACTTCCATTTAACAATTATCAAGCTAAAGGTGTCCCCTTACAGTCATTTTGAATAATTATTGTAAAACATACCAAATAATACTATTTTTAGGGGGGGGGGGAAAGAACAATACAATGTACTCCTAAAATATAATATTATGAGTCATATTCAGAGGTGGGTTCCTCCCGGTTCGCACCGGTTCTATAGAACCGGTAGCAAACTGCTGGTGATGTCACGGAGCCGGTTCTGTCGGTGCCGGTCCGTGGACGCCGCCATCTTTTTTTGGGATTTTTTTTTTTTTTGCTATATTTTTTTTCTTCTGCGCATGCGCAGAAGCCGAGTACCCGGCACTGCGCATGTGCCGCCATCTTGTTTTTGGCTTTTTTATTTTATTTTTTTGTGAATTTTCGACACTGTGCATGTGCCTGTGCCGCACGGCCACGCGGTGCGCAATGCACGCACAGCCACGCGGCGCGGGAGGAAGAGAACCGGCGGCGAGGTAAGTTAGAACCCACCCCTGATCATATTATGATACAGTTATCATTAATATGTAAAGATATAATACAGTATAACTAGGAATACTGAAATGTTACTGCAATTTATTAAAAAATGGAAAGTAAATCCTTTGAATGCTAATATCAATTTAAAGCTCCAACTTGCTCAGAGAATGTCTAAATCCCTTCACCCAGTGTTTGTTATTATTTTCAAACTCTGGAAGCTTATCAAACTCTATGGTGTGCTTTGAATATAGGAGAGCAGAAGGGCATATTTGCAACCAGTTGCTATTTTTAAAAGGCTGAAGAAGCACCCACTTTCATCCACAACTCTTGTGTGCCAGCCAAAATCATGCTCTTGTGAAATAGGTGTCCACATAAATATGATACATATATTTTAGTTAAAACTATACCAAAACAGCGTCGTTGGTTTCTGAGTTTATAAAACTCAGGATTCCCTTTGCAGTGACCTTCCTTGTAGTGTGTAAAACCAGAAGAATATTAGGGAATTTAAATCATGGTCTCAGATCAGATACAAAAATGTCAATGCCTTATATCTGAAGCATATGCATCCTAAAAATGCCCCCAAGTTATCTCCAAAGCAGAAGATGCACAGGCTTTTCTTCAATTATTCCTAGTCACACATGGCCACTTTTGGTTTTGATCATTCAGAATCAGACTTACCCGAGTGAGCCCCAAAGCTCCAACGTTTTCACTGTAAGAAGTGGTACCATTTCCTGTTCCCCAGGCTCCAGCCAGAAGGCAGCCAATCCCTTCTACTCCAATTCCACGATTGATTGCGTGCTTGGGAGGGGGTGGAGCACCAGACAAACGAGCACAGGCATAGTAATCTCCCACTGACTCCACCATGGAGGAGATCACTCCAGCTATGATGCCAAATACACCAGCCAAACTAATTGTGGGCACTCCCCACTGGCCTAAATAGAAGAAACAAGCATGCTAAAATTGAAGATCTGAAACTGGTAAATTTACCTACATTTTTTGATTTGCAAAATTCAGGAAAGCTAAAAGCATGTACTGTTAACAACTCCTTGTAAATATCTTGTAAAAACTTATATCAGTATTGTACCCTAGTCTCATCTATGTTGTTGCATTTAAATAAAAAGATAAGAGATTGTTCCAACAGTTTATCTAAATACTTTTTGGGAAAACTCTATACATCATCACAATCACATTTTTGAATGCCCAAAGCAAAGGCAGATCCAAATGGGAAGCAGAAAGATATTACAAAAGTGGTGGAGTCTCTGTTGTGGTCCGCCAGTGGCCTGCGGAGCCGGCAGCAGAGTCGGACAGCAAGGAGGCTGGGGAGGAACATGGGCCAGTCCTGGAGTCTGGAGAAGGCTCTGTGTTGGAGGCAGAGATGGGGCCCGGGCCATTTGGGAGTTCTGTGCTGACTCCGGAGCCTCCAGAGGCTGACATCAGCAAGGCAGAGGAACAGGGGGAGCCTGTTCCCAATGCGCGTATGCACATTGCTGCCAAAAGGCAAGAACAGTTAAGGAAGAAAAGGGCTACTCGGGAGTAAGGCTTGGAAATGATTGGCCCCTCCCATTGGATATAAAAGTGGAGCAAACGGATGTGCTCGTTGCAGGAAGCAACTTGGTGCAATTCTGGTCGGTGTAACTCAGCAGCGCCGTTCTGACTCCGTGCTCTGTGTGGCCTTGCAAAGCTCAGTATCAGGGGAAGGATACTGTAAAATCTCCATTCCCACCCCACTCCAGTGGAAGGATACTGTAAAATCTCCATTCCCTCCCCACTCCAGGGTAAGGTTACTGCAAAATCCCCATTTCCTCCCCACTCCTGGGGGAAGGATACTGCAAAATCTCCATTCCCTCCCCACTCCTGGGGGAAGGTTACTGCAAAATCTCCATTCCCACCCCACTCCTGGGGGAAGGATACGGCAAAATCTCCATTCCCTCCCCACTCCTGGGGGAAGGATACTGCAAAATCCCCATTCCCTCCCCACTCCTGGGGG
>QLTV01004398.1:377643-472105 GCA_003457575.1 Thermophis baileyi
ATCAGACAAATCAGTAATTAATAGGCATATAGAAATAAACCATATCTGCACACCATTCAAACGACACAATAAAACAATTAAGAAGAAGAAACCAGAACATCCTCTCCAGAAACCAACACCCAGATCAACAGGGATTAACACCAGACAAACAACCAAGCAGAAGACAATATTAAGTAGTTCCTAATCAAATTAACTACCAAGGAGAAAACTACACTGGCAGGGCAAGCTATTATATGTAAACAAGGAGAAAATCTCACACTCAATAACCTTCACCTATAACTCTAACTCTAATGCAAATATCTGCTGGATATTTGCGCAACATTCCAAGCATCAAGCGCCGATTGTGAGCGAGGTTTCAGACGTGAGAAACTGTAAGATGAGACAGACTTTCAGTGACTAACAGTGTACATTACCGTAAACACTATACAAGTATTTTAATATTGCAGACTTGCAATATTAATTAAGTGGGTAACACTTTTAATTAAGTGGGTACATTGAATAAACATAACTTTGAGTTTCAAATAACACTGATTTCGTTGTTGTCTTGGGTGACATCTGTGAAAAAAATTCAGGTGCTCAGGCATGAAAATGTGCTGCTCAAACACTGTACTTTTCCCGCACACACTGAAAAAAAATTAGAGGGAACATTGGTCGGTGTAACTCAGCAACTCCGTTTTGACTCTGTGCTCTGTTTAGCCTTGCAAAGCTACTTGCCAATTAGGTCTTTGGCAGCGTGTCAAGAGAGATAAAGGTGGGTGCTTATCAGACTTCTCCCGAAAGACTGTGGCAGACTTCTGTCTGACTAATTAAAACTGTTTGGGACTTATTATGGCTGTGAATGAACGTAATTCACAGCTGTTGAAATAAAAAGAGGTTTTTTGGGATGACGTTTGTGATTTATGCTTTATCAGGAAGCCTAGGTCAGAACAGTCTCTTTGGTTTTTATTTGCTTCTGCACTGGGATTTTTCATTGTTCAGGATGCTTACTTACAGTAAGTAGTACTGATCAAAAATTACTCCCAAGGAATTCAGACATGTAAAAAGGCCAAACAGCTTGGACATAAGTGATGAAGAAATTGGATAAAATGGGGAGCTCCAGATCTAATGGGCCACAACATAATCACATTTTTGCATAAAAGAAACTGAGAATTTCTTCCATTTTTTTTTAATTTTTTTTTTTTTTTTTGCTATGCTAAACAGGAAAGAGCATCAGCATAAGAATACCTGGGTAAGGAAATCGAAACCAGGGTGCCTTGCTTATGACATCACCTTTGCTGTCAGTCCGAGCTAAATAACCATAAGCTCTTGTATCTGAAGGGAGAACGTTGGTGATGGTCAGTACAAAACATAATAGCCACGTAATTGTGAGAGCAAACAGCACCTATGTAGTTACAAATGACAATGAATCTTTGTTAGTACAAAACATAATAGCCACATAATTGTGAGAGCTAATAAAGGAATCTTTATCTGTTAGCAGGTAACTCAGACTTCAAAGCAGGAAGTTCTATGGAAAGTACATAAAGGCACATATTACACTTCGGAGGTGCATTAAAATATGTAATTATCACATATAATTCTTCTCATTTATTCCTTTAAGTTATGTCAAATTTACAGTAGAGCTATTGAGATTGTTCCAAAGGTGCTTCTTCAAGAGGCAACTGGACTTTCTGGTTTTTCTTTGAAGACGTTTCGCTTCTCATCCAAGAAGCTTCTTTAGCTCTGAGATGTACTTGATTACTCAAATATCATTAGAGTTCACTCACTGGAAAGATCTGGAAGAGGTAGATCTTGGAGAAATGGCATTTTTTGCTTTTTTTGTAAGATGGTAGTGGAACAGGCACATTTTTCAGATACTGAGAGAATAAAACTATGAAGAAAATTGTTCTAAAATGATAAAAAAAGAGAAAAAACGTTTCCATTAATAACATTCTGATTCAGAAATTAATGTAACACCTTTACAGTTAATAATTTCATTGCTGATGTTTGCAAATATTAATGTATCAAACACTTAGGTAAAAACAGAATGTCCATTGTCTACACAATGGACTTTCCTTATTTAATTCATGTTTCTTATAATATGCACAATATGATGGAATATAGTCCAGAGTCACAGGAGGGGGGGGTTCTTTCCCAGGGAGTAAAGAGACAACAAAGCTTGGAATTATTGGTATGCAAGAAAAGGACGAAGTCATACCCCCCCCTCCACATATCTAATAGTTATTGCAGATAAGTGCTTTAGATCGACAAGATTCCTGTCTATAGGAGAGCAACAAAAAAGAAACTATTCTGAAGCAACTCCTCCTGTCAGTCTTGGTTCCTTGGTTCCATTGATCTTGCCAGACTAAAGCATTTATCCGTAATAACTATCTGCACCGGAGACAAATTCCTTGTGTTTTTAATCACACTTGCACAAATAAAATACTCTATATACTCTGTGAACTGCTGTGTGTGTGAGGGGGGAGGGGTTTCACCTTCACCCTTTTCCTGTATATCAAAGATTCCAAGCTATTATCTCCTTGCTCCCTGGGGAAAGAGCCCTTCCCTTCTTGTAATTCTGGGCTACATTCTACCTCACATTTATTTAGCACATTAGATGTACCCTGTTTTCCCCCAAAATAAGACATCCCCTGATAATAAGCCCAATCGGGCTTTTGAGTGCATGGCAATAAGGCCAAGTGCTTATTTCAGGGTTCAAAAAAATATAAGACAGGGTCTTATTTTCGGGGAAATACAGTACAAAACATACAAGAGCTAAGAAGTTTCTTTTTTAATTAATCCATAAAAGAAAAAGAAAAAAGCATTATATTCTCAGTTTACATTATATCATTTTGGTCATTAAAGGAACACAAAACTTACATGGCTGCTATCCCCCAGTGTTCTCCAGCATCTTTTCCTGCCGAGCTAAAGAGAGGCAGCGCCACCAAAGTTATGGTTGGAGCAATAGTCAGAGGGCCAATGAACCGCATCAGGAATCCAATGAGACCCGAAAAGCCAACAAAAATTTGGAAGCAAGATGCTACCATAATTGCTCCCTGCAACTGAAACAACAAAGGCTGTAAATGCTTTTTATTCTAATGGAAACCCTTGTATTTAAGTTGCAAGTGGTGATGTGTGATTGGCAGTGGTTGGTAGTTGATCAGGAGATGGTTAATGGAATTGGATGTCACCGTAGTAATCCTAGCAAACTTGCCATATACTTTATATTTAGTAGGAAAACTAATTAATTGCTTCTATTAATTTGTCTTCTGAATGGTTAACAAATACTGGAAAGGAAATATCTTTTTGATGATGTTTCTGATTTGGAAGAAATTATTAAATAAATAAAAATAAAGATCCATAAATATTTCTGTGGGACCATCATAGATCCTCTTAAACTTAAGAGAAGGGCAACCCTCATGTCACTTTTATTTGACAGGCTGCTGTTCTGGAGGATATTTAGCTACTATTCTCAACAGTATTTAGGAAACCTAAAAATTAATAACAGTTAACTCATCCTGAAAGAAAATAAATTCTTCTCTCCCTATAGTTGATCAAAAACTATTTGAAAGGCAAAGTGACATCACTCTCCTACGGTACTACCTTGTCTTTTGAAGAAAGAGAAGTTACACAAATTTGTCAGGTGCACCACAAAAACAAAAAATTCCACAAAATAATACATTTATACAAATATCCTCAGGGGATTACCTCTCTCATTCGAACTTGCCATAACTCAGTGAAATTTGGGGAAGTAGGATCCACCATGCTGGCATTATTGGTCCAAGCAGGGCACTTCCAGGAGGGCAAACTGAGCATGGCCAGTGAAGGAGTTAAAAATGCAAAGGTTCCTCCTTGTAGAATAGGTAGCCTGTAATGAGGAGGGAGATGGAAATGGAGCAATGCATACAAAATACATCATCTACTTGTATACACACTAGATCAGGGGTCTCCAACCTTGGCAACTTTAAGACTTGTGGACTTCAACTCCCAGAATTCCTCAGCCAGCTTTGCTGGCTGAGGAACTCTGGGAGTTGAAGTCCACAAGTCTTAAAGTTGCCAAGGTTGGAGACCCCTGCACTAGATGGCACTGCAGTTTACTCACACAATTTAGTATGAGTCTGTTTTCCAAAGGCTTGCTAGAACAACCAGGTTTTGACAGTCTTCTGGAAGATCATAAGGAAATAAATGCCCTTACCTCTGACAGCAAACTGTTCTGAGAAGGGCATTCCTGTATATAATTGCCATTCTGTTCCCCCTTCCATCAAACAACTCAATAGGAGTTCAATCAGCACTCTGCATGCAGTGGGTGGTTATAATCAATTCAGATTCAGAAAAGAGAGTTTTGAACATACCAGGCCTCAAGCCATGTAAGGATTTATACTATAGGCAATAACCAGGACCTTGAAATGCACTTGGAACCAGATAACTTGACAATGCAACCTCACATTATTGGTGTTATGTGACAATACTGTCTGTCTTCCTTTATTAGTTTATTGGTTTGTTACTTCACCTTATACACCACTCCATTTCCTAAGCTTCAGAGGGGCACCCATTTATGCCCCACCCTTGCATTCTGTATCCACTGAAGTTTCCAAATGCTCTTTAAGGGCAGCCCCTTTCACAGTAGGTTGCAGTAGTCCAGATGAGAAACTATGGGAGCACAAGTGATGTGAGTAGGGCCCCTCAGTGTAGGAATGGGTGCAATTGAAGCACAAAAAGAAGCTTTGCAAAAGCCCTCCTTGTCAGAAGAGCCAAGGTGGCGCAGTGGTTAGAGTGCAGCACTGCAGGCTACTTCAGCTGACTGCTAGCTGCAGTTCAGAGGTTCAAATCTCACCGGCTCAAGGTTGACTCAGCCTTCCATCCTTCTGAGGTGGGTAAAATGAGGACCCAGATTGTTGGGGGCAATATGCTAACTCTGTAAACCGCTTAGAGAGGGCTGTAAAGCACTATGAAGCGGTATATAAGTCTAACTGCTATTGCTATTGCTATGACTGCCACTTGCTTTTTGAGCAGGAGCTCTGAAACCAGTCTTGGACAACCTGTCCATTCCACCTCACCCTCTTCTTTTGTCGCAAGAGGGTAGGTTGGAAACTGGATGGAAATTGTCCAAAATGATCAGGTGCAGCAATGGCCTCTTGAGGAAGAATGTACCACTGGGCCCTTAAATGATGTCAACATCCAAAATGCCTTAGAGGATATTCTATACTTACAAGAACCTCTAGCACTAATTGCTGAAGTTAGGCCAACTTCGATCATTACCAAGAGAGAATGCTACAGGAATGGTCAAAATATCTATGAATATATGAAGAGGAACAGAAAAAGGATCAGTAAAGATTTAAAGGTAGTAAGTAAAGGTAAAACTAAGCTATGCCAGCAAATCTGGAGAAAAACAGAGTGGCCAACAGATTCGAAGAGATCAGTCTATATGCCAACACACACAAAAGGAACACTTAACAGAGTGTATGAACTATGATTACAATATCCTTAATTTCACATATTAGAAAATAATGCTTAGGCTCATCCAGTGCAAATTAGAGTTCCATGTGGAAAAGGAGATGTCATATGTTTAGAAAAGAATGATAGAATCATAGTGCTGGAAGGGACCTTGGAGGTCTTCTAGTCCAATACCCTGCCCAAGGCAGGAGTCCTTTCCATCCAGGACAAATGGTTGTCCAATCTTTTCTTGAAAACCTCCAGCAATAGAGCACTCACAACTCCATGAGGCAAGCTGTTCCACTGACTAATTATTCTGTCAGGAAAATTCTCCTTAGCTCCAGATTGAATCTCCCTCTGGCAAGTTTCCAAGTCATTGCTTCTTGTTCTGCCTTCAGGTGCTTTGGAGAATAAACCAATCATCTCTTCCCTATGACAGACTTTAAAGTATTGGAACACGGCTATTATGTCACTCATAAGCCTTCTCTTTGTTAGGCTAAACATTCCTACCGGTAGTTCTCTTAGCCATTTATCATATGGTTAGGGATAGGGTTAGCCTCCAGACAACCATCCTTGTTGCTCTTCCCTGAAAAAAATTGATCTCAGTATCTTTTTTGTATCATGGTAACCAGAACTGGATGCAGTAATCCAAGTATAGCCTTACTAGTGCAATATAGAAGGGTACTATCACTTCTCACAATCTTGATGCTATCCACCTGTTGATGCAGCCTAGGACTGCATTGGCTTTTTTGGCAGCTGCAGCACACTGCTGGCTCGTACTTAAGCAGTGGTCGACTTGGACATCTCTCTCTCTCACACAGGTTCTATTGTTGAGCCAGGTACTGCCAATTCTGTACCTGTGTGTGTGGTTTTTCATGCCTAAGTGCAGGACCTTACTTTTCTCACCACTGAACTACATTTCGTTGGATAGGGCCCAATATTCAAGTCTGTCAAAATCCTTCTGAATCTTGACTCTATCTTCCAAAATGTCAGTAATTCTGCCCAGCTTAGTGTCATCCGCAAATTGGATGGGCACCCTTTCAATATCCTCATCTACATCATTTATGAAGATATTGAAGAGTATTGGGCCCTAGACAGAACCTTGAGGTATCCCACTGCATGATTCACTCCATATAGATGTAGTTCCATTGAGGACTGCATACTGATCATCATGGAGAAAATCTATCAGCAACTAGTCCTCACTAAATGATTGGTTGCTTAGTGACAGGGGTGGGTTCCAACTTACCTCGCTGCCGGTTCGCTCCCTCCCGCGCCACATGGGCGCGCCACGTGGGTGCGCCACGTGGGCATGCCACATGGGCATGCTACGTGGGCGCATGCGCACATGCGCAGTAACAAAAAAGCCGAAAAAATAAAATTAAAAAAGCCGAAAACAAGATGGCTACCGCATGCACAGTGCCGGAACTCGGCTTCTGCGCATGCTCAGAAGGAAAAAAAAAATTCAAAAAAAATATCAAAAAAAAGATGGCCCACGGATTGGCACCAACCGAACTGGATCGGTGACGTCATCGTGATGTCACCAGCGGGTCGCTACCGGTTCGGGAGAACCGGTCTGAACCGGGAGGAACCCACCCCTGCTTAGTGACCATTTAAAGTCACAACGGACCCCCAAAAAGGTACTTATGACCCAATTTTGAAGTTCTGATGATCTCATACACACACACCTGCAGTCATATAATTGCATTTTGGGTACTTAGCAATTGGCTTGCATTTACGGTCATTTGCCGTGTCCTGCAGTCATATGACCAAGATTTTTGTGATTTTTTACAGGTTTCCAGGATGTACTTCTGGTTTCTGGCAAAAAAAATGCCCATTGTGTTTAATGGGTTTGGTTAATACCATGGTGTTTGCTTAATGAACAGTGCACAAAAGATTGTAAACTTGGGTGTGATCACATGGTGACCCATTTATTGACTGCCACAAACTTCAACCGTAATTCTGGGCTCAATTATAGTTAATGCATCAACCTTCTCCTGTTAGTATTTTTCTCTGAAATAGTTGTTATTAAGGTTAAAAATTTACATCACACAAACATTTACATTAAAAAAACCTCAAGAAAATAAAGAAACTTTTCAGGATTTTTTTTTCTTTAAAAAGACTAACAGATAAAGAGTTAACCATCCCCTTTCTTCTCTGAATCACAAGATCTATTTCTTAGGGCAGGTTGCAAAAACATAGCCTTGTAAGACTTGGTTAAATAACAGGACTAAAATACACTGTGTAACTTATTTGAGTCAGACTGAAATCAAACTTGTAAATTTGCTCCACAACACAAACTGCTCCTTTTTCCTTCCTTCCTAAAAGTCTTTTGATCTTAGTTCTCAAAGAATGTTCTGCAGAAATAAGGACATCATTGGAATGTGGAGGTGTATTCAAGTAATCACTGTTTTTTATGCCCCTGGAGACACATTGTGCTATCATACAGTGACAAGAAGAGAACATGGATCTCTCACAGAGGGATATGTAGGCTATGTAATTAAACTGGAATGTTGTCATGAACATGTCCAGCAGTCCCACACTGAATGGGCTCACAAAACACACTGATCTGGAGTCTGTAATGCAGTTTCATAGATCCCTGCCCGGTACTTCGGATGTTGCAAAGAAACTGCAGCAAAGACATACAAGGGCCCCTAAACCAGTGGTGGGTTGCTGCCGGTTCGGACCGGTTCTCCCGTACTGGTAGCAGAAATTTGCATCCGCTCGCCGAACCGGCAGCGATGGCCAGCTGTCCACACCCCCAAACCGGTTCTCCGGTCGCCACGGCTGGAAAAAGAACCCTCTGCGCATGCGCAGAGGCTTCTGCGCATGCGCAGAGGGTCATTTCCGCGTCATGTCTTAGGTGGGTCGCGATGCGAACTGGTAGGGAACTTAACTGGAACCCACCCCTGCCCTAAACGCTACATTTAAGGAAAAGCTTTTTACATACCAGATCCATATACTAAGGATAAGTGCCTGCCCATGCAGATTTTTCTAAATGCTCCTTTATCCCACATTGTTTTCTTGTACTCTCTTTTTTTTACTTCTCCAGCAATGAAATGCTTGAATACATAAGTTTTCTTAACTATGTTGATTACTTTTCCTTCATAGTTTCAGAATTTAAAGGGTTGGTTAATATAAAACTTTGAACATTTTTTTTATTTTATAAACCAGTACTCAGTCATTCTATTTTAAGAAATGCATTGAATCATAAGGCATTTATTAGACTCTTCCAACTCACGGAAAACTAAACAAGTAAGTATTAGGCATATCAAATTACATCTGGGGCATTCATTAAAATGTCCTGGGTGTGGAGGAAATAGAATTCCTGAAAATATTAGCATTTTCATCTGTTCTCTTTCACTTCATAGTACGGTGTTGCTATTTTCTCAGGAGACTGAGAGAACTGTAGAGCAAAATAGTCTTAGCACAACAGAATTCCTCTGTCTTTATAAGTTTATGTCATAGCTTCATAATCTGCTATAGATCAGCTAAAACTGCATTTCACAGTAAAAGCCACAGCTTGGACTTTCACTGATATTAAAAAGAATTCCAATAAGCATTTTACTGATTACCAACCAAGATGAAGGGACTTATAATTTACAATGGAACTATTAGCTCATCCAACCAGATTGCTTTTTGCATACTTAATTCCCACTCAGACTTCCAGTTTTCCAATGTGTAGGTCACTTATTTGACCAACACATGAAAAAAAAATACATTTAAAAGTGCAAACATCACCAAGAAAAAAAAATGAATTTACAACAGCAATAATTATACCTAGAGAGAAAAATCTCTCATTTTACTTCAAGGCTTTAGCACTGTGCTTTAAGTGCAGCAAAAGAATCACTGTTACATATCTGGTGTGTGACCACTGTTCATGAGTCAGACCCATGATGATGTGGGATAGGCCCATGGCCGCTACAGTGGTCATGAACTGCTGGGCTGCTTCTGAGGCTGCAGGGATGGCAAGTGGAAGTCCCTCAGAACTATTAAGTTGGGGAACTCCACTGCCATCCCTGAGACAGTCTACAGGAGTTCAGGCAGGGAGGTTGCCATGCAGTAGGGAGGCTGCTACACTAGCAACAATCCCAGCTGATCCCATAAACCCAGCTTCAGAAATCAGGTCTCAATATTTTCTCTCTCATATTTTTGCTCAAATGCACAGACTGAATTAATGGCCAGACCCTGAAGGGTTAATTTCTTTCAGAGATGGAGCCTGAAGGAAATGGCAATGGCAATAGCACTTAGACTTATATACCACTTCATAGTGCTTTACAGCATTTTCTAAACAATTTACAAAAAGGCAGCATATTGCCCCCAACAACCTGGGTCTTCATTTTACCGACCTTGGAAGGATGGAAGGCTGAGTCAACCTTGAGCTGGTGAGGATCAAGCTCCTGGCAGTGAGCTGAATTAGCCTGCAATACTGCAATCTAACCACTGCCCCACTATGCATTAAGAGCCGAGGTGGCGCAGTGGTTAGAGTGCAGCACTGCAGGCTACTTCAGCTGACTGCTAGCTGCAGTTCAGCGGTTCAAATCTCACCGGCTCAAGGTGGACTCAGCCTTCCATCCTTCCGAGGTGGGTAAAATGAGGACCCAGATTGTTGGGGGCAATATGCTGACTCTGTGAACCGCTTAGAGAGGGCTGTAAAGCACTGTAGAGTGGTACATAAGTCTAAGTGCTATTGCTATTGCTATTGCTATGCATATGTATGCAAATCTATATCAAGATACATTCTAAAGCAAAATATGAAGGTATATGTTTGAAATCCCATTTACCACTTATCAAAGTTTATCTCAGCTCTCTCTGAGGATATAAGATAAGATAAGATAACCTTTATTGTCATTTTTTACTGCGTGCACACTGGCACACATTAAAAATATCCCACACCCTTTTATTATTTGGCCATCAGGAAGCTTATTTTCTTTGTATGACCTGAATGATTGAGAAACCGAATATGAGATGCTTATATTGATAACATTTTCAAAATGCATTTATTTATTTAAAACATTTTGTAGCTTCCCATTTTATAGCCAAGTCTGAGCTGCTCCCAATCAAAAGTAAAAACAACATAAAAATTACAGTAGAACTATAAAACTAAACACATTAAAAATTAAAAACAACAAAAACCTGGCACCAAGTCAATAACTCTTATCTCAGTGCCTGGGGGAAAAGATCTTCAAAGTTGTGGAAGGCTAGGCAGGTAGAGGCCTGCCAAACGTCAGGGGGCAGAGTGTTCCATAGGTCAGGGACTGCCATAGAAAACATGTGCTTTCTAGTTCCCATCACGTGACAATATTTAGGGGAAAGGACTATGAGTGTGCCCTATCCTATCTGACCTGGAGGATGGGTAGATTCTTTAGGGAGGGGCAGTCCCACAGATAATCTGGTCCTATGCCATATGCAGCTTTAAAGGTGATGACTAGCACCTTGAATTGTACCCAGAAACAAACTAGAAGCCAGTATAGTTTGCGCAAACAAATTTTTTTTACCCCAATGCTGGACAGTCCTAGGATCATCTAAGAAGAGTATACTGTAGGTACCTTGATTCAAAATTGTTGCAGTATAATGCATTATTTGGGATAACTTGAGGATATAAACAGACAAACAGATAACACAAAAAGAGTTTTAGTAGTATATGAATTGAAAGTCTCTCCTAATTGTTGGATGGTGTTCACCAACTTTGTTTCTCATTCTATAGCAGAGGCCAAGCCTCTTGTAAAGTATATTCTTTGCAGCTAAGTAAGCACTTGGCAAAACAGATTTAATTTAGTAGCTGTGGATGTGGTTTGCAATTCCTAGCAGAATCAAAGGGGTTATTGTGAAATTGAAAATCTCCTGAGAGAGTGAGGAAGGGAAAGGAGTCTTCAATAAATTAGAAACTTGCTTTATTCTAAACAAAGGGCATTTGTTGCCCGGTTCTGAAAGTTTCATTGTTGGGTAGAGAAAACACTGTTTCAGAGAATTACTCTGCTGTGTTTCTTCCCTTTCACTCATACATACAGAGCAGCACATGTCTCTTTCAAAAAAGTCTCATGATACACTCTAAAAGTTGTCTAAAGGGAACTCTGAAGCTGCTTCATTTTGGCTAACCAATCTGCTCTAATACTACTTGTCAGACTCCTAATATTTCATTTGAATTTGCCTTTCCTTGACTGAGCTGCACATTCTTCCTCTACACGCATGGTTTTTTCTCCCAGGACTGCCAACTATTTTGTTTTTCAATATGGAATCCTTCAAAGCATTTTATATCAACAGCATTCACTGTCAGCCCTGAAGCCATTTCGGGAGCATCTTCAGGGCTGCCACAGCAAGGCTGGGTAGAGTTGTGGGAACGTGAGGGGGGAGGTAGAGATAGCTGGGGGATGTGTAGCCAAAATAGCATTCTTTCCCGTGGGAGCCAAGGACCCTCTACCAGGTGTTGGAAGGGCATGGACCAAAGCCAGCCGGAGTTGGGACTGCGACCTGATTGGACCATGTGATGGACATGTGACCTGGGGGCAAGAACTTTGGGTTTTGATTTGGGTGGGGAAAACCCTGGGTCCCTCAGAGTTGGGTTTTCACCAGCTGTGCCAATATGACATTCCAAATAAAATTATGCTTTGAGGAAACTCTAGGCCTCAGAGTTTTGGTTGCTTTGGGGTTGTTACTTGGAACCCTGACACTGAGATTACATTGATATTTTTGTGGCAGATGCTTAATATGAAATTGATATATCAAAGAATCTATAGAGTTGATAATACACGTAGTCTTGACTTATGATCGGTCACTTAGTGACCATTTGAAGTTACCACCCCAAAAGGTACTTATGATCCAGATTCAAAATTCCAATGGAAGACTCCCTCCATAGTCATGTGATTGCATTTTGGGTACTCGTATTTATGGCCATTTGCCCCATCCCATGGTCATCTGGCCACAATTTAAGACATTTTCTTTATTTTCAGTTTCCAGCGAAAACTGAAAACAGGTTCACTTAATGACTGCCACAAAAAGGTTGTAAAACCAGGTCAGTCACGTGGATGCCTTGTCTCATGGCCATCATGATGTACAAGTACAACAGTAATGCTGGGTTTCATTATTGTCATAAATCAAGGACTACTTTTAGCCATTTAGGCCTTTGAGTCTAATCCCAGTTTTGTGCATACTGTATATCCAAATTAAAGTTCTATCTCTAACCTTTTATTTCAATACAGCTACAGTATATAATTTTCTGATTTGTTGGCTAGAGTCAAGACACTGAGATAAAACTTTTTGCTTCATTTGGCACAGCAAGATTTAGGAAGGTCTCCCTAATAGCATCCAAGTAGAAGTCCAGATTATTTATTTCAAAGTATTCCTCAGTTAAATCAACTAGAAACATCTCCTCAATCCCAAGAGCCTATTCATCTCAGGTATTTATCACATAGTTTAGCTGGGCTGTCTGCACTGATTTTGTTTAGAACTGTGTGAGTGATTGTTGCCTTCTGTTCTTTTCTTGTGATTCTAGTTCCCAGTAAATTTGTGGTTGTAACTACAGATTTAGTTTCATTCATTTAAAAGAGGAAATGTTCATTAAAAATTTATTCGCAGATAGTTGCCCAGCTGCCTTTATGTTTCTTAAGTTTGTTGTCAACTCCTACCCTCAAAACAACGCTATAGAGCACTGCACACCAGAACAACTAGATACAAGAACAGTTTTTTCCCCGAACGCCATCACTCTGATAATTCCCTCAACACTGTCAAACTATTTACTAAGTCTGCACTACTATTAATCTTCTCATCGTTCCCATCACCCATCTCCTCCCACTAATGACTGTATGACTGTAACTTTGTTGCTTGTATCCTTACGATTTACATTGACTGGTTCCTAATATGATTTGATTGCTTATTTGTACCCTATGACTATCATTAAGTGTTGTACCTTATGATTCTTGACGAACGTATCTTTTCTTTTATGTACACTGAGAGCATATGCACCAAGACCAATTCCTTGTGTGTCCAATCACACTTGGCCAATAAAGAATTCTATTCTATTTTCGCTAGAGGGTCCAAAGTACTTTTCTTTATATTTTCCTAAAGCTGGACTGAAGGCAGAAACTCATGGTAGAATGACTACAACTGAATCATCCAGATGGACTAAGGTGTGTCAGGATTTACAGCCTGATTTGGACTCTATTTAACTCACCTGATCCTATATATTACTTTGTTTTTTATTTTTAAAAAGTTCAGTTAATCTGGAGAAAAGGCACTTGAAAAGAAGACAGGCCAGGGCTTTAAACTGGAATAGTTCTTAACCTGAATTATAATCTGGAACAAATTTTCCTGCAGAAAATCTCTCCTTCACTTCCAAATCATTATCTGTACTGTATTGCAAACACACAAAAAAACCCCACTCCCAAATCATTGTTTATTCTGTATTGCAAACAAAACTGTGTGTTTGTGGATGTGTGTGATTTTATTGCAGAAAGCCTGGAAAGGTGATCCAAATAAAGCACGTCTCAGATTAATGAGCTATAATTTTCCATCCCCAAAAAATTAAAAGACTAGGTTATGGATGTCCTTTAACGCTCAAGAGGCAAATATAAGGAAGGTTATAGGGTGGATCATTTTGGAATACAAGTAGCCACTGTATTCCAACAGCACATGTTTAAATTCCCTCCATGATCATATGAATGGATAGATGGTCCTTAACATTCTTTCAAGCTGGTGACATTCCTTGTAAGGTCATGTAAGGAAGAAGATAAAACCCTACCTCTGCTTTAAAATTCCTCATCATTATATTGCTTTAAGAGCCCCATACAAGATTTTGTTAATTCCTATTGGAAACAGTGGATGACAAGTTTCTTTCAATACTTATTGTATTGTTAAAAATATGCCACTTGGCAGAAATATATCTTAATACTGTGCTACCCAGCCCCACAGCTGGCTCCAAAGTATACAAGTGCAGTCAATGGTATTGAAAGCCCCCAAAGAGCAAGGATTGTATACACTACCCTCATCCCTCTCTTGTCAGAGATTATCCATAAACACGACCAGTGTCGTTTCTGTCCTTGAGAATGTGACTCTGGGTGACCTACAATCACAATTAAAACAATATAACAATCTTAATGTCTATGGAGATTCTCAGTCATCCAGGTCATGGAAATGACTAAAAATGAAAGCATAAAAAAATCTAAGATTGTGGGAGAATAACAATCACCCAACATCATACGACCACCATGCAGGCTCCCAAGTATCCTCAAAGTTGCTGGGAAAACCAAATTTTAAGGGCTTTCTTGAATGCTAAAAGAAATGGGACTAACCTCACCTTGGGGGGGGGGATGATGTTCTAGACAGTAAGAGTCAGAGCAGAAAAGGCACGACTTCCGGGTCCCGCCAGATGGAATTCCTTAGCAGATGGGACCTGCGCATGCCCTTCCTGCTGGACTTGATGGGATGAGTAGATGTAATCAAAGAGACAACATGCTGTAGATATATATGACTACCTTACTCCAAAGAAAACTTGAAGAAGAGTGCAGATCCCTGAGACGAAAAATATGGTGCTGATCAGGTGACTTTGTGTCAGAGTGTCCTGCTCCAGACAAAGTGATTTGGAAAGGATGAGAGGAATTGCGACGAGACCTCCAAGTGCAGTCAGGTAATGCTAAGAAACAGAGAAGAGGGAAGAAATGCAATTAAGAGATAAAAGAGTCCTGCTTACCAATTGTAATGGTGAGTGCATAAAACAATACTTTTTGTGTGGTGGTGCCTATATTATAAAAGACCATCTTAAAATATTATAAGCTCCTCCTCTTTTAAGCCTCAAATATGGTACCGCCAAACTGTTGATGTGGTCTTTTTTTTTTTTAATGTCTTCGTACTTTAGCCTGTTCTTGTTTTTATGATCAAGTTTACTGTTTAAAGTAGTTTACTGCTTTTGCAAGCCTCAGTGCATTTCACTATAAAGGAAAGTGAAGTTTAAATGCCTACAATTTAGAAAAAAAAAATAGAAGAGAAACCTTAAACTATCATAGAACCCAAGGCCACACTATAGCTAGCATTCATTCTGCTGACCTTCCTTTTCTATTAAATTCCCTCAATTTGACAAATCCATGTGTTGTTGCAGTAACTGATGACAATGAAATCAGGAAATATATGTACCAGAAGTCCTATTTGCAGAGATCAAAATTCACATTTTTGTATCTCCATTTCCCATCCAAACTATGCAATGGACTGAATGGTCCATGTCTTTTGGGTGGCATCTGTCTCTTATCTTAGCAAAGGACAGATCTGACTATCTGCCAAAAGTCCTCTGACCATATAAAAACTAACTCAAATAAATTTTAGCTAAGACACTGATACCGTATTTCAACTCAAATGGCAGAAAGTACTTTGAAGGATGATGGGCTTTCCTTCATACAAGATTTTGAACCACATGTAGATGTCCAACTATTAATTATACTGTACAAAAGATTCCCTAGACTAGCAAGGTACTTTGCATTAGGTTAAATTCTGAAGTATCTCCCAACTGGAAGGTGATTCCTTACAGAACTCTCTACATTGTGGATTTTCCTTTGCTTTTGAGCAGCTCACAAGGAATTAAGTTTAAACTAGGCCATACTGTGAAACAAGAGGTGTTTTTCTTTTCATGTACACTCCTGTGAATTGCTTCATAAGTTATTTGTAGCATTTAAATTAGGTAATCACTTATGGAGTCCTTGGTGGAACCTCTATTTGATTTTTGAGATACATTTACTCAGTTGAAACCAGAATTGATTTAATTCCTTTGCTAACTTGAATTGCTTACATTTAATCTATCCACAATTTAGTGTATTTTAGGATGATTCCTTCTCCATAAGTACACATTATAAACCTGCTTAGGGTGTGATTAGCTATGTGGGTGGTGTCCAGTGGCACTACCTCCAGAATGAGGAAGGTGTAGAATGGTAGAAACTCTAATCATGAATCCCCTATGTTCCAGTTTCAGCTTTCACACTCAGGTTAGTGTGAAGAAGTGACTTATAACCGAAAACTGCTTCTTGAAAGAACTGGTTAATAATGCTTTGCCACAGAGGTGGGTTCCTGCCGGTTCGGACCGGCTTTATAGAACCGGTAGCGGGAATTTCCCCCCGCTTGCTGAACTGGCAGCGATGACCGGCTGGACACGCCCCTGAACCGGCTCTCTCGGCGGCGCCATAGGCGGCACCATTTTGTTTTTTGGGTTTTTAGCACTGTGCATGCACACATGCACATGCGTGGCGCGCAAGGTGCATGTGCCCACGCAGCGTGTGAGGAAGCGAACTGGCAGCAAGGTAAGCCAGAACCCACCCCTGCTTTGCCAGTATGCCAGATCTAGTAATATTTTCTACTTAAACAAGAAGAGACAGGTGAAGTATTGTCAGGCAATGGAGAGATAGAACAGAAATCCCTGTGCTCAGTTATGCAAATTGGCAGTTATCACACTTCATTGACTTCATTGACTTAGACAAAACTAGAAACTAGTTTCTCTTCTGGTGAAGATACATGGTCAAAAAGAAGGGGACAACAATAAATCAAAAGTGGCCTCGGAAATCCAAAAATGTTTATTTTCTAAAATTTATTCATTAAATTTATATGTTGCCCATCTCACTACTGAAGTGACTGACAGGATTTTGCACTAAGTTGACAGGAAAATCTCTGCTGCTATCAATTTCATACTTTGTAAGGACAAATAAAAGACTCCCAGATTGTTTTATTTATTTATGTTTATATTTAAATATTTGGGGTAGAGGTTAAAGGCTGCGGACTGGAAACCAGGAGAGCATGAGTTTTAGTCCCATCTCCAGCATGAGGCCAACTGGGTGACTTTGAACCGGTCCCTTTATCTCAGTCCTAGGAAGAGGGCAATGGCAAGCCACTCCTGAAAATCTTGCCAAGAAAACTGCAGGGGAGGGAAGGAGGGAGGGAGGGAGGGAGGGAGGGAGAGATGATAGTAGGTAGCAGGCAGACACAGACTGCCTGTCTGACAGACATCCTTATATTGTGTTTAGCTGACTCACATTTTTATTCACCTTTTTTCACAATATACCCCTGCCAAGAATTCCCAGCTAACTTGTTATTTAAAGATTTACCTGAATTCCCAGGAAGATGCAAAGATGCCATGGAGGTATATCTGTGACAGTGTATGCCAGCTTGTTACCACCTTGCCTGCTGAAGTCTTCTGGTTTTTCTTCGTGGTCTAGAACTGTAGCACCATCTTCAGTGAAGCTACAATGTTTACCATCATCAGTCTGCAGAAACAATGAATCTTCTCATACCAGGTGAATATATGCAGTTCAACGTTGAACTGACACTAACCAAGTGCTTCATTACCACATTAACAAACCAACCTCCCACAAGAGGAGCTATATAAAAGCAGTATTAAAACGAACACAAACCCACTATAGCAACCCAGAACATCAGGAAAAGGAAACAGACCATCTATACAACATCTTCCAATAAAATGGATACCCACGCAACTTTATCTAAAAATGCCTGATCACTCAAACAACTACCAGACAACTAATATAAGGTATAAAAAAGATAACACTATCATACATCAAAAACATTTTGAAAACAACTGTTACAAAGACACAGCAGCACTATTGCACACACCCCTGCAGTTTTCTTGGCAACTAAAGCCCTCCAAAATATCTTAAGGAAATCAAAAGACTCAAAAAGAAAAACTGGGCGTCATCTACAACAGGGGTCTCCAACCTTGGCAACTTTAAGACTTGTGGACTTCAACTCCCAGAATTCCTCAGCCAGCAAAGCTGGCTGAGGAATTCTGAGAGTTGAAGTCCACAAGTCTTAAAGTTGTCAAGGTTGGAGACCCCTGTATCTACAACATAGAGTGTAAAGTCTGTAACAGCCACTATGTAGACAGACAGGCAGAAGACTACCAGGGCATATCCATGAACACCAACTAGCAGTCAGAAGACAAGATGAAAACTCCTTACCCTCTTAACACATGAGTAGGCTCAACAACAACTGGGAAAACTGAGAGTATCCTAGACCAAGACAAATCAAAACTGCTAGAGAATTCCTGGAAGCTTAGCATTCCGACAAATCAGCCGTCAATAGACACGTAGAAATAAACCACATTGACAGATAATGTAGAAGAGTCAACAAAAATTTAAGAAGGAAATAAAAATGAAGGAAATAATTCAATTCAGAGAACTACAAATTTCAAACTATAACTAAATAGCTATAAATGTAATACGTAAATGGCATGTAGGAGTAGGAAAAGAAAGAAAGAATGTGCAAAAGGCTATAAAACTGTTTCAAGATTTCTTTTGATGAGAAGTGGTATTAAAAAAAAACTCCAAACGTATAATGTGAAAGCCTCTTAAATTGTAACATTGTATTTGTCACAGTCTTTTTCTATTTCAGGTAGACTGTGAATAGCAAGAAATAATACATTATCTTTTTCTAAAAACCGAGAAGGAAATTACAGTGTATGATTCATAGTGAATTAATAACCTGACAAAAATAGGAGGAAGGACACGTATTAAAATGAATATCAGTCCTTTTGCCTACTTTTTTCCAGAATAAAAAAAGGGAAATACAAGCAGCAAATGTTACAGCTTAGATTTGAATGTGCTAAACACCATTCTGTTAGATCTCAGGAGGAAAAGCATAGTTTTTATAATAAACGGATCAAGAGATCGCATATGACACTAGCTATTGCCCACATCGTTCTCGCTCTTTATTTTATGTGATTGAAACTCTTATACAGATATGTAATTTAAAATGAAAATATAAACTTACAATAAAAGTGGGATTGTCTAATCCATTTGTTTCTTTTTCAGTGTGGATCATCTCCATTTCATGGGACGACCTTGAATAAAGCAGAGAGAAAGCGGAGATGAGGCACCAATCAAACCTCATGTTTGCCACCCTGAACAACAACGAGTTGCAGGAATCCAAATTTCATTTCCAGGCATTCATGTGAGAGTAACTATAGAGTAATTCCCGCTTCCCTAGCCTGCTGAAATCATTTACTCATGTTCAGCTCAATTATACAGCAGCATAAGGCTTTGAAAACTTTTTTTTTTTTAAATTATCCTGCTTGAGCAATAATGGATCAGTAACTGAAAGGGGGATTCTTTCTGCCAATATCATGGATTTCCAATAGCATATCTATTGAGCATTCTTTTCCTATACAAAAAAATGTTTCATACTGAATAGCGAAATTTGTCTACTTCTTAGACGATATGTTATTACTAGTAGCTGGATACCCGTGCTTTGCTACGAAACTGAACTCCTTAGCATGGAGTAGAATGTCTAAACTCCCAGCCCACAGGCCGGATGAGTCACGCACTGGCCACGCCCACTGGCAGTTGGAACAGAGTTATTTTCAGGTGGGGAGGGGGAGTAGAATGTCTAACTCCTTAGCATCAGAGCGTGTTAATAATAATAATCTAAGAAATAACTAATGATCTGATGGTCATTTCGAAAAATCCTTTCTTAGCGAGCACCCAGAAGTCAAGAGGAACATATGTGCCAAGTTTCAAGTTTGTAGGCTTTACGGTTCTGGAGATTTCGTGATGATGCGTGAGTGGTATTTGGCTTTTATATATATAGATTACAGGTAGTCCTCGACTTACAACCATTTTTAGTGACAGTTCAAAATTACAAGGGTACTGAAAAAAGATGATTCACAACCAGTCCTCGCATTACATCCATTGTACCATTCCCATGGTCACATGATCAAAGTTTGGATGCTTGACAACAGAGATGTATTAGTGATGGTTGTAGCATCTCAGGGTCACAGGATTGCCTTTTGAGAACTTCCCAGCCAGCTTCTGACCAGGAAAGTCAATGCAGGGAACTGATTCGCTTAATGACGGTGATGTGATTCACTTCACAACTGCAGTGATTCATTTAACAACTGTGGCAAGAAAGTCATAAAATTAGGCCCAACTCATTTGCTTAACAACAGAAATTCTGGTCCCAATTGTGGTTGTAACTTGAGGACTACCTGTACAACGATGATGATGATTACTATTTTTAAAAGCACATTTGCTTAAATGAAAAAAAGGAAGGAAGTGTTAAAACTTGCTTCCTTCATTAAATCCTATCTTTGCTGTACTAGAAATAATATTATATTGTCTTATGAGGCTAGTAAAGCTTCATTTTTACTGTTATTGCCTTTTTATTGGCCTTCTATATGCTTATTAAATACTAATCTCTTTCTTCCTCCATCCCAAAAACCATATAAATCCAACTCTGTTTTACCAATTAAAAATATATACCTATGGATACATTGAGTAATGTAGTTGTAATTGTAATGTAATGATTTCAATGTAAATGTAATTGTAATTGTACTATTTGTTCTGAGTTTTTAACAATGCAAATGAATGTTTTATAGATAAATTAGAAGTAATTGTATTAGATGAATGGAAGAAATGGTGTTATTTTAATGTATTTATTAAATTTATTTGCACCCCATCTCACCATAGGGCTACTCTGGGCAGCTTACAACAGTAAAATGTAAAATTATAACAATTGAAAATTTAAAACATAGTAAAAAAACAATGAAACAATAAAAACCAATGAAAGTACAGCAATATGAATTAAAAGATGGCGGAGAGGGAGCAGGATACATAGGGGGGCAGTGGGGTCTGCTATTAGTCTAATAACCACCTCCATGTGGTGCTCTCCTTTCTGACCCAACACTGTGTAGATATTTAGGACTAGAATTCCTATCAATAGCTATTTAAAATTGTAGCCAAACACATTCATAAGGAGCTAAATTGGAAACGCAATACACATTACATTAATCCTGCAAAGATTTTTTTCTCTCCAAACTCTAATAGTTGACTGTAGTCTTCCAAAGGTCCAAAAGCTCTCTATAACAACCAAAATCAAGCAATCTGATACCCTCCAGATGCTTTTGTCTTTACCACCTGTCAGTCCCCAGTCTGCATGGACCAAAATAAGCAACTGTCATTGGCCAAAACACCTGGATAGCACAAGATTACTGAAACCTAATATAAAGTAGTGTTAGATTTGTTCAATAATATAAAAAGTCAGAATTCTGCACTTAAAAAAACCCTCGCCTGTGTTCTGAAACAAGTTAAACATAGTTCTGGCTAATAATGACAGGGATACTAAATGTTATATATAGCAATTGAAAGCATACTCAGCTAGTCGCCTTTCTGATATTTAACCACAGTTATGAAGACTCTACCTTGTGTATGAATCCAAAAGGACTGAAGATCACTTCTTCCATCTGCAAAGTTAGATATCACTCCTTCCCTGTTTTTACAGGTTTATGGCAAGGCTTCAGTACAGATTTTCTTTAAGCACACTATTTATTAACCATGAATAATTCACTGTGTAACTAACATTTTTGATCAATAATTCTCTCAAGCATGGTATATTGTGTCTCTACAATTATTAATGGAAGCATACCCTGCCTGGAATTACTGTCTTGCCATTTTGCTCTGCATCAATTCAAGAACTTCTTTTTAGTTACTGTGTTCGGGCATCACATTAATCATGGGTTATTGTAACACAAACTAGCCTAGCTTCCCCCACCACTCCAGCACAACTGCATATCAAAATGATTTGTTTGCCACTGGTTGTACCTTGCTATTCATTTCATGTACAGTCAGCAAACTGATTATTTGAAAAATATAGATGATGTAAAAAATAGAGACTATAAGAACTTAATTAAGTAATGAATGTTGCCTAGAGGCAGAAACCAACAACAGATGAAATAATTTTGTACCTGAAGTCTTAGCCAAGTAATCAATAGTCAAACCAGCCAGACAAGTTGTAAGCCCCAACAGTAGCAATCTCAGAATAAATACTCCACTCAAATATTTATATTATATAACTGCTATTTGCCATTATTTCTGAGAAAAATCACAGAAGATGAACAGAAGAAAAAGCAGGAAAAGGAAAGGATGAGTAAGAGAGTGAATTCAGTTTGTGTGCTTTGACCACATGGCCATGTCACCCCAGTTTATTATGAGGAGACCAAAAAGGGCACCCCGTAGTTCTAAGGTTCTAAGAAGGTGATAATCACGTAAGACAATATGAGACTCAGTAGTTTCACTTTCAGACCTTTTTAGATCTATTAGACCTATCTTTTAAAACCTGGGCAACTTGAGATGTATAGATTTCATGCACAGGGTTCTCAAGAACAGCAATGAACACTGGAAGTTTGGGGGGGTTGAATCCCTCATGACTGGAAGTTTAGGAAAAGAAGTGCTAGATAATGACAGTTCATCTCCATAACAAGGCCATTTATTTTGGAGTACTACTGATTTCTTTGATAGATTATGAAAATTACTTCTACTGATAGTACTACTGGATAGTTTTAGGAGAAAATATGTCTTAGAAAGAAATGAATAGAATTTAAACAGAATTTTAATTTTCTATTATCTTAAGGATTTGTTAATTTTATTTTTATGGTTTATGTGAAACTATCATTTATTGTCAGGCCTTTTGAGTACATTTCTAGAAGTGGTACATCAAGCAATATTAATATGAAGATAATAATTATCAATACCCTGGCTACTACATATTGACAAATATGTATATATAAAGATCTCTGTTCTCTGATAAGCAACGGACCTTGAGCTTTTCTATTATTTTCCAGTCATTGAGAAAGCAATTACAATACTCAAAAGAAACCATTACAACATTCCTTTGGGAGGTAAAGAAGCCACAAGTGGCCAATATAATTATAACTGAGTAATTTATTGGGCAAGATCCAGCCTGAGTCTAAAACGTATCATAAATGTAAAACAGTTACCAACTGATAATTGCTTAGTTATGGATGAAGGTCCACTTAAACTCAAAGTACTTGGTTGGCTTACCATTTTCTTACCAAAGGAAAAGAAAAAAAAATAGTCATAATATTGATACAATGAGAAAATTATGGGTGCAATCTTGAGTGAAGTGACAAAATGTGTCTAGGGAACATTAGGAAAAATCACAACATAGAAAGCACAAAGGAAGAGAGTGTATCAAAGATAACAAGTTTCCAATACGATGGAAGTTCCCAGACAAGACCGAATGGCTGTGGGTATTGCCTCCCAAAGACTATGTCGACTGTCCATCCTTGGTTCTGGGGTGGGGGGGTGGAAATTGTCCCCCTCAGAACGGGCTCGCAATTTGGGTGTCCTCCTAGACTCTCAGTTTACCCGCATCCAACTCTTAAAGATCAGGTGATAAGATTGGGTTAAAATATTGACCAAGTGAAGGATTTATTATTTGTTGAATAAACCTTGACTAGCTAAGTTCATACATTGCAAAGCCATTAACCATAGATTGCAAACTACAAAGAATGAGATGGTACAAAACTAAGCAAATCGTGTTGCGGTTAAACATGGTTTGGGAACCCAGCCTAAAACTCTTTGCATAATACTTAGTCAACCAGGCAAAGTTAAGGAAAAAATAGCTAATAAAATGGCCTTCCGGAAAGTGGTGAAGACCTGGCTGTTCCGGCAGGCTTGGGGCCGTTGATCTCGCCTCTGTAATTTGGCGAGATCCGGCCATGAAACGGTGTGTATGAGTTTTTAATTGTTTTAAAATGTTTTTATTATGTCTTTTTTAATAGTTTTTTATATTTTATCAAGTTTTTTATATTGTTGTAAGCCGCCCAGAGTCCCTTGGGAGTTGGGCGACATAGAAATACAAATAAACATAAACAAACATAAACATAAACATGGGAATGGACACTTATAATGGCTCCTGGGAGTATTAAAATTAGTTTCCTTATCTAAGACTAGCCTGTAGAGCAGGGGTCCCCAAACTTGGCAACTTTAAGACTTGTGGACTTCAACTCCCAGAATTCTCCAGCCAGCTATGCTGGCTGGAAAATTCTAGGAGTTCAAGTCCACAAGTCTTAAAGTTGCCAAGTTTGAAGATCTCTGCTGTAGAGTGTCCTCTGATCCAGTAAAACTGCTGATCATAAATATCTTGGCCTTTTACATTTTAGTGGCAACTATTCCCTGATGTAGCAAATATTGGTACTCGTGCAAAAAAAGAATAATACTTAATTATTATGAAGGTTCACCAAACTCATGAGGAGGAACTTGGTTTAACCTAGGTAAAGATAAGCAGTAGAATGACTGTAGCAGTCATGAAAAATGGGAGGAGCCTTTCCTTATTTGAGAAAGGCACATAGAATACTAGAATAGTCCAAGTCAATACATCACTAATTCAATGGTTATTCATGTCTATTTAATGAAACATTACCAAAGAAACTGGAGATACAAATTAGTTACTAACAGAAGGCAGCTATGGTTTTCTGCAAGGATTATTAGCTATACATTAGAAACACAACTGGAAGAAACCTTGGAAATAACCTAGACCAAACTCTTTCTCTTTCCTATTATTTGGAAAATATAGTTTGGGGGTAAAATTTATAGTTAGAATAAATCAGTAGATGAAAATGATGATTTTAATCATTTTTCCATTGAAGGATAACTATTATTAAGTAGAATCAGTAGCTGAATTTAGAGTTGTTACATTAACATTTAATGACAACTCAGTTTGGAGCTGCAGCATTTTTAACTCTGGGAAGCATCTAGGCAATTATTAAATCCTATGACACAAAAATCCCTACAATTACTCTTTATGAAATTCTGCTGGTAATGAATCCATTTTATAAGACCTTAATGCTTGAAGATAATAAAGACTTAGATTTGTATCTAAGTGGTGTGATATTTAACACAAAAACTACGGTATATTTTCAATAGTTTTTAGATTATATTTTATTCAAAACCAACAAGAATGTTTCAGACTGGACTCCACTGTGTTTATATAAAACTATGTGTATAACAACAGACTTCAATAAATTGATATTTTATTCAAGATGCAATAAGATTACAGTAATGCTATATTTAAATGCATATTTGTACAGTGATATAGTTTTTCCATTTTTGAAAGAAAGTTGTTACATGCAGTCTCCTAAGTGTGAGACAGGCTTTAAAATTTTCAGTTATACATACTCTTTTTAAGTATGTTCTTGCTGTATGGAAATTGACATTTGGAGAACAACAGTGGATCGACATTCCCTATTAATTCCTAAAAGATTTATTCTTCAGCAATAGAAGGATAACTACTGTATATGGACCTACTCAGTAGTCTACAGAAAACAATAACATCTCACCTTCAAATACAGTTTGACTAAAATAAAATACAATGTATATCTGTTTAACAGCTGCTTCACATGTATTACTTTTAGTGAAGTTATGATTCACTAGATTGTCAAACTTATGCAAAGCCTCCATCACACTATACTTTGATTTCACACTTCTAAAGAACTCTACAAAAGCACATTTCAATGAAAAGGGCCAACAGATCTTTCCACAGAAACCCTAGGTAAATATAGCACATGTGGTTATCCTTCAGGCTATTCAGTTCAGGGTTCTTGGGTTTATTTTTGCAGCTGTCTTTCAATAACAATCAGACTGAGGCCTTTCACTGAAAGGAAGTATATGTGCATATATGATTTGTATTCCACCTTTTGTATAATAGGTGTATAATTTACATACATCTATTTTCCCTCAGAATAACAGCCCTTTGAGGTAGGTTGACTAAGAGAGACTGCCTGCCCCAGTCACCCAGCGAATTTTTGTGTGAACTATAATCTGGGTCTCCTGTTCCTACTAATCTAATTACTAAGATATATTTGCACTTACATGCACACTCCTTCGAAGAAGAATTCAGTTCACATTTTATCCTCACTACAAGAAATATGTAACATAGAGGAACAAAAGAAAATGATTGTAAAACTACTTAAATACTACAGAAACAGCCAAACTAGAATAATCAGAACCAGACACACAGACCTAGAATAAATTTATGCTAGCTCAGCTGCCTAAACCATCAATCCAATGGTATAACTTACTGATGATGAGCTTCAGACCTTTGAAAATTCTTTGCTTTCTGTATTAAAACTGTTGCTCCAATACCACTAAAGTCAGCTTGTATGCTATGAACAGGGGAAAAATAACTGGGAAAAAAGTTAAAGTTTAACCAATTCTACTGATTTTATTGCATTCTAATTATGATTATGAAGAAGAAAGATTATTTTATACAATAAGATAACATAAGAAATTACCAATGGTGAAAAGAGCAGATTGTGTAATAATTCAAGTCAAATTAATAATGTTAAGCAAAAATGAACACTAGAATGATAATAGCAATGTGTCAACAATGAGACAAAATGCAAAGGTTACAATTGAAGAACTGGAGTTATACCCTGGAAGTAATAAGATAACAATTTCATTACCAGTCTATGAAAATAAGATTGGCATTGCTTGCACATTCCTTGACTACGGATGAAGAGAGACCCCATTTAAAGCACAACCCAAGGCCACCTGCTCAGCCCTCAAATAAGTCTTTGGTAAAGCCTGGAGACTTTTCAAAGGTTTCAAATAGCACCTTTCAAGTAATGGCCAAGTTTCAGGTGCTGGGCAGCAGAGTTCTGCAGTTATTTATATCTCTGGCTTCTTCCTCTGTTTTGTTTATTCTTAATAGTGAATATAAGATGATCCCCAACTCACACATTATTATTTAGAGGAAAAAGACCTTTTGTCCTGCTATTCCTACTTTCCAGTGTGGCCAGATGGCATGACGTTGAAAGGTCAAGTAAAGCCTTGGATTGGATAAATTGCACACCTTTGCTTTAAAATAGTCTTCAGAATGTTCAACCTTATATTTACTGGCTAAAACCACAAATCTTGAAAAGTATGTGGTCAACGTATAGAAAAACATTACTTCATTTGGAATATCACAGATTCTTAAGCTTGGTGAGGTCATCATTCATGGGCACTATTTGGGTCAGCCTACAATGGTTGTTAATCTGGGTTAAAGCATGACATCAGCCACAGGTGTGAGCTTTGACTGCCTTGACAGAATCATAGTAGTGAAGAGATCCTAGAAATCATTAAATCCCTCACTCAGGGCAGAAAAACTTCAATTTCTTATTTGTATATTCATTTTTACTTCTGATTCAATGGGTGAAGTTTATAAACATCCTTCAGTTTCAGTTTGTTGTGGCATTTACCTAATAAAGTAGATAAGATCTTACCTGAGTTTCTTGTTCAAATATTTAGATGGCTATAATATACATTTCTCCACCTAAACACTAGTTGGAGAGTCAACAGAAACTTCCCTCCTCATAATTTGTGATTTCAGTTCTGTGTGGCTGTCAGGAATTAAGGTGTAAAGGAAAAGAAACAGGTGAAGTGCAGGATCAAAAACTTGTGAGAACACTAATTATTTTGTTCTTATTCTATTTATGAATGTATTTTTATTCCAGCAACTTTGTGAAATATGCTGCATTTCAGGCAATATTTTGACTAGCACTAAAGAAATCCAGTTGCTGCAAAATAAGCTTTGAAGTCGAGTATTTGAATCCCTTGAACTTAGGAGACAGTGATTAGATTCAGCACCTATTCTTACGTCTTGAATATGATGCTTTGGGGAGAGGGTGTCATCAGGACTTTTAACATCAGCGTCATCTTGTATTTTCAACCAGCCATTTCTTACAAAGCAGCAGGAAACCCAGGTTCTATATAGTGCATTCATACTTCCTATTTGGCAGTTTAAGATTGCCAGCAAACAACTGAATAAGAGTGCCATAATTTCCCATTGATTTCCAGACAGAAGCTAATGTTGCTTTAAGACTTTGTTAGGAGGAAAAACATGTTTAAAATCCCACTGTTTATCCTTCTGGTGACATTACCGTAGTGGCTCAGTAGTTAGAACACAGTATTGTAGGCTAATTCTGCTGACTGCTGACTGCCAACAGTTCGGTAGTTTGAGTCTCACCAGGCTCAAGGTTGACTCAGCCTTCCATCCTTCCGAGGTCAGTAAAATGAGGACCCAGATTGTTGGGGGAAATATGCTGACTCTGAAAACCGCTTAGAGTGGGCTGTAAAGCACAATGAAGCCATATATAAATCTAAATGCTATTGCTATTGATATTACAGGTAGTCCTCGACTTATAACAGTTCATTTAGTGACCATTCAAAGTTACAACGGCACTGAAAAAGTGACTTTTCACATTTATGACCATTGCAGCATCGTGTGATCAAAATTCAGATGCTTGGCAACTGGTTCATACTTATGATGGTGCAGTATCCCGGGGTCATGTGATCAGCTTTTGCAACCTTCTGACAAGCAATGGGGAAGCCAGATTCACATAACAACCATGTTACTAACTTAACAAATGCAATGATTCACTTAACAACTGTGGCAAGAAAGGTCATAAAATGGGGCAAACTCACTTAACAAATGTTTCACTTAGGAACAGAAATTTTGGGCTCAACTGTGGCCATAACTCAAGGACTACCTGTATTATCCCAAAGGTGCTTTTTCAAGAGGCAACTGGACTTTCTGGTTTTTCTTTGAAGACATTTCGCTTCTCATCCAAAAAGCTTCTTCAGCTCTGACCAGATGGTGGGGAATGGAAGGATTTATACTCCCTGCAGACAACTGGTCATTTGCATTCTTTTATTGAGTCATTAAGGTCGCCTGGAGGTTTATCTGTGTCATCAGGGTCACCTGAGTGGTGCAAATGGTTGTGGAGATGTCTTGGAACTGTTGAAAAGACTGTGTTGTGTTCAACAGTTCCAAGAAGTCTCCACACCCATTTGCACCACTCAGGTGACCCTGATGACACAGATAAACCTCCAGGCGACCTTAATGACTCACTAAAATAATGCAAATGACCAGGTGTCTGCAAGGAGTATAAATCCTTCCATTCCCCACCACCGGTCAGAGCTGAAGAAGCTTCTTGGATGAGAAGCGAAATGTCTTCAAAGAAAAACCAGAAAGTCCAGTTGCCTCTTGAAAAAGCACCTTTGTGACAATCATGATCTGGATGACTGAGAATCTCAATAGACAACTACCTGTATTACTTATCCTTTCCTCATTGTAGGCCTTGGGAGCTTATTTTTGTTTTTTAAATTCCAATTCTAGCTACTGAAATATTGTCATCCCCGCTATAGAGCTGATCTTCGAGTTCTCAACTGACTTTCCAAGCCAATGAAATGGCATCAGGCTCTATAAAACCCTTACTTCTTGGCTAACCAGAACAACAACTTGTTGCATGAAGTAACAATGTTCCTTGTTTGGCCCATTTTGTTTGTCTGTCTTTGCCTCATTATATAAATAACAGTAAACCAGTCCAATCAGTGCCTCTCCTTCATTAGTCAGAGAAGTCCATGTTTAAAAAGGAAGTGTCTATAAAGTTGGGGAAAATCCAGGATTGACTGAAGTATAAAAGCATGTTCAGAACATTCTGAATAGAATTTTTCTGAGCTATATTTAAACCAAGTCTTCTAAAAACAGGGTAATTCAATGCAATTCAGTTTATTACAGTCATAGACCAGAGACCAGAACAAATAAAAACACTCAGTAAATATACAATTAAAAATTCTAATATAAAATAATAAATAACAACTAAAATCTATGATAAAATGCAATCTGTCAATTATACATGGTCTTACTATACTAAAATTACAATCCATAAAATGTGTGGCCCGCTGTCAGTTTAATACTAAAAGGGAAAGGAATAAGCAGTGCAAAGTGTTTGCCACATTTGTTATATAACATAACTATGGTGGATTAGACACGTTTTTCTGACGAATCCCAGTGCTGCTGCGCAGAATCTAGCCACCTGCGCTGTAGTTATGGATTGTTCATCCTTAAGCAGCCACTGGAGATAAGCAGTGTCGGAACAGCCAGGATACCTAGCAATTATTGACAGAATATGTTTTTTCCTAATCTCTGTGTAAAAGGACCATTGAAGGAGTATGTGACCCACAGTCTTCACCTCTCCTGAGCCACAGGAACAGAGTCTTTCAGTCAATAGTATCTTTTTATACTTGCCATACAGGACGGCCGATGGAAGCGCATGGCACTGTGAGAGCGAAAATGCTTTCCGATGGTTTGCTGACTCCAACTGGCTAAGATAGCTGACAGGAGTGACAACATATCTAATGGCGTCTGGAGCCAGAAACAGCAGAGCTTTCCCTAAGTCCGTTTGCCTTTTGATGTCCTCTATCCCAGGGGTCTCCAACCTTGGCAACTTTAAGACTTGTGGACTTCAACTCCCAGAATTCCTCAGCCAGCTTTGCTTTGCTGGCTGAGGAATTCTGGGAGTTGAAGTCCACAAGTCTTAAAGTTGCCAAGGTTGGAGACCCCTGCTCTATCCTTTGTCGCAAGGTTTGTTTTGCTTGGTAAAAGTTTTGAACATTGGATAATAAAGTTTCCTATTTCAGAACAAATTGTACTAATAGTAAAATAAATCAAAGAAATCTCAAATGGTATTATAATCTCTGTCATAAACCAATTACATTGATCACTCTTTCTGCTGAATAATCTCTTCCTCTGCCTGAACTCTTTCCAGCAGATCAATTTTCAATAGTGGAGTTGCCCCCAATTTCCCTGGCACCATTTTTTCTGCATCTTTTAGATTGCAAACCTATGCCACATATCTGCTGCCTTCTTTTATAAATAAAAATGAAAATGCTAAAAAAAAAGAGTGCAAAAACACATAAGGAACTCCAAAGATACAATATGAAAACTATTTTAAAGCTGCAAATGGTAATTTAAAAGAATTAATATTCCAGTAATTAATTACTGAAGTTCATTTATCAATATGCTGCTAATCTGGTCAAAAATTCTCTTTTCCCTATCTTTTCTCTATCTTCAACAATATGCAGGTTTAATCATTAAAGCAACTATGCAAACATACTGAGCTCTGATTAATAATTTCCTCCAATTTGCATCTTCCGGGAAAATATAATCAGAAGAGACATATAGCACAGAGGAGAAGGCAACACAATTTTGAAATTGGGAAGAGAATAAAAAAGGAAAGCATTTTAACACAATGTAATTTGAACCAAAAGCTTAAGTGGCTCGAAATTAGAGTTGTAAACTCTAAACTGTAGAGTTTAGCCTACAGTTCAACTCTGAGGGAATCTAATAGAAATCTAATAAAAATATGTCTTTTAGATGTGTGCCTACTTGCTTCTAAGCTTTGCTTATTTTTTTTCATAATGTATCATTTATGTAGACAACTTGGTTGAAGCCTTTAGGATCCATTGTCCCAAAATAAATTAAACTTCTTATGGTACTGCTAAACTCTGTTCTTCCTACTGAACTGAACTGGACAGTTACATTTTATATCTGAAACAATAGATAACAATCAAACTGAATTCATGCCAGAATGCCCAAGGATACAACCAATCCCACACTCCAATCAAATTCAGGCTTGACAAATGCTTTCAAAACAGTTACGCAAGGCTTAAGAACAGTGTATAAATAGGCACGGTATTTGCCCTATAGCTGAACCATGAAAGTACACATCAAGTAAATTTAATTAACTATAATACCACAGCATTTTCTTTTTGCTTGGGTACTATACCTGATTCCATACAGTATATAATAATCAATTAAAAATCAGCAACTTACCTCATGTAGCTAGCACATATAATTGTCAGATTATTGAGCAAAAAGACCAGTATCTTTTAAAGTTAAAAATTACAGGATCTCATTGCCTTTGAAGTTTTCCAAAGAATTATAACTATTGTTGGATCAAAAGTGTTTGGTAAAAGATAGGCACGGAGTTTTTGAAAATGTGGTATATAAAAAAATCAGGAATAAATAGATTCAAATCCTGCTTGTGCAATACAAGTTTCTCAATTAAAAATAGCAGTTTATTACTGAGTCTATCTATTCCCTTTCATCTTCCCCAATTCTTGAATTTGTTGCAACCAATTTATTTTCAAAGTAATCAACAACATAATATGGATGATGAAATGTGAATAGTTCTTTGGAGGTAGAGCTGGCCATCACATGTCTATATGTGAAGAATTGTGAACAGATATATGTTTTTTAATAAGAGTATGATTTCTATTCTTCTGGACAAAGGCATTCTATTTCACAGATGTTGAAAATAAACTTCTGGATTTATTCAAACCATATACTAGCTTTGTGTAAAGTTGATGTTTAACTTGCTAGCTCTAAGTTTCATTCTTTGAGGAGGAACATTCACAGTTTTCATCCATGTTTTTTAATTTACTGAACTTTACCATTATGAATTCTCAACAATCATGTTTTGGAAGCTTGTAAATCGAACTAACAAAAACACAGGCAACAATCTGGGTGAAAGATAAGATTTGAAAATTAGGAAGGCAAGAGGGTAATGAGAGCAGAAAATTGAAGTCTCACCATCACAATGTAATCTTATAAACCTCTTAACCATTTCGTTGTTCAGTTTCAAAATTTTAATCACTGTAATTTTTTATATCCCAAATGTTGCTATATTCTTATCTCTTTCTTTTCTTGATTCCCAAAAGTAGTATGTAACGATTCTACAAAACACAAAACACACTGCAATAGACTATCCTTTTAACAACAAAAATGAATATGTTCAGTTTTAAAAGAAATATCTTTTAACAGCAAAGTATATTGTGAAAGATTTTGAGTGAAGTTGCTTTTTCCTGCTGGTTCAAGAAAGAATAATTTAAAGAAAAATGTATAATTTTTCGGGCATAAGCCGAGGCAAAGTTTTCCTTAGTAGCAAATGTTGAAAAATACTTCCAATTTTAATTAGTTTACGACTAATTCATGTAGTGTAGTATATTTTTCCACTTAGTGTAGTCTTTAAAGTATCTTCTATTTCAAATGCCAAAAATGTAATTCAGAATAAAAATTTAGACACTGCTCAAAAATGTACTACACCAAGCAAAACATAGGGTCCATGCCTTCCAAATTATGTTGCATATTAGTTCTTATAGAGATTGAATCTTAACAATTGATGAAGTTCTTCTATAATTCTACAGATAAGATGAAAAGTTTCCAAGATCCAAACCTACTCTATTACCTATGTTGATTATATACCAATTTAGTTTTTTTTAACACATCTAGCAAGTCACCTTATCATTCACCATATCTGAAGATATTATTTCCTGCCATCTAGATCAGACTGTATTGTTAAGTCAGCATTATGGTAAAAAAAAGAATTCAAGAAACATTTTGACACTTGGTTGCAATATAGTAATAATGCATCAGAAACTACCTACCTTGTCTTAGTATAAAATTAGTTTCATTGTTCAGGTTTATCTATAGTTCTATAGATTTAATTATCACAATAGACACTGTTTCTAAGCTACCGTATATCTCTACCTTTTAGACCACACCTGCAAACACTAAACAACCATTGATTGTTGTTTGCTTTCACATTTGATCAATTAGATTGCCAATTGTGTAGCAACAGGAGTCTATTTTTCAGAGGGCTTTTTGGTTTCTAGTTTTTTTTAATATTTAATGTTCTATTTAAGGAAGTTAAGAAGTGGTACCTTAGCTCTTCAGTCCAACTGTACTTTTGCCCCCAAGATACTGTAGATGTCACAGAGCCAGTTGCTTTCCTTCAGGTTGAACAGCTTCTTAGAGTCACTGAGTGCTGAGCTGGAGCACAAGAATAAATTGAAGAGTTGCCAGGATGTCAAAACCAGGTGATCTGTATGTGGGTGTAGATGGCACCGAGACAATAAAGGAGAGAGCTTTAAACCGATGTTAAATAATTACATATTCCACCTTGTTTATTATTAGAATGGACTGGTGTAGATTTATATATGTTCCACCCTGAATAAAATAAATATGCCTTTCCTTATATATCAATGAAAACAATGTTTCCCAAGTTGGTGCTCTCCAGGCATGTAGTATCTAGAATTCCTACTCAGCAGAATGAGCACGTAGTCCTAAAACATCTGGAAGATGGCAAGGTGTGGAAAGTTACATTAGACGCAGGGTAGAGAATCCCACAAATTTAAAGCAGAGTTGCTACTAAAGCAAAATGGAAGCAACAATCATCATTAATATATTTTGTTGAATTAGATAGGACTAATCCATCACATACTGAATTTTTCGTTATTCTAATGCTGAGAGCAATTCACAAGTTTGAAACACTGCTAATATACCTGGACAAAACTGTGAAATCAAAAGAATGTTGTACTGCCATTTTGCAATTTTAGGTAATCCCTCTTCTTACAATTTACTCAGAAGTTAATTTAAAAACCTGGTCCACAATAAATTGATTTAAAGTATTAATAACGCACTTGCCTATAACTTCCCAAAAATTTACATGCTATTTTCACACCAGTATTAGCCAAGTTTTAACCCACATTATAAATTTATTATGTAAATATATCATATTCTGCAGCAACATCCATGCCTTGAGACATTTGTCCAAAAAAATTTAGTAGAGCTATCACTAAAAATAGAAAAAAACACTTCCAAAGGGGTTTATGACAGAAGGCCTGGCACATGTTGGACTTGGTTTATACATTCACTACTGCCTACTTATCTAAAATTTTCTCACAGACCCATGCAGAGATCTATCCTAGGCTTGTTGCCCTAGAATATCTTTAACAATAGATGGTAAAAATTGAATCTTGGATCTTTTGTCATATTAAATTTTTTCTTTAATTGACATCCAAAGCACAGACATGAATTACTCTTAACATTTTAACCAATGGCTCAAGAAAAAACCCCCACAACACATAAAAAAGTAAATTTTTAAGAGTTAAACATAAAAATCTCAAATGGTAAGATTTGATCAGATTTCTCTATGATTTTATGACTTTTCAATCATTTTATTTGGGGGGATTTGTGTGTGATGTGAAATATTTGCAGTATTTGTGTGTTGTGGGGATGCAAGTATGAAAGGCCAGGATTCGCACCATGCTTATTTTGTCTTTTTGCATCACTGCAAAATGTCTATTGCTATTATATGAACACAGGCTATCTTAGCATAACATGTTCAGGCATGTAATGGTTTTTGTCCCTTATGCATTAATCTAGCCTCTCCTTGTCCCAAAGGTGCTTTTTCAAGAGGCAACTGGACTTTCTGGTTTTTTCTTTGAAGATGTTTCGCTTCTCAAATGAGAAGCTTCTTGGATGAGAAGCGAAACGTCTTCAAACAAAAAACCAGAAAGTCCAGTTGCCTCTTGAAAAAGCACCTTTGGGACAACCATGACCTGGATGACTGAGAATCTCCATAGACATCTAGCCTCTCCTTATTCTCAACTTATTTATTCATACAATTTATATAGCTACCCATCTCACAATATATTGACACTAGCCAGCAAACAATTAAAACCAAAGCAAAACACTATAAACCACAAAGAGATACAACAAAACAAACTTAAACATAGTGTGAGGTTGTTGTGAAATTGCTTACTCCACAGTATATTCTTGGAAATGCCTTGACAAGAGTAGATATTTTCTTGCAGAGAACAATTAAGCCAACGATCAGAGAAGATTTGTCAACTGTAGTATATAACAGTCAAAACTGGTATATTGGTCTACGCTTCAGGATTTAAATCTTGGGTTTTTTTTCAAGGCCATGAAGGCAACTGGGATTTCTTGATATTTAGAAGGTTGAGAGTTCAATCCTAGGTAGGCAGATATTTCTCTCCTAGGGCACGAAGAAAAAATAACTGCCATGAATCCCGCATGGCGTCACGAAGGGCATCCAGTAAATGCTCAGATTCATCCAGTCATCCCAACTCTACCCCCAATTAAGGAATTACAGGGTTGTAAAAAGGTAGGATT
This sequence comes from Thermophis baileyi, assembly GCA_003457575.1. Classification (NCBI taxonomy): domain Eukaryota; kingdom Metazoa; phylum Chordata; class Lepidosauria; order Squamata; family Dipsadidae; genus Thermophis; species Thermophis baileyi. The sequence goes on from QLTV01004398.1 coordinate 413,632, forward strand.
TTTTTTTATGGTTCGCTGATGTCTGGCAACTCCTTATTTCTATGCTTCACTCAGTTTACCATGTATTAATTTAACCAGAGTATGGTATGTTCTTGATCAACATATCCTTTTTCACAATACTCCATTTCCTTCTCTTACCCTTTCTGTATTGTTGTTTCCTTTCCTAATACTTGGCAGCTCCCCCACCTTAAGTTATTTCCCCCCCTTAAACTAAAAACAGTAACAGAAATTTGTGGACACCTTGGTTTCCATCAAGCCTGAGTATACATGCTTCTTGTCCATGTGTGATTTCATTTTGGCTATATAAATACGGTAGTATTATATGAACTCGGGAAATCTGAGCTTTCTAGAAAGGATATGAGATGTTTTAAATGGAAAGAAAATTATTAGATAAGAATGCTTGGCTTTGCACTCATGGAATTGGATTCGACCCGGGATTGTAATCAGTATTGTTCATCTAGTTTCACTTACCGTAATTAGATAAGACCTTTTTGTTTTCTCTGTTTTGCTAATATGCCGAACTAATTATGAACTGCCCTAATTCTACCATGCTACCACATTTCCTTATTAAAATTAAAATGAGCATACTCAAGTGGCTATTCCACTTTCCTAAGCAAGTTACATTTTTCCTTTTCTTTCTAAGAATATTTACATGAAATTGTTACAACAACATTATATAAACTCTTTAAGTATTGGTATTTCCAAGCCCCTCCCATTGAACTAAATTCAGAGTCTAACATTTTATAATGCTCAAAATGACTAAAACAAGAATCCATGAAAAGTTTGGAAGGTGTAAACTTTCTGGACCTTAATTCTAGAAGAACAAATTCTGTATTTATTTGGTTGCACTGAAACATTTTAGGAAAAAAATGTGTAACATAATCCAATCAGCCTTTTAAATGTAAAATCAGTAACAACTTGTGTCACTCAGTGTTAGCTATAATAGTGTGATCTGGTGATCTCTGAACATGTGATAGGTCTCAATTCAGGCTGTGTGTACTGTAGTACTGGAAACAATTTAAAAAAAAACAAAAGTTGTTGGTATACATTTGAATAACCTATTAAAACTGCCTCCACTCTTTCTGATGCTTTCTGATTATCATAAATGGCTTATCTTCAAACCATTCCCTGGTAAAGTAGCTATTTCCCAGTCTATATGAACAACAACAGTAACAGCAGCAAAAAAGCAAGCTATCCTTCTAGATAGGTGAAATGGCTTATGCATGTTTCCTTTTTTTATACTTTATTTAAGAATTCATGTCTCTCATTTGGCAGAAGATCATTTGACAGAAAAATTACCTCTCTTATTGGCAGATTTGTCATTTTTACTCTTCTGAGCTCCTTTAAGTTGTGTTGCCTGAGAGACAGAATATTGAGTGGATTTGAACAAAGCAGTGATACTTTTAAAGGACACAATTTGAAAGGCAGTTCCATCCATGACCCTGATTGGATCCATTTACAATAGTAAGATTAATAAACTAACAGTAAGCACCAGTGTGGGAAACACTGACCTGACAGCTAAGAATTGCTCAAATCTAAATTTTCAAAGTCAGACAATTTCCTATTGATACTGTTTTAGGTTGTAAGTTTATAAAATTTTAGTTGGGAGCTGGATTTATCTTAAATAGTATAAAAGAAGGAACTGATTATCTTGGATGCAAAATCCATACTTAGTATTTTAAATCTAGCTTCCAAACACAGATGGCTGAGCTTGGGGTCTGAAGGAATTTGCTAATTGTCCTGTGATCACTGAAACATGCTTAATTTCCACTACAATGAATAAATACGAAATTAAAAAAAAATCATTTGCTACTGATAAAAGAATCTTTTCTTATTTCATCTCATATACTTCCTTAGGCTCTTAACATTCTAGATTTCATCACTGAAATGGTAGCATTAGAAGGATATTTGGCATGAGAATGGAAATTCAAAGTTTTTCCTTCTCTGCTAAGAAACCTTTAAATTCTTTGCAGGCTTAGGTTTTCTTTCTTTACGTTAAAATGGAACTTGGTTGGAGGAAGTAAGTTTGATTAAATTCAATTTATCTTGCTTCACTTCTCACTATTAATGATGGGGTGTCATAGAAGGATACCTATTAAGTTACATATAATGTTACTGAAATTTATGACTTTGACATTCTTCCTTGTAGTTGATGGGGAACAAAACGCTTTTATTTTCCATTGTTTCTCCAATGGTTTGCAACGCCTCCCATTACTAGTGTTCTTTATTATATCCCAAGGAGGACATGATGAAGAAACTTCTTTTATAGGAGGGTTGCAAAATTCAGACAACCAGTTAAATTAGTTAAGCCTCCCTTAAGATTTATATTACATTTTGGAGACTTTCCTGCATCAAACTAGTCAGGAAACAGAGTGCCCCCTTTTTTTTTTTTTTTTAAAAAAAAAAAAAAAAGAAAAAAAAAAAAAAAAAAAAAAAAAAAAAAAAAGGCAATAAAGATACATGCCCCGAAGGACACAGTGTATGGACATATTTTGCCCACTGCTTCCAATGTTTTCTAAACTGACTCTGTTAAATCAAGGATTTCCTTCATTTGATAAGCCAATTGACTTATTGTTTTGACTTTTGTTTTCTCTTTAGTGGTAATATTCAATGTATCTTACAATGATTTTTTCCCCCAGTTTAAATATTTTTGTTGTTAGGTTATCTATCACATCCTTCATAAATTGGCAAGCAAATTGCTTAACTAATGCTGCCTCCTGCAGGTCAAAAAATCAAATGGGAAATATTCCCACATATATGAAAGAACTGATTTCTTATGACAATATTGGCTAGAAAAAAAACAATTCAAATAATTTATTAATCCAATTTTGCATTATGAAACAGTATGTATGTCTAAATTATTTAGGCAAAATGATAAAGTGAAAAGGGATAATTAATGGTCCCATTATTGGAAATGAAAAAGAAAAATTATAGAAATGGCATAAACCAAAGAGCAGGTTACAGTACAATTGTCTGCCATAGATCTCCCAAAATAGATCTATTTAAGAGGTCAGGCTACTTCAGACTGTCATTTTTTTCATTATGTTTAATTTTTTGTATGTGTTCTTGTATTTTAGATATTTCCAGCAGTTTATGGAAGAAAATGCTGAATTAGTAAAGAAGAACATTTGAATTGCAGTGTGATCATCTGCACTATAGAAAATTCATTCTTAAACCAGTCTTCCACACATTAAATACACAAAGTTCCTCTGCTGTAATTCGATACACAAAATATCCATATTCTTTCTCTTTTTTACTCTTAGCCAAATCCTTCTGGTGACAGCACCAAATGTTTCTTGCAAAACTTCAGCAGACTGGGAAAGACAGAATCTACCTGTATCTAAAGGAAAAGTTTACCACTTTTGAAGTATCCCACATATTAACAAGATCAACATGTGAAGTCAATTAAAAATGGTATTTTAATAATATCAGCATATTTTTTAGCATTCTGATAAATGGATAACCTACTATCCAGCATAATGTGTAAGATCCTGTCTCTCTTTGCTCAGTTTAAGAACATAAACCCTACAGGTAGTCCTCTACTTATGAAATTTGTTTAGCAGCTGTTCAAAGTTATGATGGTGCTGAAAAAAGTGACTTACAATCAGTCCTCATATTTATGATCATCACAGAGTTCCTGCAGTCACATGATCGTGATTTGGATGCTTGGCATCCAGTGATGACATTATTCACTTAATAACTGCAATGATGTACAACCAAAATTCTGTGCTTAATTGTGGTTGTTACTGGAGGAACACTGCACTGTAGGTTATTTCTTGATTATCCATACACACTACAGGAAGTCTTTGACTTACAACCACAGTTGGGACAGAAATGTCCATCAGTAAGTGATGAGGTTATTAAGTGTGCTGTGTCCAATTTTACAGACTTTTGCCATGGTTGTTCCCTCATTGACTCTGCTCATCAGAAGCCCCTTGGGAAAGTTGCAAATGGCAACCAGTATGTATTTATGACAGTTGCAGCATCCTGGGGTCATGTGATTTTATGTTGGTCATTGACCAGCATATGTACCATTAAAACTGTAAAATTTTGCAACACTTCCATATGAAACTACGTATGCCTACAGAATATGAAAAATTTCTGGAAGAATAAAATTACTAATAATATAGAAATAAGCAATGTAAAACTAAAATCTACAAAGAGCTACAAGATGTTTTAATATTAATCATAGGAACTATATGTATTGTTAATGCATAATAATTATTAGACCTCTTTTAAATAAGAGGAAAGAACCTTAACTGGCTAAACAAAATCATCTAATAAATGCAAGTTACAGAACATAATTTAAGAAAATTGTACATCATGTGGGACAAACAGATCAAGTGTCACATTCAACAAAAGTTGTCTAGGATAAAAATAAACAATCCTTATGTTTATTATTTTTTTCTAGGTACAGAGCTTTTTTTAACTGAATCTAATCTAATAATCACTTCCTGATGTACTAACATATTTCATAAAACATTTGTTGGTATGGTATTACAATCTTAATTAGTAAATTAAGGGGATAGTAATGCATTCTTCTTCTTTTTAAAGTTCATTGAATTCAATTAAATGTTTTTTTAAATGTAGGAATACGACCAAACAAAAGAAGGGCAAAGGAGAAAATATTGATTTTTCTAGGTTGTGTTTCATAACTGAAACTGTTTAAAATTATTTTTACCATCTTTGAATATGTGCAATCAAGTTGTTGTTAACTGGTAATTTGGTTCTTCAACTCCTTCTATGTCATAGGAAATTAATATAGAGGGTTTAAAAAAGGACTCGTAGAACAAAATTTGGACAATGGACTGTGCTTATGGACTTCTATGGAATCTATTTGCCTGTTGGCTATTAGATGCTGCATTGGATGGATATTAGGGTACTTCACATTTACAATTGCTATTGGCTATCCTCTTTTTCTTTTTCTTTCCATCTTTCCTATCATTATGGGTTGTCAGTGGAACTGGAACTTTGCATTTTTATTTTTATTTTGGTGCCTTCAAGTCAGTCTTGACTCATGGTGACTACTTGGCTAAGTCCCTGCACTTATCTTGGCAAGATTTTCAAAAGTGGTTTGCCACTGCCTTCTTCCTAGAACTGAGTCACCCAACTGGCTTGTTTGTTTTTCTGACTATCCAGAGTATTCTCAAGAGCCCTCTCCAACATTAAAGTTCAAAAACTTCAACTTCCAGTGGAGACAGGGTGAACTAAATATGTCCATGACAGAGAGGAGAGAACAACTGTGACAAAGACCAAGGAGACTCTTTGGATAAATAGTAGTGGTTGATCTTAAAAAGCAGAAGCTATTCACCACTTTGGTACAGGAAGTCCTCAACTTACAATCATTCATTTAGTGACCATTCAAAGTTACAAAGCACTGAAAAAAGGGAATTTTTCACACTTATGACTGTTGTAGCATCCCCATGGTCACGTGATAAAAATTTCCGCACTTGAAAACTGGCATCTATTTGTGACAGTTGCAATATCCCAAGGTCACGTGATCACCCTTTATAATTTCACAGCTGGCTTCCGGCAAGCAAAGTCAATGGGGAAATTGAGATTCACTTAATGGCTGCATAATTCACTTAACAACTGCAATGATTCACTTAACAATTATGGCAAAAAAGGTAATAAAATGGAGTGTGACTCACTTAAAAACTGCCTTAATTAGCAACGGAAATTTGGGGCTCAGTTGTGGCCTACATCAAAAACTATTTGTATCTTCATTGTAAATTCTAAGGCTGGTTTTCTGTACCTGTTTTCATTAGTTTGGTCTTATTTATATTTAACCTTATTCTCATTTTTCACTGCTATCCTTGACTTGGCTTACTAGAGCTTCCAGATGTTTTGCATGTTTAGCTCTCAGATTGCTATTGTCAATATAATGCAGATTATTGTTTCTTTTTCCAGTTTTAAAACCTTACTCATCTTTTGAATAAATAAGGGGATAATATGCAATCTTATCTCACTCCTTTGCAGGCCAGTTTTGCCATGTTCCATCTAGAATGTGACTTCCTGTCTTTAGGGCTTTCTCATGAGGAAAATGAGATGTTTTGGAATTCTCCTTTTCCTGTGCACATTTCAGAGTTTGATAGTTTGAAACAACTAATGAATCACATTGACTTATTTCTGTTATTCTTTGGCTTTCTCACTTACCCAGCATGCATCAGCAATAACACCTCTTGCTCCTTGGCTTTTTCTAAAGTCAGCTTGAACATCTGGCATCTTCCTTTCCATGCTGGCATTTCCTAATGATACATTGGATAATCCTAAGCATTATTTTTCTAACATGTGAAATTAAGAACCCTGTGCAATAGTTTGCAGATCCTGTTAAGACTCCTTTTTTTGGTATTAATATGTAGACTGACCTCTTCCAATCTGTTGGCCATTCTATCATTCTCCACATTTCTTAGCATAATTTGCTTAGAATCTTTACTGATTCTTTTGTTGTTTTATACGTCTGTAGATATTCCAACAATTCTTGCAGAGTTTCAATTGGTAATCATTGATCTAACTTCATCTTCTAGTATTAAAGATTCTTATAAATAGGGAATATATTCCAAGTTATCTTTGAGTTTTTGATGTTAGGTGTCCATTTTAGATCTTGCGATATGGTAGAACCTAGAAATTTGAATGTTTATCAGTATGAAAGTATTGTAAGAGGTGGAAGTATGGGAGGGTTTCTCCTAAAGTCTACCACCATTTCTACGGTTTTGAGTATGTTCAGTTCCAGATTGTTCCGGTCGCACCACGAGGCTAGTTGTTCAACCTCCGTCTGTATGTGGATTCATCATTGTCTCGAATGAGACCGATCACTGTTGTGTCATCTGCGAACTTCAGTAGTTTAACAGATGGATAGTTAGAGATGCAGTCATTGGTATATAGAGAGAAGTGGAGAGACCACACAGTCTTGAATTTGGTATTTCTATTGTACAAAATTTCGATATGCTCCCTTCCTCTTTGTTATCATTTACAATCTGTCCACTGGCAGACTGTAAATGATACCAATATGAATTTGGAAGGTCTTTTTCAATTTGTAGAGTTTTTAGAACATCTTCCTCTCTTTGTTTCTTATTTTTCTAATCATTTCATCTTAGTAAAATTCCATAAAAATCCACATTCTGGTGTTCATTTTTCTAATATTTATTTTTGTAGTTTTACAATATACATTTTTGAAGGCAGTTTTCCCCGTTATGTGGCTTTGTAGTCTTTTTCTTCAGTGTATGCATTTGTGTGTCCTTGCTCTTAGTTCACATTTTTTCATTTAAAAAACTACTTTCCAGAGAGTATTGAAACTCTAGTCATACTCCACCATTGGCCAATTATGGATAATGTGAAATAGAAAACATCTTGGCACATAAGGTCAGGAAATGCAAAGAGATAAGTTAACATTAAAGGATAATCCATAGTTACCAATTTCTAATGAATATTATTTCAGTTTGCGTAAGATATATGCATCACAAAAATTACTTAGACTTAATTATTTTACACAAAGAAAAAGTTGGCACGAATAATACTATTTCCTGGAAATAATATGAATGGTCGTAGGAATGATCTACCCTTGTGTACAAATATATTGCAATTACTGCAGTAGTGCTAACTACCCTGATGTATGCCAGTGAGACTTGGACTGTATACAGGAGGCACGCTAGGCAATTGAACCACTTCCACACGACCTGCCTCCACAGACTTCTGAGGATCCGGTGGCAGGACAAGGTGCCAGACACAGAAGTCCTCTCCAGAGCAGGCCTGACATCAGTTCACACCCTGCCGATGAAAGCCCAGACACGCTGGGCAGGCCATGTTGCAAGGATGCCAGACCATTGCATCCCTACACAGCTCCTCTATGGTGAGCTGTCTCAAAGAAAGCGATCACACGGGGGACAAAGAAGCGATACAAAGACACGTTGAAAGCCTCCTTCAAGTCCCTGGATATCGACACCACCTCCTGGGAAATCCTGGTACAAGATCGATCGACATGGCGCACATTGACCCACCAAGGCTGCCAGACATTTGAAGACAGAAGAACCACAGCACAAGAGAAGCGAGCACTCTGCAAAGCCAGAGCTGCAAATGCTGCAAAAATGGTGCCTACACGTCTGCCCGACATGTGGCAGAACATTCCGTGCCCGTATAGGCCTTACCAGCCACCTGTGGACACACCGTGGACAGCCCACAACCCGTTAGATGTCAAGGTCCTCTTCGAATATGATGGACGATCATCATCATCATCATTGCAATTACTACTTCTAGCAAATCGTCTGGCAATGACTTTATGTCTATGAGACATAGGAAATGATCATATGAGTAAAATGCTTTTTCTGCCTTTTCATCGAGCAAAGGTTCAATATATTTTATATAGGCTGCACCTTGTACAAAAGCATTAATGAATTTCTTTTTATCATCATCACCAAATACTCTAAACTTCACATGTATTCTTAATTCTTTTAACTGTTCCATATTACCCCCAATATTATAATTAGGTAGAGACTGAAGTACAGCAATTTGGTTAAAGAGTGAATTCATAACTAGAGCCCAATCTCAGAGGAGCAGCTAGATATTAGAGATGATAGTGTTTTGAGCTCCATGTTCTCTTCCCCACCCACTTTTCTTGATCATTATTGCCGTATATTTTTAACGTAAGATTTGATTAATTGAAAGATTAACAATAGCAAAATGCCTAAGAAAAATCCCGAACATGGCAGAGGAACAAGACATACATGGATGAGTCTAGATGGCTGAGACAACAATTTGTTCAGTGAAAAGATGGTGAAGACAATTGCCCCTTTGGAAGATGCAAAACCTGAATGCTACCCTTAAAAAACTTGGAGGTTGTCTCAACAGGAAATCTACTTAAGCAACTAAAGAACTAATAGAGGATCTGGATAAATCAACCACTTTAGATTGAATGGGCTTGGCAGGTACGTTTGAACAAGTTAATAAACCAGTAAGCATTGTCTTTTCAAGTTTAAGAAATAACTCAGACTGTAAGAAAAAGCATGTGAAATTGCTGTGAAAAATGAACTTGATATTGGAAAAGTTCACAAATATATTAATGACGTCAAAATATATTTGGCTGATTCATAGGACTGGGACAGGATAGATAATTTTAGAGTTAGAGGAATTAGGGAAAATACAGCAAATAGCTAATTTATCTCAAAAAGTTTCCAGATTTGAAGATTTGCTCCTAAATTCAACAAAATCCAAAAACCAAGAAATATATTAATAAAATTTTAAATGATCAGGTGAAAGAAAAAATCCATATAAATTTTGCAGACTTAATAGATATTGAAATTGAGACAGAGATATAGCGTTAATTTTCCATGACATTAGTCTTACCATAGTACAAGCTTCAAATCTCTGATAGAATAATTATTAAAAAGAGAAAGAACGTATAAATGTTAGTTTTCAAGCTAATACTTCAACCCCAAGGATTATTTATACATTCCAGAAATGAACAGTTTTCAAATGCCTTCATAGAGAATACAAGATAATGTTTAATGTTTAAGAAACTCTTATAACTCTATAGAAGATTTGACAATGGGGTTTTTTAGCATTTGGACTCATAAAACAGTTGCTGGTTATAATTTACATGTTTGACAATGTTTCATATTAGCTAGGAAGAAAGACAAAACACAGAGAATTGTTTAAAAGTTGATGTAAAGATAAGGCTAGCTGGAAAGGGAGGAGATGAAGTTCAACAATCCCCTAAATTAGACTAGTTAGAAGATCTAACAGGCTGGGAAGGTGAGGGGTGGGGGGAGTAAATAAAGAAGAGAACTAGGGATGGGTGAGAGAAAACAGCATGGGAGCAAAAAGGATAATTAGTATGAAAATTCATAATAACCTCACAAATTTTATCATTGCTTAGTAAGATAGCGATGATAAATTCATTTTGTAAGAATAGTAAGCAAGACAAGGATAGGTTCTTTAAATGTTGGAGGCTAGGTGATCTAATTAAAGAACTAGAATCAGTTAATATTTAAGATCCTTCAATCTATAGGTTATGGAAAATATATACATCAGAAAAAAATTAAAGATTTTAGAACCAAGTCAACAAAGATAACCATCTCATTTTATGCTAATGTAGACATTATGTAAAAAAGATTCAAAAACATAAAGGGAAGATTGCTTTTTATTAAAGGGAAATTTGATAGTAAAATTATAACTTGGTCTCTACCTACATACCAAGTCAGAGTCAATCAAGTTTATACAAAAATTTATGAAAGCCTTAAATAAATTTGGCTAGAATTTGGTTCTATGGACTAATTTAAATATTGATGCAGGTGCAACAGTTGATAGAACAAATAATCAGGAAAATAGAAGAAAAATTTTAGCACCTAAAGATTTGCAGAATTTGATATAACTGCATGAACGTACCGCTATCTCTAGCACAAAGCATCCACTCACAAAGGGCTTTACATATTATTCAAAGAGATACCAATCCCATTTGAGGATAGACTATATTTGGGCCTTAATTATTTTTTGAATAAATTAATCCAAATAGAGATAATCCAATATATAAGAGGTGAAAATACAATGTAAATGAGCAGAATAAAAAGAAATCAACATAATGAATGTACTATTTATTTGTATCCTGTCTGCATTATTTGTACAAATAATTCAAGGCAGCGAACATATACAACACAACTTCCTCCTATTATTTTCCCCACAATCCTGTGAGGAGAAGTCACCCAGCTGGCTTTCATGGCTAAGGTGGGACTAGAACTCATGGTCTCCCACATTCCAGCCTGGTGCCCTAACCACTAAACCAAATTGGGTTCTTCTGGTATTATCTTCAGAATTTAAATATATGTGGATAAAATTCAGACTTAATTAATATATACACCTAAGCATTAAGAAAGGGAAAAGCCTTGATGTTTAGAAACTGGCATAATTATTAGCTCATTTTTTAATTTTTAAATAAAAAATACTATGTATTTGACAATAAAAACTCAAGATTATTGGAAAATAAGCTTCCAAAAGGTAAAGTGTTATATAAAGGCAATAAATGATACTTATGGTCACATCATCAATAATAAAAATCTTATTTAAAAGTTTATTTATTTATCAAGCTTGTATGCCACCCAACTCACTGAAGACAACTCTAGTTTGCAAACTAATACTTCTAAAAACCTTGTGACAGAAAATGTAAGTATTTAGATAACCTAAATTTTCTGGTGCTGTGAACTTGGACTCATTTTTACAATTAGAAGTTTACAGTTTTTAAAAAAAATATTGAAAGTAGAAAATTCCCAGGTTCTAACAGATGAGTTCTATAAGGCATTTAAAAATATTATTAAATGAGAATTTTTGTCATTAAAGTAATTTTCTTCTCTCATGCTAGTGCAATTCTAAAATACTTTTAATTCCTAAATCACATGACAATTCATTGGAATTATCTTCTTACAGACTTATCTCTCTCCATATTTATCATAAATAATATACTAAACTACTAGCCAAACTTCTCAATTTAATTATGGGAGAAATTATGCAGCCTAACCAATTAGATTTCATTCCATAAAGAAATATATCTAGCCCCACCAGAAAACTTAATTATTAGTCACTCTTGAAAATTAATGTTTCTCTATCAGTATGCTCATTAGAGATATTTAAAGCAATATTAAGTACAGAAAGCACTATTTTTAAAACAAACTTTAAGTCTGGCAATTACTTTTTCAACACAATAGATCAGATTTATAATATAATCAATGCCCAATAAAGAATTAAAAAATATGAATCAGAAATAATTTCAAGAACTACCAAGCATGGCTATCAATTATACTAGCAATTATTAATTCTTGTTATAGAAATATAGTAATAGTTTTATAGCAATAAAACTTAAAGAGATAAATTGGATTTTTAGTAATACAAGTAAATATATTAGGATAGAATTTGAAAATTTTGTAGAAATATCAGATGGTAGCAAATTTCCAAAATCACAAGTGAGTTCTTCCAGAAAATTCTTCCAAAAATTTCCTAAGGTACAAGGATAGCTAATAATTTAAATATAGTAGTGGGTTTGGATTTAGAAATTAATATAATTATAATAATATAATATCTATTATTTATATATTATAATTATATTATAATTAATATAATCAAAAACATTAAGAAACTGTTTAATAATAATTTCATCTCAATGTATCAGAAGATAAAACAAGAAATGAAAATCAGGAATAAGAAAGATTTAAATATTTTGGTTGAACTGAGGCAGTTAAAATGATAAAAAAAATTAATTTTTCAAAAATTTCAAACTCCCTCAATAGGTGCTTGATAAAATGTTAACACTTCGGGAAAGAAAAATTAAGCTTTTTTGTTTAATACTAGAAAAATTAAGAATAGAAATGTCACATAAGGACTCAGACACAAGGAGACTGAAGAATTCCATTTTAATTTTTTTTAAATAAGGCAGCATATTTCAGATATATTGTTCCCTTCACAATGGAAAACTCAACAAGACATAGGTGCTGCTAGAAAACATTAAAAAGATAAATAAATGTTACTGTTTTTCTTCCAGAAGACTTTATAATAGGTAATATAAGTAATGTATTTTCATATTAGAGAGCCAGTTTGGTGTTACAATTAAGGCACCAGAATAGAAGCTGGGAAATTGTTGAGTTCTTAGGCATAAAGCCAGCTGGTCACCTTAGGCCAGTCATTCTTTCTCAGCCCTAGGAAGGAGGCAATGGCAAACCATTTCCAAAAATCTTGAGAAAACTGCAGGGACTAGTCCAGGTAGTCACCAAAAGCCAAATTCACTTGAAGTTCCACACATGTACACAAGTTCACAAAGCTACACTTCAATTTTGGGGGGAAATATGCAACTTTGATAAAGGGCATCTTTACTGGGACATCCAATATTCTTTAATCAGGACATGTCAACCTAACAGAAGCCTTGAAAAAAAGCTCAAATTGCAATAGGGTATGAGACTTCAACAGTAATAAGACACAAAGTAGAAGTGTTTAAGTTACACATAAGTCCCCATCTATCCTGGCTAACAGAGCCCCAACTTAATTTTTTTAATAAGAAGGCTATAAAGGAGTCAGCATCTCATTAATTATGAAAAATTAGCAATTAATTGCTCTTTCCAAACCAAAAGAAAAATGTCAACTATTTATGGAATGTTAGAACTGAAGGTGGGCGACATCCTGTAGTTTTAAAAGAAGCAATGTCACTAACTCACATGTTTTGTTACTTAGAAGCCTAAGTGCACCAACATAAGCTATTTAAACTCTGTGCAGCAAATGCATCAACATGAAACCTATAAAATGGTACTATACATTTGGTTTCCTGCAGTGGCACAAAATAGTAAGTCACCTCTTCATTGGGCCAGGCCACATTTTTATTCTGAGCAATAATAGTGTTCACCTTGAAGGTTTTTTATTGAATACTCTGATACAGAATATACAGGTAGTCCTCAACCTACAACCACAATTGAGCCCGACATTTCTGTTACTAAATGAGACAGTTGAGTTTTGCCCTATTTTATGACCTTTCTTGCCACAGTGGCTAAGTGAATCACTGCAGTTGTTAAGTTAGTAACAAAACAGTTAAGTGAATCTGGCTTCTCCACTGACTTTATTCCTCAGGTGGTCTCAAAAGGTGATCACATGACCCCGGGACATTGCAACTGTCATAAATATGATCAGTTGCCAAGCGCCTGAATTTTGATTACCTGAACAAGGGAATGTTGCAAGGATTGTGTGAAAAATGGTCACAGGTAACTTTTTTCAGCGCTGTTGTAACTTAAAACTGTCACTAAACAAATAGTTGTAAGTCAACGACTACCTGTACGGCCAATACTCTATGTGCTGCCAAATTTTATTAAGTTTCAGAATCAACTCAATAATTTGCTATTGTAGAACTGGCTATGTGGGAAGATCTTCAAGCGATTTGAACTATGGTTTATTTAGCCTAGGAAGCCTCATCTAGCCTAGGATGAAATTATGTTTCTATATATGCTATCCTAGTACTTCTTCGTTTGGTAAAGGGCAATGGCATACCAGAACTAAAAACAGCTTCATGGAGGAAGGATAGAAAAATTTCCACAATTTCTAGCTAACAGCCAGTAACAATAGCTTCCAACCTCTTGCTATGCTCCCAACTTTATATTCTGACGAATTCTTTAAAATCAGCATTTGCTGATTCAGATGTGACAGAAAACTGATTTCAGAAATTGATAGCTTTGTTAAAAGTAGAGTGCATGAAGTACATGAAGCTGGAAAGATAAGATAGTTCAGATACAACTTGTTCCTAGGATGGTATTGCATAGATTTATCAGACTAAAAATATATCTGAGGCAATATATCTTTATGATTCAACTTTTTTATCCACAATAGGGAACAGTACACATTGATATGTAGCAGAAAAAAAGGCAAATACCAGTATTTGTTTTCTGAAGTGGGAATGGGACATTCCCACTGTCAGAAAATGCAAATTTTGGATGCAAATTTCTTGCTTTCTTTGTATTCCTGTGACTTCTGTATTTGTGTGAAGTTGACAAGAATCACAAATGTACTTTTCAGCTTGCAAAACTCCTTCCCTGGATAAAATGTTTTCTTAATACACTGAATCATTTTCATTTCTAAAATATGAGATCTGATTAAGGTAGTGCAGTGTTTCTCAACCTTGGCCACTTTAAGAGGGATGGACTTCAACTCCCAGAATTCTCCCGCCAGAGAAACACTGAGGTAGTAAATATGATCTTTAAATATATTAAATCATGATGTTTAAAATGAAACTACAAATTCCAATAAGGTATGACTATTAGGAATATCCTACAAAATACCAGTTATAATCTAATAAGACAATCTGGTCTGTTTAAATTAAAAATTCTTGACTTTAAAAGCAGAGGAGAAAGAATTGTTAGGGAGGGTGGCATAACATTTATTCGAGAAAATAAAAATGAGACATGACATAAAAATATAAATAATGGTGTTAAGGTATCAAATGCTCCATGGGGAGTACACAGCCTCAAGAATTTTTTGGAAATCTTATCACAGAAATTGACATATACATAAAACAGAAAAAAAAGAGAGAATTCACAAAAGGTTGTCATCAAGTTTTCTGTTTTATTTAAGATTTTAGTTTTAATTCTGAAGAAAGAGGTACATTTCCTTGTTTTTAGTTTTAGCGTCAGGTTATAACCATGTTTAATTTTATGTTTCTTTTTTTTCCCTGTCTTTCAATACTGCACAAACGTCCAGAAACTACAAGGTTAAGTAAAAGCTGCAGGCAGAGGTCGTCAAAGGTTGCGCTCCTGATGATGATCTTGTGGCCCCAATGCAGTGCTATCTCAGAGTGTCTTAATCAGGTGATTAAAAAAAAAAAGAGAGAGAGACTGACAAGAAGACAGAAAGATTGAAGTGAATATCACTCGTGTTTCAGCTGCTTATAATTATATTATGCATATGCTAGGTATTAAATCTGTGATATTTTTAAAACATTATATTTATTTGAAATCTAAAGCCAAAACTTTTAAAAATTCCCTGTTAAATCATTTCTTACCAACATGTCAGTTATTTCTACAGGCAAATTGTCTTTCACCTACTTTATACCAAAACTTTACTGACAAAACTGTCCCACCCCTTCAAGAGAAAAAAGGAAAAAAAAGTATTTCCCTGTATAATCAACTCACAGAATGCAACACGAATGTTAGGCCACTGCTTTTCCCCAATATATTTCTGCACTGGATTCTGAATTTTGTATTATTTTCTTCTATTGTCAACATGACATTTTTCAGCTACGCTAAAATAATTATGTGCAAAAGATTCATGAAAATATTATGCACTTTGATTTCTCTCTCTTAGTGTGTTTAAAGAAATAGTTTTTAAACAGTGTATTTCAAACACTAACTCAGCAAAACTTAAGAAAAAAAGATAATAGTTATGACCCTGTGATTGCATTGCATTTGGAAGCTGGTTGGGAAAGATTTTTGACCAGGAATCAGATTCTTCAGAAAGAAAAATATGAAAGAGGGGCCATAGGTGGGTACAGGAAGTCTGGGAGGAGCAATTCCTGCATTTCTAATGTTTTTGTACTTTTCCTAATGACGATCCAACGCTGAGCTCTGTAGTAAATCTGTGGGGGGTTTACTGGGGGGTCTGAAAGCTGTCTGAAAGCCTGGGGGAGGAGAGTGGAAACTGGCAGGGTTTGAAGGAGGGGAATAGGGGTTCCAACTGGCTCTGTGCAATGGAATTTGTGTACTGAAGGGGTTACTGTGGGGGGTCTGCGTTGGGGCAGCATTGGGGCCATCCATCTCTGTGAGAGCCTGAAGAGACTTTAGCCAATGCGGTGGATTGTCGTCTTGAAGAGAGTCTAAACTGTTTCCAGTGGAGGCTGGGATACCTAGGAAGAAGAGAAATACAAGAGGAGACATAGGTTACTCAAAGCAAGCAAGAACTACAGTAGGACAGTGCAATTTAACCAGTAGCAAGATCAGAAAAATAATTATTAGCTTGCAGAAATGAAATGACTATGAATATAATTTTTCAAACACAATTGAAGCTGAGTTTTCCTGAGGAGCATTTGTCCCTTAAGATGATTTTTCACACTGCCCAGACATTTTTCCGTAATAACATACAATTGTTTTTCTACCTTTCCAAATCATAATTAACCATTACAAAGAAAACAGCCTTATAAAGAGAGCTTTATAAACAGTGGAGTATGTCCCTTTTTAATGAAAAAAATAATCCAGTTAAAATCTGGTAGCATAGGAACTATATTGCACAGAAAAGCATGCCATCATGTTGATGTGGGAACCGACAGAAACCTCAGATATGCTAAGAAAGACGCCAGGCATGCAAAAGAAAAGACTGTGGGGTATTAATGTCCATTTGTTCTAAGATTTCTGGGCCTCTTGAAAGTTGGTAGATGGAAGCTGGAAGAGACCACCGCATTTTTTTCCAAAAAAGGTATTGATTAATTTGTGCCAAATATGCACTTGATCATTGTCAATGGAGCTGAATGAGCGAGAAATTGTTACCTGTGATGATTGCGGGGTCCATCCAGCTCCCAGGGCTGTCCCAATTCAGGCTGTCGGTTGTGGCAGTGTTGGACGTTGGTACACTGTGGTTGGCGCTGGAGGGGGAAGTAGCATTGGGCAGTCCACCAAAGTTGATGTTAATGTTCGGTAGAAGTGCCCTTAGCCCGTCCTGCCATTCCTTCATATTTAAACTCTCTACAGAACTGTTGTTGTCTGGGAGATTTATCAACAAAAAAGAAAAAAAAGAAAAAAGAAAATGAAAGATAGAAAATAAAAAGCTGAAGTTAGAAACAGATGCTGTTTTTAGTGAAAGATGGTGGCTCTCTAAGCATTTACAACTGTTTTTCTATCAAAAGAATGGGACGATGATAAAGATGAAGCTTCAGTGTTGAGCTGCTGTAGAATATAGAATTATTTAAACATCTAATGGCGAAAAAACTAAATGTTTCCCTACTAAATCTGGGCAGAAAGTCAACAGTTAAACAAAAGAATGAATCTTCCATTACTAGCAAGAAAAAAAAATTCTTTTATATGAAAGCAGCTTTACTTATTGATAAATTTGCCTGCTTTGCTGAATGCTAGGGGTATTTAACAGTTCCCTACACAAAGAAGAAAAAGCAAGATTATAGAATCCTCACCAGAATTACAGCTATAAAACCCTTCCAAATCTACCTTTTTTTAAAAAAAGAAAAGGTACTAAACACTGAAAGTGAGAACAGCCTGCTTTGTCTAAAAGAATGAAGAGAGAAGGACATTCTAACATTTTAAAGAAAGAATTAACAATCTCTAAAGTGGAAGACCAAATGCATTATCATACTAATCTGCAAAGCTGCAGCAAATCTACTTTTTAAGGAAGACAAATTTAGTGGCTATTTTAATGATAACAGGAAACTTCCAACAATTTGATTTTTAATCTCTGAACTTCTCTCAAATATACAATTTAGAAAATACCCCATCAGATGTGGTAACAATCACTTGATTAGGTAGTATTGTATTTAAAATGGATTTGCCATAGTTATAGGAAAAATACTTTTCAACAGTAATCAAAGTAATGGAATGTCTACATCAGTGGTGGCTTGCTCCGGGTTCAGCCCGGTTCTGCGAACCGGTAGCGGCGGGGGCGGGAGGCTCTGCCCACCCGCCCGGGACGCTTCTGCACATGCGCAGAAGTGTCGCGCGCACGAGCGCTCATGCGCGAACCGGTAGCGACAGGGTTTAGAACCCACTACTGGTCTACATCTTAAGGCAGTATGCCTTCTTTCAGGGAAATCCCATAGGTATTCTCAGGGGACAATCAGGAGACAAACCTCAAATATTCAAGGGTCATGTAGCTAGCCAGTGACTACCAAAATATTTCATTTATAGAACCCAAACAATGTGCTTTATTGTGTCCTTCACAAAACAAAATATCATCCTTCTATTTTGACCATAGATTCAGGGACTGATTCAATAAGTCTGTGTTCAACATATTCAACATAAACCTGAGTTATGTAATTCCACTCACTGCATTTCAAAAGTACAGACCAAAAGGTCTAGAAAAGAAGGAGATTAGCGCTGCAGAATGATTTCTGATTCAGTTTACATATCCATGTATAACTTGTTCTTAACATTTCTTCTTTGACAGGAGAAAATTGAATTACTTAAGATGTCTTCAACTAAGATTTGTACAAATGCCCAGCCCAAAACATCTTTATCACAAATTTACACAGTGAGAACGAAAACCATAGTTATACTACATCTAGTATTTTGCAGTAAGTTACTGCTATTAAACATCTGAATACAAAAAATATTGCTGTTACCAATGCATACATGAATAGTTTTTTGATAGTTGAAGCTTCCTCAAGCTGACTAAACCTTCTCAAGAATTATTGAAAAAATTCAAGATATGTTGGTAAAAAGATCCTATAATGCAGATGTCTACTCTTCAATACTAGCTAGATACATCTACAACTCCTCTTTCCTGTACTCTTTTTTTTTTAACTTATTATAAATTGGGAGGTGGGGAAAAGAATCGGAAATTTCAGTAGGATTAAACCCACTTAAATCCAGAAATTATAACCGATATTTTTAATTATAGTTTGTTCAGTTTAATTCTAAATAATTATGATTTATATTACCTAGAATATTTTATTTACTGACATACACAATGTTTAATATGCTTTTGTTTACAAATATTTTGTATTAATATTCCTTTTAATTTTCAATCATAAAAAAGGTACTTAAGTGAAACCCAATTAATTTGAAGTCAATATTGTTCTTAAAAATTAGTTATTTCAAGTGTTGTTCATTTCTCCTTAGTACTTCAGAGATTAGAATGACCTCCCTTTAATGCTGTGCTTCAACAGCATTAAAAAAGGAGATTTAAAAAAATCACACCATCAATATTTGTAGCAGGGTGGATAAAAATCGATGATTTTTTAAAAAATAAAATAAAAAAAATCAGATTTTTTTAAAATATAAATCAGGTGTTTTTTTATTTTTATCAAATATATTTTAATAAAATGCATTTGGAGTAAAAATCTATCTAAAGATAGTTTTCTATTTAAGATTACATTAATAATTTAGTCTATTCAGCATGAGCTTAGTTATGTAGCATGAGGCTGTATATTCTGCAATATTGGGACTGTCGGTGAGTCAACAGCAGGCCAGAGGAGGAGCTGCTGTGGGACAGAGATGACAGTTGCTCTTTAAAAATTATTATTTAAATCGACTTGATTTAAATCAAGCCTTTTTACTAGTGATTTAAATCGACTTGATTTAAATCAAATCCACCCTGATTTGTAGCTTATGACCAAACATATAGTTCCCCCACCTAGTAGGTAAAAAACTGTAATGTTAGGAAGGAGATCTGTATTAAAAGACATTTTATAATTATCACTGAGCATACACAATATTCAAAGATTTTTGAGAAAAAAATGTCAGTGGGTCAGAAGTCACTATGTTTGGATTCTTTAATACTTCATATATATTAGGATTGTAATTATTTCTGGAAATTCTAAAGATCTCTTGATATCTCCAGCTATTAATACAATTGTGTAGTAGTTATTTGCTGTATTCACTAATTAAAAAGCTGTTTTTGACTTATAATGGTATGTTTAGCGAATCCAAAAATAGTAGAAATTAAGTATGTCTAGTCTTAAATCTTTTTAAAGAAACTGTTAACTGTTAAGACACACTTGAAACAAATAAACAGTGAATCTACTGACAATAATTGGGCTATTATTACCATACTGGAAATTGAAGGTGTACGTTATATCTACAGTTAAGTAGCAATATAACATTTTCTTTGTAAATAGAAAAGTGGAGACAAGAAAAGCACTTCAATGGAAAAACTGTTTTTAATAGGAAGCAAATGAGTAACGAAAATGTAAACATAGCTAATGTTTTGCTATATTCTAAACTGAACATGCTACATAAAATAAGAAATGCATATTTTAAAAATGGAAAAAGTATCAGTATACTAGAATAAGATTATGAAATCATTTATTGAGTATAAATCCTTGAGCTTATCAAAAACAGTTCTTCTAGAACCTTTTAAGAAATTGGTTTAGTAAATTGATTATCATTAGTAGCAATAGCAATAGCACTTAGACTTACATACCGCTTCATAGTGCTTTACAGCCCTCTCTAAGCGGTTTACAGAGTCAGCATCTTGCCCCCAACAATCTGGGTCCTCATTTTACCCACCTTGGAAGGATGGAAGGCTGAGTCAACCTTGAGCCTGGTGAAGTTCGATCTGCCAAACTGCAGGCAGCCAGCAGAAGTAGCCTGCAGTACTGTACTCTAACCACTGCGCTACCGTGGCTAGTAAAAATGTTTATATTTATTTTTATATGAACAACCTATGCTAATAATTTGACAAGCATGAAGCATTAAGTTTCCTTTATATTTCTACAAAAATCTTGCAAACAATCTGCACTGAAATACTAAATCTGCCAAAATTAAATACAACATAGCTCAATTTTTGGCATGCTAGCTAAATCCAAATAAGGCTTTCTTTCAGACATGCTGAGAATGGTAGTGTTAATAAAGTGATCTATGAATTTACTATGGGAATATTTTCCTACACATTATTAACGAAAGGCTAGTAAAATTGACAAGCAAACTAATTCTTATGACAGATGAATTCATAACAAGTAATGTTTCAGGGTTGTTCTATAAATGTTCTAAAGACATTAAAATAAAAAATTTAGATTTGAATACATTCATTCTACATTATTGAAATTATAAGATATAGGTGCAATGAAGGTAATACGTCCCCTTAAAGTCCTGATCACAGAAATCATGGTAGTCCTTGATTTACAACCACAACTGAGCCCAAAATTTCTACTGTTAAGCAAGACAATTGTTAAGTGAATTTTGCCCCATTTTATGATCTTTCTTGCCACAGTTGTTAAGTGAATCACTGCAGTTCTTAAGTTAATTGAATCTGGCTTCCCCATTGTTTGTCAGAAAGTTGCATGACCCTGGGAATCTGTAATCATTACAGATCACATGACCCTGGGAATCTGTAATCATTATAAATAAATACATGCCAGTTGCCAAGTGTCCAAATTTTGATCACGTGACAATGGGGATGTGGTTGTGAGTGTGAGTGTGAAAAACAGTTTTAAGTCACTTTTTCAGTGCCTTTGTAACTTTGAATGGTCACTAAACAAATGTAGTTTTGTTCTCTTGTAAGTCGAGAACTACCTGTATCCTTGATCCTTTGAATCAAAAAGAGAAAGAGAAAAAAAACTAAACATTTCCTAAGAACATTTCTTATTGTGGCATCAGTTTATGCTTGACTAAAAAATTGGACAAGTTATTCCTTTTTTTGGCAACTAAGTACTTTTTTGGCAACATTTAAACATTCAAGCTTTGATATGCTCCTGAAGACTACAAGGGCATAATTATACAGTTATCTCAGCAACAGTATAGAATATAACAACTAGATATGGTACATTTCACCAAAGATGGGGGAGGGGGATTAAACATCTATGTATGCAAATATATTTGTATATAAATGTACAAGAAAAGACATTTTAATTGAAGCATATTGACCTTCATAATGGAAAACTGTTGATTAGCTGACATTAATTCTAAATTCACTTAGAGATTATTCTGGGCATAACTGATTTATTACTTGAAAACTTTTCTTTATTAACCATATGTATCTTCAAGCTCCTAAGGACCAGTTTAATGATCTGCAAATCTAGACTATGCACGTAGATTCCTAATTCAGGCTTCCCTCCAAACAAGAGGGGAGGGAAAATCCTACATAAAACTAGGTGTCAGAGAGAAAAGTCCAGTTTGTATGTATAAAATTCTTTCTTCACAAGGAACATTTTATCATCGATCATCAAGCATTTGTGCTAACAATCTAGTGATATGACCCAAGCATTATCGTTATGATTATATATTATATTAATTATATTACATTACATTGATTGTACGTTATACATATATACATACATCAGACATACATCAGACACTCAGAATAGCCATTTTCCCTAGCAACATATTGGAACAGTTGGGCAAGATGAGCAAAAACAAATCTCAGCATTGAGTACCTTCAGTGAGGTAATTACTACTTTAATCCCTTCAATGACTTTAATTTAGTATCATACAGAAGGTGCCTACACAGAATACAAGGGTGAAAATTAAATGGATAGTCCATTACATATACCATATGATTCTTTAACCATTATGTGTTTCACCATTTTTTAAGAAGAGTTTTCTATAGTCAAAGGTTGAAGCTTGCACAGGCATGTTTTTTTCTTTCTTTCTGCTCAAAACATAAGGAGCTTCAAATTATTGTTATAAGCAACCAAACTGTCACATAAACTTCCTTCTGTGTCTGAGGGAATATGCTTGCTTAAATTCCAGTTAAAACTTAGGATATTTCCTTTTGGCGAGATGAACAGCTATACAAACTTGATTAATAAATAATGAATAAATATTTTAGTATTCTTGACTACCTAATGTGTTGCTTTACGGCAGATTGGGCAATTTATAATCTGAAACCCTCAGAATAGCTTGCAATTGCCATACACATGAACCACATACGTGAATAAATCATCAGCTCGAATCAGCCCATAATAGGATGGAAATATCCTCATGATGATTATAGACTGTAGTTTACCAAGGTGGATTAGTGCCATTTGATAACCGGATATTTTTAAAAACTTTCCAGTCTAGACTGAGAACAGGCCCCAAATCATGCATCCAACCAGCTTCTGCAATTACAGAAGGACTAGCACCTAAGTCTCCCTGCTCCTAGTCCAGTGATCTAGTCACCACTCTGTACTGGTTATTTCTTTATGTGTGTATTATATTCATATACATGTGTATACACACATACAACCTTAAACTAACCCCAAAGAATGCAACATTTTCCCTAGCACGACAGACATAACCTCTCTTCAGCTGCCAGATTGATTTTCTTTTTAACTGCAGACCCTATGATGAAAAAGATTGCTTATAACTTGATTTCCTTATAAATTACAATGGCATACACAATTTAAAAGTGTCTTTTGGTAGATTTATTTGCCAATGTGTAAGATTAGCAAGACTATTTATACATGGTATAAAATTATGTTACATTAGTACTACTATAGCGAAATCTGGGATTAATATTTTTAATTTATTCTTGTATATTTGTATGTTGCCATACATCAATACAATTCTTGGCATATTTTAATATCAAGTTCAAAATTGTCTTCAATAATGCAGTCTGTAGGAGTTCATTTTATGTTCTCTCTTTGTAGCTTTCAGAGTACTCTGCAACTATAAATGTACAATTACCAACTCCACCACTCATCTGTAGGTTAGTCAAGCCAACCTCTACAAAAGAGGAAAACACAATCCATCAGCCATGAAAACATTCGGACATTCTCCCTTCTCTTGTGAAAACAAGTGTCTCCCAGAAAGTAGAAAAACATTTTCAAGCTATACATGATCTAAGCAAATGATCTGTAATTATTTTATATTTTTGTAATATTTCATCATTACATAGGGGAAGGGTTTCAGAATATTAAAAAATATGTTAATTATTTTCACAATATTTCTTAAAGGACATTTCATAATCTAATGTTTACTTTTTTAAACTCTTAGTGAAAAACATATATTAGAAAGAAATGCTTTAACATATTATCTGATTTTTTTTCCAATCCATTCTGCTAATGAGATGGAATTAAGGTTAAATTAAGAGATCTAATAACTAAATCTAATAACTTGGGGGTTCTTCTAGACCAGCGGTTCTCAACCTGTGGGTCGCGACCCCTTTGGGGGTCGAACGACCCCTTCACAGGGGTCGCCTAAGCGCGCGCTAGCCCGCCATGCCCCCTTTGTCACCTCATCGCGTGCGGGGCGGGGGCAAGGGTTGCGGCGGCGGGGGTCGCAGCATTAGGAAGGTTGAGAACCACTGTTCTAGACTCAACTCCTACTCAAAGAGCAGATGGCAGTCATGGCTAATAGGGTGTTCACACAGCTTCATGTTGTGCACCAGTTGCTTCTTGTTCCTAGATCAGGAGGTTCTGCTCAGTCACTCATGCCCTGGTAACCTCCCAAATGGATTATAGCAATGTGTTTTACGTGGGGCTCCCCTTGAAGAATATCCAGCTAGTGAACAGAATGCAGTGACCTGGGAACTTATGTGAGCCCATGGAATATAATATGTTACATCTTTGCTCTGTGAGCTGCATTTAGTTACCAGTTTTCTTCCAGGTCCAATTAAAAGTGCTGGTTTTCAACTTTAAAGCTCCTAATGGCATGGGGTTTGGTTATTTGAGGGACTGCTTCTTCCCAATTACATAATTCCCATCAGATCCAGTAAAGAGGTACACTGCAAGTCCTGTCTACTAAACAGCTACATCTTGTAGGATGCCGGACATGGGGCTGCTCTTGCATGGCGCCTACCTTATGCAACATCATTCCCCTGAGATTAGACTGGCTTCATCCCTGTTAACTTTTCACAAGTTCCCCAAGATTTAGCTGTGCCATTAGGTTCAATGGCCCCAAGGGAATGGTGTGTTGTTGAGCTGGTCTCGCTGTTGTTAATATCTGTGACTCTCTGTGACTTTTAAAAATTGTAATAATTATTTTATTGATTGCTTTTATATATTTTTGTGTGTGACTGCGAGTCACGTTTTGTCAGATGAGTAGCTATATAAATATGATGAATAATTACTCACTAAAAGAACAAGGACAAAACAAAAAGGCAATGAACAAAATTTTGAAATACTGCTTATTCTTTTTGGCATGTAACAAATAATGGCAAAAATACCTTCCAATGTTCACTACAATTAAATCAATTGAAGATGGTTCAGCACCTAATGACATCACAGGCTAATTAATTGAACTGATCTGAAAACATAATTCCTTTAAATTTTATATACGTTCTAAAAATGCAGTCTATATCTCTTCCTGAATGCTAAAAATATACATTTGTGTCATGATAAGAAAGAAAAATGCATTTTTCATAAAAATAATGATTCCTGATTAATTTCAACTGAGGTTTCCTGATAACTTGATGTAAATACAGTCTATATTCCCTGCCAGCTGGCTGGCCTGCCTATCTAATTAGCTAACTGGCTGGCCACCCAATTTTATTAGCCAATCTCTCTAGAAGGTCTTTGTGGCATACAAAAGCAAACATAGGAGAAAGAAAAACATAATAAGGACAATAAAACTCTAAACAATATTCAACTGGCAATGTGTTGCGAAAGGACAAAATCATAGATTATGCTGTCCCAGATAAAAGTTTAATTTTTTGAGTCATAGAGAGAGATCTGTCATCTCACAGCACTATCTAGCACACAGTTTGTGCAATTAGACCATAAGCAGAGTTTTCTGTACAAGTGAAAAATACATGAACTGGTTCTTAACAAATCTTACAAAACATTCTGGAAAAAATTCTGCGGAGATGATGACAGTTTTAAAGTGCTAAGATTTTTTAAATTAAGCAGAACTGCAATAGAGGAAGGATAACAAAGGACCAGTTAATTATGCTGAATGCAATTCTTTACATTCTTTATTATTCTTATAGCACCAATGATGTTACCTAGTTGGGCAATGAAACATCTCCAAAAAAAACAACAACAACTAAACTCAAGAGTGCACCAAAGATCCCATTGCTATTCTCTGTTTTATACACAATTGTCAGCATGATAATATTTGTTGAGACTCTAGAAAGAGTGCAGAGAAAAGCAACAAAGATGATTAGGGGACCAGAGGCTAAAACATATGAAGAACGGATGCAGGAATTGGTTATGTTTAGTTTAATGAAACAAGGACTAGGGTGACATGATAGCAATTCCAATATTTAAGGGGCTGCCACAAAGAGGAGATCAACCTATTCTCCAAAGCACCTGAAGTCAGAACAAGAAGTAATGGATGGAAATCAATCAAGGAGAGAACCAACCTAGAAATAAGGGGACATTATCTGAGTTAGGACAATTAATCAGTGGAACGGCTTGCCTTCAGAAGTTGTGGGTCCTCCATCATTGAAGATTTTTAAGAAGAGACTGGACAACAATTTGTCTGAAATGGGTATATGGTCTCCTGCTTGAGCAGGGGGTTGGACTAGAATGACTACCTCTGTTACAGGTAGCTCTCAACTTACAACAGTTCATTTAATGACTATCTGAAGCTACAATGGCACTGAAAAAAATGACTTATCACCATTTTTCACTCTTACAATGGTTGCAGCATTCCTTTGGACATGTGATCAAAATTCAGACGCTTGGCAATTTACTCATATTTATGATGGTTGCAATGTCCTAGGGTCATGTAATCAGCTTTTGCGATCTTCTGAAAAGCAAAGTCAAAGGGGAAGCCAGATTCACTTAACAAGTATGCCCAACAATCCACTCTCTGCTAGAGAGAAGTTCCATGAGGATGAGCTCCAGCATGAGTCCAAAAGCTTGGAAGACTAAACCTCTGGTCCCAGTGATCAACCCAGATTGGATCCTGCAGTTTATTTATCTGCTATGTTTCATTTAACAGTGTCACTTCCCAATACATTAATACAGAGATTCCATGTTTACTGGACAATCATTCAAAAATCATACTACTGTAGATTTGTTTTTATTTAGTTTTAGTAGGATTTGGCACAATCATCACCTTTGCATCAGGCACATTTTGAGCTGAAGGAAATGACTGGTCCAAATGACAGAGAAAGGATCAAAATCTATCAATACTACTTGTAATGTCAAGGTATCTGGAGTCCATATTTTAAAAAATGTGGAAGGTTTCAATTATAGCACTCATTTGAACATTTCTAGTTAGAAGGATTTCATCCTGGAGAGCTGATGAAAATCTTTTTCACAGTCTTTATTTCACAGACATAAATAAGTAAAGGGAAAAAAAACCACAGCATTAAGAAAGTTGCTGCCATAAATGCACCAGCAATATAAGGCTAATAAGTAATATTTTCCAAGTACATCAAAACAGTGCTTAGAAGGCCTCCATCCTTCCTGCATTTTGAAAAAGCTTTAAAAAAATAATATTTTAAGCATTTTTTAAAAAGTGTCCTTCAGTATTCTCAATTTCCATTCTCATCCCAAGGTCATTTACCAAATATAAAATCATGAACAATTTCATCAC
The DNA here is from genome assembly GCA_003457575.1 of Thermophis baileyi. Classification (NCBI taxonomy): domain Eukaryota; kingdom Metazoa; phylum Chordata; class Lepidosauria; order Squamata; family Dipsadidae; genus Thermophis; species Thermophis baileyi. The sequence continues at coordinate 441,207 of QLTV01004398.1, forward strand.
AAATGTACATATAAGCATCTCAAAATTTAAAGATATTTTAATATTAAAACATTTTTGCACTGTTGCTGTGAACATGCAACAAACAGTGATGGCTCTTTTTGACATTCCTAGTGCATTGATAATTTGCATTCATTTTCCTTCTGAACTGTTCGGACACCTAACGAAAGGTTATTTCCCAGGCAGTCTTTGAATTCTCTATTTGAATAAAGTGATAAGGACCTAAATGGTAAAAGACATCAACATCTAAAATGATCAAGAAAATTGCTGTCTGTATTCTTCAGATGTAGAGTGAGAATTAAGGATGTCAGTCCAATATATATGAATGGCGCCAAAGTTAGCATATGCATGTATACAAACATATATATTAGTGCTATCTATCTGTATCAACTTTGTGTTTTTAAAGCTTAGAATGAACCTGAGGGCAAGTATTAAAGGCAAGTATTCCAAGAGCTACAGAAGAAAAAGTCATGGAGATTTTTTTAATCAAACTCTCTTTGCAGTAATTCTTATAAGTAGCCTGAACATACTAACACTAATATGAAGCTGGAGCTTAATATGGTGAAGGAAATGCTTTATCTATATGAGGCCTAAATCTAAATGAGGCCTAACTTCAATATTTTTCATTCCCTCCAGCAGTACTTGCTAATATCAAAGGAAGCAAAGCTGAACATTATGAGGCTTGGTTGGTATGAAACATTGGGAGAAACATTATTGTATGTTTAATTCTATTGTACATTTTTTTGATAAAGATGTAAGACATTTTGACCTTACTCTAATTATAAGGACACCACTGAACAAAACCTTGGTGCTTTCTCTATTAAATTAAATCACACAACTAAAAACAGAAATATTCCTTAAAAATCATCCAAACATCACCAAGACAAGATTAACGTATCTTTTAAACTTCATATAAAAATTGGCTTTGTTTAGCAATTCACCCAGCACAGCTTATATTAATGCCATTGTAGGTTCCCACTGTAAGACACTAAAATCAACAATTTTAGTATTTAATACTCTCAAATCCACGATCTGCAAACTCAAGTAAAATGAGTTATTTAATGCAAGCCACATCCATTACAAAGATGTGAGATACCCATGATCTAAAAATAGTTAATGTTTGCTGTAAAAGAACAGTGTGGGAGATATATTGGAAGCTGGTGTTCCCCAGGGCAAGAATGTTGGCTATATCAATAACTAATCCACCTAGCACAAAGTATGAAAAATACAAAGCAAGGTATTCATTAACCTGTGGATAAGGCAGGAGAAAGAAGCACCAGGTATAATCTGTAGAGAATATAAGAAGAAACTTCATTCTCATTTGGACAGAGGACAATCAACTGTCAAAAATAAAAAGTGTCTTTAATCTAGTGTGTAATAAGAATTCTTAACAAGCTGTGTCGAATATGAACCAGCTAAAGGAAAGAACCTTGACACAATGTAAGGGATGTGAAGTCAAGATTTTATTTTGTCTATTGTGTCTCCTTGCAGTTTTTGTGTTTCTCCTGATTTAAACTGAATGATTTCATATGCATTTTATTATTTGTAAATTTTAAAGGCTATACTCTGTAGGCAAGTATGAGCAGGCAGCTTTAGTTCATTCAAAAACAAACAAGAAATTTAAAATATTCATATTTTGGGTACTATAAATAACATTTAGAGCTTGTGCAGGTACTGGCATTTAACTGTGTTGTCAACCTGCTAAATGAACTTTAATATTTCTATTGATATGTAAGTTTTCCAGAGCAATGAGACTTATTAACATTTAGAGTCACATGCATCAATTGGCCACCAAATGATCCAGCAAATAAATACTTGCCCTAAAGATGAATGGTAGAAAATGAGTAAATGTGTGTTGGCTCTTGAACTGGAATTTTGCCTGTATCTGAGCAATGTTTGAATGCTAGTTTTTGAAATTGTAAAAACATTAGTGAAATTATATACTTTAAAGTACTGTGGTATAATTTTACATATTTATATAACAGAGTCAAAATCCTCTGCCTAGACAAAATAAGCAGATGAATATGCAAGTCTGATGCTTTACTCTGGCAAGCTTCTCTGTTTAAATGACGACACTACATAATGTTCAGCATTATATCAATGTAGTATCTAATACACCCCAGACCCTGAATATCTAATAATCACACTAGGCAACATAATTGCTTTCTGACAGTTAAGATCTTGAGTCAGTCATGATAAAGAAGTAATGAATTACATGTTGCCCAATATCTGCTAACATTCAAGCCTCCACATAGCTAATAGCTATGTGGAGACATAGACATATCCCAGGCTCAATGAGAAGTAAGAGCTAATGAAATATTGATGATTTCTCCAACTTATATAATTACAACTGCTGAAGATTACAGTATGGATTTGAGTTATTGTTTTTTCTCTCCTACTTACTTGTGGTGCAGGAGCCAAACCAAGGTCCAGAATGTCATGGATCCTTGGGCAAGTAAAGGAAGATTTAAAAGAAGACAAGTGTTCCCTTTGGAAAATCCCAGTTGCATAAAATATATTTTCAGGCATTGCTCAAAGCATGGATTGAAAACATCAAGCTCCTCCTCAAAAACAAATTACTTCTGAGTGAATTTGAAACAGAATTATGTACTAATGATGAACATGTTATTGCTAAATTGTATAAACTTTTGTTGAAATATGAGACAAGAAAAACAAATGATAAAATAGGTTAAAATGTTGGTTATAATAAACAAATGGACAAGTGGGAAATATGTGATTGAAAGGATTGAAATTTACATTATGTTCTAGTCGTAAAGAGAATTTTTATAAAATTTATTTTTATAAAATAATATATCATTGATATCTGTCATCTATAATATATAAAGGTATTTTGAATAGCTGGAAATCACATGAAGGGACATTCTATCTTTTTTGGTGGACATATTAAAAAAACCCACAAATACGTGAATTAATTCAGAAGATTCACAAATATGTGAATTAATTCAGATGATTTCAGCATTCAGAATTTGCAGAGATGGCTAAATTAACTGCTTTGAAAAAACAGTATTTACGTTTATGGTTGCCTGGAAACCCTTTGTAGACTTTTCCATGAAACAGAAAAAAAAATGCAACGATGATTTGTGGCTTTGATGATTAGAAAAGAAATTGGATAATAAAAAAAGTTGAGGTTCTTTTGCAATGTTACAGTGTTAAGAGATACAGCAGCATAGATTTCTAATACGTGTTTTGGAAATTTGTGTGAAATACAAGAATGCCACTTTTTACTTCTGAATATTGTGTGAAGTACAAAATTGCCAGCTTTCAGTTCTGAACATTGCTAAAGGGTCTGTTTAGTTACCATGTAGATAGTCAATGATTATGTCCCATCAATTTTGTGTCAACTCTTAGCGATCAGATAGTCTTTTTTCATGTCCCTAAACAGGATATCAGGTATGCAGACAGGTTTGGCAATAGTATTAAAACAGAGAGAAAAAAATCTGATCTTGCTACACCATTGCAGAAATATTTTGATCATATAGTACTTTTATTTAGCTTTTAAAAAAATTCACAGGAGAACTGGAGAAAAATAGACATCTTGGAAATAAAATGGGCAAAGAAAGAAAAAAGACAGGAAAGAAAAAGGAAACCCACAGATTAAGTAAGTAGGAGAACAATTGTTCAAAGTGAAAAACTATACTGTTTATGTAGATTCATTCCCAAGAGTGACGAATCTGGAACTGTATGGACCAACAAAACCATATACGTAAAGTACACATTACTGAAAGTTAAATCAATAAAACCAAGTTTAATTCACTTACTAAAATTAGTGAAATGTAACTTATGGTAATTAATATGAGTTATTTTTTATTACTTTTCAAAACTGCTTTGAAAACTTTTTTAGCTGAGGTATGAATACTATCTAAAAGAGTAGTAAAGCATGCTAGGCGCTCATATAGTCTGTAAGAATTTTTAAAAATCCTCTATATTGCGAATCTGTTGTTCCTATAGAAAAGAAGCTACTTTCAATAATAAATTTTCCCAGATAGTAAATGAATTGTTACAAAAAATGAACTGTAGGTCTCATGCTCCTTAATATGAACTTGATGAAGCATGTATTAGCAAATGAACATAGCAGGTGAAGTTGTCACAGAGTCACGCTAGATATATTATGAAATGTAACATTAGATTTTTATGGTGAACTTGAATTAGAACTAGTGATGCAACTGCCCTTAAAAAGATAGAATTAAATAGTCTATTGTCCAATTCATCATAGTTCCACCCTTTCTAGTGGAAATCAGCATAAATCCAAGGAGAATGAATTCTCTGGTGAACAAAAACACCCATGTCTAACCTGGAATAAATGTGGTCAAACATACATTAATGGCATTAAATTACAGTAGATTATACTAGATCAGAATGGCACTTTTTCCTCATCTTTTTTTCAAAGAATCAAATCTATTATGGCTAAATCGTCACTTTAACTGGAATCTAAGATTGTATAATCTTGACGTAAACCTTTAAATCGGTAACATAAAGTTTACATTCTACAAGAAAAAGAGAATCTTTTTCTCTTCTTGGTTAAAATGAATAGGAACAGTTCTTAATGAACAATAGTGAAAAAATAATTTCAATTCTTTGCTTGCCTATTTTTAAAAAACCTGCATCTCTAACATTTTGCACTAGGGGAATAACAAAGAGATTGAGATACCTTTTTAATTTAAGTGATTTGTATCTATTTAATCACATTTTATTGGGTTTTTTAAAACAATAAAACACAAATTAAGGAATGAATGCACAAATAAAAGAAGTCTGGAGTACTCCAGACAGGAGCAAAGAACATCAAATTATTGAAATGCTAGAATACATCTTGATTCAGAAGTGGATACAACTCTAACAACTTCAAGGCTGACAGTCATCTCCCAATTATATCTTAGATAATACAAAACATATAGCACTGCAGAGAACAATTACACGCAGTTTATTTTGGGAAAGATTAAACGTGTGGGAAAACCGCATATATACTGTATTTGTATATTTGGGCAGGTGGCAAATGAAAGTATGGTTGTACAATGGATATAAAAATGCAGTTTTAAAATACAGAGTACATGTAAATTTATGTTGTTAAATGGATTTAGAATTACCCAAGCTTCTTAAATATAATACTTCTATATTGAGGAATAATGGTCCAATAACTTCTGTAGGTCCAAATGAGAATCAATGAATATATAGAATATTGCCCCATAAGAACACCTTTCTCCTAACTTTGCCTTTAATATTACTGGAAGTGAGATATATCCCAGCTCAGGATTGAATATACCACTGGTGACACTGAGACACAGCCTATTCCACTCAGGCTGGTGTTTATTTTTTGGTACAGTCCTTCCTTCTAAATCATATTTCATTAGGACAGGGTTCTCATTAAAATCAGCAATCACTCTGTAATCATGAATCTTTTCTTTTTAATGTTTATACAGACTCTGGATACGGGAATAAAATACAGTAGATATAAAGAGTCTACACACCCCATTAAAATACCATGTCCTTGAGATGTAAATTTTTTAAAATCAAGATAAATCACTTCAGAATTTCCCCCCACAATTCAATTGAAAAACAATCTTTCAGGGGGGGAAATGAGAAAGTTACAATAACGTGGTTGCAGTAGTTTGCACATCCTCTTATAAGTAGGGATGTGAGTGTTCAAAATTAACTAATCATATTAAAAATGATATTAAATAGTAGTTAGTACATACCTGCCACCAGTTAAGGTGATTCTGATCCAACCCACATAAAGTTCAGTTGTTCTAGGCATAAGAGTTTTGTGACATTTTCTCAGTTGCCTCTTATAGCAATAGCTGTGGTCTGCAAAGAGGTTACAAAGCATCAAAGGTTGCTTTGTAAGCTCTTTGTTGGAATGTATCAGTCAGGAAAAGGGTACAAAAAATTTCCAAGGCATTGGATGTATCATGGAACACAGTGAAGACAGTCATCGACAAGTGGGGCAAATATGGCACAATAGTGACATTACCAAGAACTGGACGTTTCTCCAAAATTGATGAAAAAACAAGGAGAAAACTGATCTGACAGACTGCCAAGAAGCCTATGGTAGCATTAAAGGAGTTACAGGGATTTCTGGTAAGTATTGGTTATATACTACATGTAACAACAATGTCCCGTATTCTTCATATGTCTGAGCTGTGGGGTAGGGTGACAAGATGAAGCCTTTTCTTACAAAGAAAAACATCCAAGCCCAGCTACATTTTCCAAAACCTAATCCAGCCTGACAAAAGCATGTGGGAAAATGTGTTATTGTCTGGAGAGACCAAGGTTGAATTTTTTGGCCATAATTCCCAAAGGTATATTTGGTGCAAAAAACATTGTGCATCACCAAAAGTACATTGTACCCACAATGAAGCATGGTAGTGGCAACATTATGCTTTGAGGCTGCTTTTCTTCAGCTGGAACTGGGCCTTTAATCAAGGTGGAGAGAATTATGAATACTTCCAAGTATCAGTCAATTTTGGCACAAAACATTCAGGCCTCTGCTAAAATGCTGAAGGTGAAGAGGAATTTCATCTTTCAACAGAACAATGATTCAACGCTTACCTCCAAATCAACAAAAGAATGGCTTCACCAGAAGATCAAAGTTTTGGAAGTTTTACCAGTCAGAGCCCAGACCTGAATCCAATTGAAAATCTGTGGTGTGACCCAAAGAGGGCTGTGCACAGGAGATGCCCTTGTAATCTGGCAGATTTGGAGCACTTTTACAAGGATTTTGCCCTTTACTTTGGCAAAGATTCCCAAGGCGAGATGTGCCATGCTGATAGGCTCTTACCCCAAAAGACTGAATGCTGTCATAAAATCAAAAGGTGCTTCAACAATGTATTAGTTTAAGGGTGCGCATCTTTATAAAACCATGTTATTGTAAGTTTTTTATTGTTATTTTCCCCCTTAAAAGATTTCAGCTTGCTTTTCAATTGAAATAGACAGCTTATATGTTATATGTTAAATATGGAAAAAATTCTGAAGTGATTTATTTTGGTGTGATTTTTTTTTATATCTCAAAACCCTGGCATTTTAACGGGTGTGTAGACGTTTTATATGCACTGTAGATACTGATTTTTAAAAATGAGGCGGGCTAAAAGCTGAAATTAAAGTACCAAAGAACTTGTAGACCAGGGGTGTCAAACTGGATTTCTTTGAGGGCAGGATCAGCATTGTAGTTCTCCTCCACGGGCCGGCTGGGGGGGGAGCAGCGGTTTGGCCAGCAGAGTGCTGTAGGAGGCCATCCAGGCCGAAAAAGAGGTGTGGGGGCACACACAGGCCCCCCCCCACACCCTGTTTTGTCTGCCAGAGGCACCGCGGGCTGGTCCTTTCCTATTTCCAGGCCGGCCCCATGGGCCAGGTTTAAGCACCCCTGTTGTAGACAAAGCAAGTGAAGACAAAAATACTGGAAAATTGAAACTTTTGTAATGTTTCAATTACTAATAAAATGATATCAAGTAAAAATGTTAGTTTTCCTAGTTATTTTAAAATATTTATACAGAAAGAAAACCAAGACTTTCATGATAGTTTAGAAAAATAAAATGTTATCTCCAAGTCATATTACTCCTATGTCAGAATGCGATTGCTACCCACAAAATATCTTTTTTTAAAAGCAACATTATGAATTATGATATAAGATTCCCAAATTTTGTTCTGAATTCAACAAAATCATGATTTGCCAATCATACTTCTTCGTGTATGTTAATTAGAATGTGCTCTACTTTCAACATTTTCACTGCAATTTGGAAGGTAAAAGATATACAAATAAAAATCTGGATAGTTAATTTTCTGGTTAAATGTCAAACTGAACAGTACAGACATTATATACCGTAATTACATTCATAAAGCATTCTGTACCAGTTGTTTCTGCCATCTCAACAATATTAGATCTCATTGTTCAGATGCTGAAAGTGGTAAATGATATGACTACTGATTTGCTATTATGTTCTCCAGGTATAATGAGTAGGCCAGGGCAAATGTTTAGATGTTGAAATATATCTCAAACTATAAATAAAAATCAATTCTACAGCATTACTAAGTCAAGGCAAATTATAAAACTTCCAAAATATTAATTATTGGACATGGAATACTCCACTTTTCTTATAAAGCTCATAATTAGAAGGCTAAATTCAAATTTAATATTTCCCTTCAGAAGTGTAAAAAGACATGTTCCCAGTATGCCAGTTATACCACTATTCAGTAACAAACATCATGTCATGGGCTGGAAGGCAGGCCTTCTCAGTAGTACCCACCACACTATGGAACATGCTTAATTAACCCAGCAGTACAGTTAGTTCAAAGCCTCCTTGTATTCTGGAAGATCCTGAATATCATTTCATTTTAATATGTTTCACTTAGAGTGCAATTGCAGGTGACCCTCTGACGGTATTTTTGTGGACTTTAATATGTTTTAATAGGCTTGATGAAAACAATTTTCTCCAAGTTATGCACCACCTAGAATCTTTCTAATTGGGGTGATCTACTAAGTATAATAAATATATAAATCAATCAATCAATCAATCAATCAATAAATCCCCCCTCCCATTCTTTCTTATTATCCTGATTTAGAAAAGCTGAAGATATGACTCAAATGTATTGCCTGACTCAAGGCACTTACCTGCTATGGGAATCCCTCCTAGACCTGTGCTGTGTTGAGGTGGGAGATTTAAGTCCAAGAAATTACTATTTGAAGAGGGATTTGCTGTGTGGTTCAAGTGCATGATGTTATTGCGAGGGAAGGCCATCCAAGGATAGCGAGTTGCTTGGCCTGGAAAACTGAAGGAATTATAAACTGCTCGATGCTGTTGAAATTGTGGGAACCTCTGTGGCAAGACTGAAAATGTGCTATTGAGAGAATTGGCATTTGCGGGTGTAGCAGGATGCAGAAATCCAGATCCTGACCCTTTGGCAGTTGTAGTGTGTGAGGAAGGATTCTGAAGAGATGTTGGTGAGAGAGACGGTTGATCTTGAACTGACAGTTCCTTCTCAATCAGGTCTGCTAAGGCTTTGCGGGTGATATCAAAGGGATCAAATCCCAAGTCATCTTCTTGCTGTTTGGATGAACCAAATCCAAATGCTGCCTGCCAGTCTGTAGAGGAGGATACTGGGATGGTTTCTGAGGAGAGGAGAGGAGAGGAGAGGAGAGGAGAGGAGAGGAGAGGAGAGGAGAATGCCTTCTCAATCCACCTATATCAAACTATTTACAAGTTTTTTTATTTATTTTCTTACCCTCATCCCTATTGTGCATGAAAATCTTTAAATTTGGATTCAAACAGTATTTCTTTTTGTAACTCCCCAAAATGAAGAGAACTTCAGCATTTTTGTCATTTGCATAACTAGAACATATTTAGTACGAAAACATACTTATTAATTTCCATTGACACTAGCAGGACTTAGTTTATGGTATATAGAATTATATTTGTAACATATTTAGAAACAAATGCAAGGCTAAACAGAGAGCAGGAAGATTTAACTACCACTTATTCAGCATCCATTCCAAGTCACAATGGAACTGTAAAAGGGGGGTTTATGACCGATGCAATTTGGGTGCTCAGCAACTGGCTCACAATTACAATGTCACAGAATCCTATGGTCACGATCATCATTTCTGACTTTCACTGCTGGTCAATGGGGAACCTGACAGGAGGGTGCAAATGGTGATAACATAATGTGGGATGCTACAACAGTGTAGGATTTCTCTAATGATGGCAATTGGGACTGCCAGAATTGCCATCATAAGTTGATGTGGTCGTGTAATGTCATGCTTTATGGTCACGTTGCTTATTGATGGCGTTCCTGGTCCCAATTACCATCAATAAGCAAGGACGATCTCTATTTACTGTCACATACCGTGTTTCCCCTATAATAAGACATGTCCCAATAATAAGCCCAACAGGGCTTTTCAGTACATGCCTTGAAATAAGCCCTCCCCCCAAAATAAGGCCCCCCCAACTACTTTCCGGGGAAAGGGGGGGACATGCCGGGAGCCGCTCTTTTTGCGGCGGGCACTCTTTTGGCCGGGAGAGAGAGAGCGAGAGCAAGCGAGAGGCGGGTTCACGCACACCCCGCTGTCAGGCCGAAGCCATCTTATTTGGACACTTTGGCCTGCCACACTTTATGCTTTTGAAACGTATTCTTGCTGTGGGAATTTGGGAGGGGCTGTTGTATGAGGGATGTAGACATGTAGCCATAACAAATTCCTTTAGATTCTCAAGGTCATCCTTTGTCCAGCACCTGCCCGGAAGCTGAGGGGAGTAACTGACACGTAGGCAGAAGGCGACTGGCTAACATCATGAACTTGTGGGTGTGGGGACAAAGGGCTTGATCTTTCAACTGGGTGGAGGCTCTGCCTATGGCAGTGTTTTGAAACGCGCTCCTGCCTGCGAGGCGGCGACGAGGAAGGGATCAAGGCTCCCCTCCTCTTCCTCGCAGGCAGGAGCGCGTTTCAAAACGCTGCCGGAGGCAGAGCCCAGAGGAGCCGAGCCAGTCCCGCGGGGTGTGTGCGCACCCACCTCTCGCTTGCTCTCTCTCTCGCTCTCTCTCTCCCGTCGAGGAGCTGCTCTTTTTGCGGCGGGCACTCTTGGCTGGGAGAGAGAGAGAGAGAGAGCAAGCGAGAGGTGGGTGCATGCACTTCCTGCGGGACTGGCTCAGCTCCTCTGGGCTCTGCCTACGGCAGCGTTTTGAAACGCGCTCCTGCCTGCGATGAGGTGGCGAGGCAGGGATCGAGGCTCCCCTCCTCTTCCTCGCAGCGGAGGTGCTGGTGCACCACGGCTCTCGGGCACTCGCTGCTTGTTCCTCTGCGGCTACTGACGTTGCAGAGCCCTGCAGTCAGCTAGAGAGCGCCGGGCCGCAGGTCGGCCTCGCTGCCCCTTTGGCTCTGCCTCCCGCCCACGCCTCCCTTGCCGGCTCGGGACGCTCATCCTCCACCTGCCCTCCCCATGTCCTTCAGACGGGGGATGCAGGCGAGGGCGGTGCATGGGAATCCCCCGCAGAAACAGCCACCCGGCGCACCCGCCTCTCGCTTGCGCTCTCTCTCTCTCTCTCCGAGGAACGCGACAGAGCTACAAGTCCCAGGTAGGACAAGCGTCTCGCGGACCACCCCGCCCCGCCTCACCTTCCAACCCCCAAATTGCGCCCCGTGAGACGTGCGTCCTACCTGGGACTTGTAGCTCCATCGCGTTCCTAGGTGTTGTGTCCACTGACCCTCCTCCGCCTCCGGCTCTTGAGTGAAGCGGGAGGGGGAAGAAACTCTCGCTAGCTGCCTGAGGAAGCCGAGCTGACAGCCAAACTTCTAGCCAGGCTCTTCCAAACGCGCCCCTCTCTCTCTCGGCGGGGGGGGGGAGGGGCACCACCCCCCCGCCACCGACAGTCCAGGGCAGCCCGTTGTAAAAGAAAACGTCTCGCGAGTTCGAGAAGTTTGATTGAATTCGCAAGACGTTTTCTTTTACAACGGGCTGCCCTGGACACAACGCCGAGGAACGCGACGGAGCTACAAGTGTCAGGTAGGATGCGTGTCTCGTGGTCACCCCACCCCGCCCGACCTGCAACCCCCCAAATTGCGCCCCACTGCGAGACGCGTGTCCTACCTGACAATTGTAGCTCCGTCACGTTCCTCGGTGTTGTGTCGAGAAGCCCATTGTAAAAGAAAACTTCTCGCGAGTTCGAGAAGTTTTCTTGAACTTGCGAGAAGTTTTCTTTTACAATGGGCTTCTCTGGACACAACGCCGAGGAACGTGACGGAGCTACAAGTCCCAGGTAGGACACGCGTCTCGCGGCCCAACATGTCCCACCTCCCAGAAATGAGTCTTTGTGAGACTCGTCATGCCACCGCCGCTGCCTCATGGAGCAGGACTCTGCAAGGCTTGTTGTGCCGTTGCATGCACGAATGGCAGCAGGACCCCAGCTGTGCCGGTATGATGAAGCTCATGGCAGTCCTGCAGTTCATGCATGCAACAGCACAACAAGCCTTGCAAAGTCCTGCTCCATGAGGCGGTGGCGGCGGGCCAGCCGCTCGGCCGGCGCCAAGAACAGGGAGGGGAGGCGGCGGCGATGGGACATCCAGTCCCATGCTCGCCGCCTACTGCACCCCCAAAATAATAAGCCCCCCCCCCCGATAATAAGGCCAAGGCCATATTTCGGGGTTCAAAAAAATATAAGGCCCTGTCTTATTTTCGGGGAAACACGGTACATGTAGGATAAATAAACTACTACTTCATGTTATGTATAAGAGATTCTAAAAGTAAATTACACAGCAAATAAATCACCATAGCTGTTTCAGTTCTGATTAGTTATGTAAATACATTATATTTAATGAGATTAAAACAAGGAGTCTTTAAAGAATAAACAATTTACTGTTATATAAGACACAGTCCACTTCATCAAATGCAACTTGACTATGATCTACCAAAGTTTAGATGCTAATAAATTGGCAAGTCTTTCTTGTGAGATGAGACTCTTCATTATTTTCATGATAAAACAGAAATATCTTAAATTTGTTAAAATAAATTGTTTATTTTTTTTATTTCAGCCTCTAATGAACTACTGTATTAGGGGGTGAAATTTCAATAAAGGAACATTCTGAAGTCAGCTGTACCAGCTGAGGTTGTACAAATAGTCCTCGACTTACAACAATTGAGCCCAAAAATTTCTGTTGCTAATCAAGACAGTTAAGTGAATTTTGCTCCATTTTATTACCTTTCTTACCACAGTTAAGTGAATCACTGCAGTTAAGTTAGTGATACAGTTTTTAAGTGAATATGGCTTCCTCATTGACTTTGCTTGTCAGAAGGTCACAAAAGGTGATCACATGACCCCAGATACTGCAACCATCAGGGTCAGTTGCCAAGTGGCCAAATTTTGCTCACATGACCATGGGATGCTGCAATGGTCGTAAAAGTGAAAAAAAGCCGTAAGTCACTTTTTTTTTAGTGCCATTGTAACTTCGAACCATTACTAAACAATTGGTTAAGTCAAGGACTACCTGTATCCTGAAATCAATCCTCTAAGCTAATAAATGTATGCATGTATTATATCAATTTGTGAATGTTGTTCATATAGAGCAGGGGTGTCAAACTGCCGGCCCGCGGGCCGGATGCATCATGCGCAAGCCAGGCCCATACTGGCTCTGCAAAGGCAAAAATGTCACAATATGTCATGATACATCACGTGATGCAATTGAGTTGACACCCGTAATATAGAGGCATGATTCCTCAGAGATTTATATTTAAATATATTAATGCCAGGTAACAAAGCCTATGATATATAAATTAAGTAAATCACTGTTTGTAATTATAAGGAAAATATTCTAACTAATCCTGATGTTAAATTATACTGCATTCATGCACAATATGTGAAATTTTATTTTAAGAAAGTATCTGTTAATGTAAGATACAATGTTCATTTCTTTAATAAAGTTTATCATCACCCACACAGAAAATCTTTACAAAAATATTACCATGGCTTTTAATAAGTAATCATGATTTACTTTAAAAGTGAAAATAAACCAAACTACTATTTCAAATTACAATGTGCAAATATTTATTAATAATTATTCTTCTACTACACATTATAGTTATTTATTTATCATATTTAGAAAAAAAAAACACCAATCTCCCTCATAGAGCGACTCTATATTACCTGATGTGAAGAGACTCTGTGGCTCTGGTGCCATGGGCCAGTCACTAGACGTCTGCGGGGAGCTGGGAAATGGGGGGAGTCCACTTGGAATTGGGTTGGGGTGCCGAAAGTTGTCTGAGAAGAGGGACTGTGACTCTGTTATAGCTCCTTCAAATGGAGAACGTGCACTGTGATTGGATGAATTGATTGGGATGACTGAATTGGATTTTGATAAACCAGGAGGTGGTGATGGTGTGTCGCTATTTGATATCTGAGGAAAAGGTCAGGCAAAATAAGATTCAGTTTTGTAAACTATGCTACAACCGTAAAATAAAAAAAATCTTAAGAGAGGATAATGTTATCGGCATACTAGATAATCCGTGACCCACTGGATCATTGTTTCAGATATATTACCTAAACAGAGAAACGGAATGACCATGGGTGGGCAAAACCAAACCAAACCAAACCAAACCAAAACAAGTGACTTGCAACTTCCTGCCGGCTTCCTCATTGACTTTTCTTGGGAAACAGGCAGGGAGTACTGGAAATGCACTGATGCAGTCACAACTTTGCCAAATTTCAATACCATAGAAAGGTCCTGGATTTTGGATGTATTCTGTAAGTTAGTCCATTTGAGGTATATAAATTCAAAAATTGTCCTATGATTCAGAGTTTTTCCCAATTGAAGGTTACAAACAATCGAACAGACCCAAGAGTTTCAGTAGTATATAGATATTTTTAAATCATTTCTAAAAATTTGGCAGCTGAGAAAAAATCTACCGTATTTACTATAAGTTTAAATTAAAGACTTATATATTCTTACATGCAGGCAGGTCTCTCTTTGCCACATATTAGTTATAATTACAAAAATATGCAGCTAACAAAATTCAGAAGCACTTGTTAGAATCTTACCTGTTGTGAGTTGTCACAATTTCCTATACTGAGAGAATCTGATGGCTTGTCAATAGAGCTAGAGAAAAGAAACAATACTTAAGCAAATGGAAAATGATAGAAAATCAGTTTAATGGAGTAAATTATAGGAAGTAAAATTAAAAACTTTTACTATCTTAAAGAGAACTTTGTATTGTTTATTAGTAACTATTTTATATATCCATTCGCATATTTGCTTTACTTTTGAATTTCATTAGCTTTACTTAATGAAAAATTCAATTAGAAATATCCTGACTTAAACTGCACAAAATTAACAGAATAACAGAGTTGGAAGGGACATTGGAGGTCTTCTAGTTCAACCCCCTGCTCAGGCAGGAAGCCCTATACCATTTCAGACAAATGGTTGTCCAATCTCTTCTTAAAAACTTCCAATGTTGGAGCATTCACAACTTCTGGAGGCAAATTGTTCCACTAATTAATTGTTCTGTAAGGAAATTTCTCCTTAGTTCTAGGTTGCTTCTCTTCTTGATTAGTTTCCATCCATTGCTTCTTGTCCTGTTTGATTATTTAAACCTTATCTGCAATCAATTCCAGTTTTAATTATTAGAATAGAAATTTATTTGCAAGCATTTTTTAATGTGAGCTACAGATGAAATCAGGAATGGAATGTAATCCCCTCTCAATCACATAAGCTGCCAGGGTGACATTGGGCTAGTAATTGTCTCTCAGCCCAGCCTACCTCAAATTTTGTTTGGGAAAAGTAGTCTTATTATGCTGTCTTGAGCTCTTGAATGTAAGGTGAGATATCAGTCCAGTAAATAAATGAATGGAAAAGCTCTCAGTGTGACTTTCAGATTGATAAATGAGATAACACTGGATTCCAGACTGATGGTTTATATGTAATGCTCAAGAGATTCTGATATTCAGATTAAAAGTATACTAGTTTGGAAGAGGCAGGAGGAATTGAAATTAATCCAAGTCTTGTTTTGAATCATTTATTTTAACAGAAAAGCTATATTTTTTTAATGTGATGTCTCTTTCTAGTAATTCTAGCCCCATGGTAGCACAATGGTTAGAATGCAGAATTGCAGTTTAACTCTGCCTATAGTTAGGAGGCTCAAGGTTGACTCAGCCTTCCATCCTTCTGAGATCGGTAAAATGAGGACCCCGATTGTTCGGAGCAATATGTTGACAATGCAAACCACTGTAAATCACTACGGAGTAGTATATAAATCTAAGTGCTATTGCTATTTGGAACACTCGAGTAATCTGAACATCTTAAAACTGCCATTCACAAATTTACTCCACAGGTAAATTAGCTTGAAAAACCACTGTAACAGAAAGAACAAGGGAAGATCAATACAATACATGGATGATGCTGTAATTCATAAAAAAATAGGGAAAGAGTGGCTTGAATGAGTTACAGTAATGTAGGTCAAATGCAGATAGTGAATCAAGCACTATAAAGAATCAAGCGAGCAAAAAAGATTAGGTCAGGTACACATACTGGAATGTGTGTTTTTAACTGGAATTAAGCTATACATATTTGCCTGTACAGAGCTCTTCCACTAATCCAAATAAATTTATCAGGAAACACTGATAAAAATCCAAGATTTCAACATTCATTGTCATGGCTGTTCAGCAGAAGAATAGTACATAGCCTACTACATCACTGATTTGGTAGAAGCTATAGATAAGAGATACAATACTGAACATCACTGGTTAGACATATTGTATTAAAGTTAATAAATTAACATGTTATATTAACAAGGCAAAAGTTACAACTGTCTTCACATTGTAACGTCAACTGCAGTAATGATTACCAGAACCTAATTGAAGCCACAAGTACAATTAAAATCATCCAGGTAATTCAGGTAATAGTAAATTTTCCATAAAGTAACAAATTAGTAACAATACAGATTTCCTTAAATCATGTTGAGGATAGAACAATGTTATGGGCAATAGTAATAATCTGGAGAAGTAGGTGGAGAACTGCAACCAAGACAATGGTTAGAAAAATGAAATCTCTGTCTGGGACAGAAAAGTAATTTGAGAAAGTGTCTCAGACATGACCTCCCTAGTTCTCATAAAAATAAAGGGAAAGTGGGGGAAATGCACTCAGACTTATAAGATTCTATTACTATAATCTTATAATAAAAGTAGTATTATCATTCATAACTCTGGTGTCCTAGTCTTTGTCTGAAGGGCAGACAAAAGAAGTCTTGGAATGTTCTGCTTTAACCATGTATTTGAATACAGTACTGTACTATACTATTCTCTCTTAAATAAATAAGCATTTAAATAAACACATTTTAAATGTCCATATTTTTAAACTGTAACAAAGCTCCCCTCTTTTATCACCTATTTATTCAAACAAGATAGTGATCCAAACATATACCAGTACCAATATAATCCAGAATATGTTACTTTCATTTTGTTGCTGAATTTGTACACAATCCACTGGAGGAAAAATTATTTTTAATATGCACAGTCTCTGGAGATTCTCAATCATCCAGATCATGGTTGTCACAACACTTCACTTCTCATCCAAGAACTGAATTTGGTGAACTGAAGAAGCTTATTGGATGAGAAGAGAAACATTTTCAAGAAAAAAACCAAAGAAAGTCCAGTTGCCTATTGAAAAGCACCTTTGTACATTGTTATATGCAGCTTGTCAGATTAGTTATTAGAAGAATAAAGAGAGAATAAAGGGAGTTGAACTAGAACTAAATTAATACTTGGAAAAAATAGATCTTCCTCTAAAGCAGTGGCCCCCAACCTTCCTAGCCCAAGGGACTGGTTTCGGGGGGGGGGGAGATGGTTTCATGCACAACCTAGTCCTTGTGCATGCGGAGATGAAGCTTTGCTTGCTCACCCACGGCTTGCATGGCCCAGTTCCTAACAGGTCATGGACCAGTAATGGTCTGTGGCCCAGGGGTTGGGAATCCCTGCTCTAAAAAACTAAATTATGAAGGAGACCTCAATTGTTTTGCTGGAATGTATCCTATGCAATTGCTGATACAATATATCTCTGCAACAATTACTGCAACAACACATAACAATGGTAACATTTAAAATCGTATGGTCTAATAAAACTATTAAAAGAGAAAAGTAACAATAAAACTATAATTTAATCATCACAGTGCAATATATAAAATCTGGATGGAAAACAATCAGATCAATATTCACTATTAATATTATTTTGAAGAATGGCATTAGCTATTTCATAGATGAAAGTGATATGGTCAATATTAAACTTTATAAATTCTTTATAAAGAATATGCGAAGATAGTAAGACGAAGGAACAGCTACAGTATTAATTAGTAGAACAAAAACCCCTCAGCATGCAAATTGTCTTTCTTGAAATTAGCCAATTTTGTATCCAATTGTCACTAAAGTGATTTTAGTACTTTTAAAATATAATATAAATCCTAATTACTGGCAAAACATCCTAATAGAAGAGATACAACTGGTTTACTTGTAGTGTATTCTTTCCACTCCTGACATGTCTTTAAAAAATTCTTCAAAAATTGTTTTATACCACCCAGAATTGCCTGCAATGAGATGGGCAGTAATATAAATTTGATTAACAAACAAACAAGCAAATATGATTCTAACGCTGTGAGTTTTGATATTCAAATTAAAAATAAATTTAATCTAAGAATTGTAAACTGTTAGATGATTTTGTGCTTGTAACAATAAAAACAAAAATCATCTTTTATTTTTAAAGTGAAAATATTTAAATGAGGCACTGAACCTAGGCACCCCTCAGAAATATAAAATAACTTTGTAAACTATTCTCACAATAAAGTCTAATCTTAAATTTACAACGGTTTATATTTCAAAGTGTCTTAATGGTCTAAGCCTATATATCCCAAGACTATGCTTTCACTGAATCTAGTTAGGGCAACAAAAGTCACTACTCTCCCAGCCATGCAAAACTGGTTGTAAAATCTGGTCTGGTCACATAATGACTTGCTTAAAAACTGCATCACACTTAGCAACCAAAATTCTGGTCCCAACTGTGGTCATAAGCTGGGGAATATCGATATAAAGTGCATACAGAATCAGTAGTATTTATTTTCAAGTGCATTTATTTAAAATAAAAAACACAGTGGCTCAAGTGCTTAAGTCAGCGGAGAACGTATATTACTCCAGCGGTTCGAGTCCTACCACCGTGTGATGGAGTGAGTTCCCTTGCATCAGCTGCTAACAACCTAGCAGTTCAAAAGCATGAAAATGCAAGTAAATAAATAGGTATCACTTAGGTGGGAAGATAACAGTGTTCCATGTTTCACTGTACGCTTTGTGCTGTGGCGTGATGCTGACCATATGATCATAGAAACATCTTTGGACAGCTCTGGCTCAATGGCTTAAAAAAACAGAGATGATCCATGCCCCCTAAAGTCAGCTACAACTAGTGGAATAAAACCCACAGGGACTCCTTTACCTTTACTTTTTATTTAAAATAAAATAGCATTTCACTACCTAAGTTTAGTGACCTTTGTCGGAACTTGATTATTCCAAAGTTAACTGACAAAAAGAAAGACAAAAGGTAACTTGGAAATTTATTTAATATAAAGGAGTAAACTGGAAAAGATATTAAAAATTGTATATTACATTTCTGTTATTTAACACTTTCTAAACATGTTTAAACTGAATTGGAACAGATTGTATTTTTCAGATACTCAAGATTTAATGTTGAAATTTATTCCATCATAGAATCATGAAAAAGTTGGCTTGATAAATAGCTGCCTAAATATTCAAGTTTTCCTTACAAATATAAATTTTAATATCTCATGATAGTGAAAATATATCTCTGACTATCAAGTAAGTTCCTAGAACCAATTAAAGCTGAGGTATGCAACTATGAGGAATTTAATATGTCTTATCCCAATATTTAATAATTTCTGCCTTCTATTCCTTAAAACATTAGAATTTTTACTGATATTTGGAAGGGGGGGGGCTGGAGAGGCCACACTGAAACCTTTGATAGGTTACATGCAATCTTGACATCTGAAACTACATTCCCGATTTAGGTGAAATGCTGAATATCTATCAAAATATATTTTTTCTTTCTCAAACCAAAAGCATTAACAGAAAAACATGGTCATTTTCCCTTTCATTTCCTTCTATAACCTAGATAATACAATGGAAGGATAGGCAGAAGGAAAAGCCTCATTTTATATATGACTGTGAAGTTCCTGCTCAGCTGAAATCGCATTAGATTTTAAAAATATTTTCAATATATTTCCTATGCTTATAGCTGAAATAAATTAACAGTCACAAACCATTACCACACTATTTTATAACCCACGTTAGTAGATATCTATTCATTTACAATTAATATAAAATAGACTACTTGCTTCTGGGTAGGACATTAAACTTGGATAAAAGAACATAAAATGCTTTGTCAAATGAAGAGTGGTGTCACAGATATATTCTTCTACAGGAATGGTGCATCCTGAAGTATTCAAATATCATCATTAGATGTGAAGCATTCATTCAATGCAAGAGTAACTATTGAAATAAAAGGCACTTCATCTGTTCATCTATTACTACTAACTTAATTGAGCAATTTGTGTACTGGACCTCATATTATTTGTTTCCTTATTACACAGTATTACTGCAACATGAAATATACAAATTGAACTACATCAATGTGCTTTAGAATATGCACTTTTAATCCAAGATATAAAAACCCGTGCAAAATATTCATGATGCCAGAGATTTCTAAACTACTAATTACAAATCCAGAAACTTTTAGGAATGGGAAAAGTTAATGCAACTCAGTACAGCGCCATATTTGTGTAATACCAATATAATATTAGTGAATATTTTTATTTTTACATTTGATTCAAAATATTTAAACCACTTAAGTAAAGGTCACCAGAAATCAGAGTTCTTACGCTGCAATATAAGTTTGTTGTTGAACTGTGATATTATCCTTTCCTAGAATGCTGATGTCAACGATTGTTTAAAAATGTTTCATCTCATTTGCAACCCTTACCTTTATACAGGCATCTACTGAAAAGCTGCTCATTGAATAATGAACAGTTTTTTTCACCCACATTAGGATTAAGAATCAACTAGTGAACTGGGGCAACCATATTTATTTATAATTTTATCAGCATTTGAATGCAGCTCTCCAGACAGAGGCTGGAAAAAATCATCCCTCCACAACAGTGAGAGAGAAAGAAAACTAACTGAAGTATAAAAGGCAGCACAATTACCCGAAATCTGAATCTGGACCATCTGGAGTCATGTGTTCTGGGTCTGTGCCATTTTCTAAAATAGGAGGCGTTTTCCTGTGTTCCATTGTTAAGCCGTTGACTGATTTACTTGAACTCTGTAATGATGGCCAGGCATCTTTGTTATTACTGTTGGGTCTGGAAAGAGGTGAAAGTAAAAGAGAGTTCAAGTTATAGAGAAAATCTTAAAACTGAAACATTGGGGAAATTATTCCTCATTCCTTAAATGGTGCTGAGGAACAGAAAAATATTTAACTCAAATTGTAGTGTCTGCATGTAACACTACAGAAGTAAAAGTGAGGAAGGGTTGCATCAGGTAAAGTAGTTACATTTGTATTTGTGAATATGTAATGGTCCAGGCAAATCTGACCATCAAAATCTAGAATCCTCAAAGACTTCACATTGTCTGTTTTTTTATTATTTCTTGAATATGGTTCATCTTCCATCTGATAAACTGTATGCCTACACTCTCAATACGAATTTTCCCTGTGCTGGCTGCATACTTCTAAACCGTATTAGTTATTGTAAACCTCAGCTAACCTATCTTGCTCTTAACCCCTTCCCATCTTTTAATCCCCAACACTTTTACCAATAAGCACATCTAAATGAATTAGGCTCCTCTAGAATGGAAAAGGAATTAACAGTTTAAATAAAATTTATAACATCATCTTTAGTTATTTAGATGATTTCCATAGGAATACATGAACTTCTGTTCATATTAAAAGAAACATGATTATAGCTGTTTTCTTCTGCTTGTTGATCCAGTAGTTTTTCCTTGTTACTTTTAGAAAGTGCTATTTATATGAAAAAATAAAAGATTTCAGAACCTTATACTACATGTTACATATGTGTACAGGTAGTCTTCGACATACAACATTTCATTTAGTGATCGATCAAAGTTACAACGGCACTGAAAAAGTGACTTATGACCATTTTTCACACTTATGACCATTGCAACATCCCCATGGTCACGTGATCAAACTTCAGATGCTTGGAAACTGACTCATATTTATGATGGTTGCAGTGTCCTGGGGTCATGTGATCACCTTTTGTAACCTTCTAACCAGCAGAATCAATGGGGAAGCCAGATTCACTTAACAATTGTGTTACTAACTTAACAACTGCAGTCATGCACTTAACAGCTGTGGCAAGAAAGTTTGTAAAATGGGGCAAAACTCACTTAACAAATGTTTCACTAAGCAACATAAATTTTGGGCTCAATTATGGTCGTAAGTTAAGGACCACCTGTATATGCTCCAGCATTGATTTTTTTGCAATATAGAAAGTTCTGGATTCTCAAAAATGGTTTAAAAGAAATCCATATGAATATGTATATATGCATTTTAAAACTATATAAGCTGGTAATGGAACAAAAAACTCTTTTACAGTTTTCCATTTTTGGGATCTATTCGCTGTTTTTCTTCATTAGTGCCTTTATCCTCTCCAGCAATGGAAGAAGATAAAAACAGCACAAATGCTTCAGTTCCGGTTTTCAAATGGAGAATGACAATCTCCCAAATTATTATCAGTTATCCTAATCTCTTCTCAAAAATGCAGTGTTCAGAATAAATTGATACCTAAAAATCTGTTTTAAATGAATGTACTGTATTTATAATTGCTACTGCTGCAAAGTTTTAATAAAATGGGCTTCCTAAAAATACCTTAAACAGAAAGTAGGAATTTGACATTTCCTACAGAAGAACAGGCAATTTCTGTAGTGACTTTTCCACAACATATACATATACATGTATCAAAAATCTTAATGAAATATTATTTGGCACAAATTACATTGGTATTTTGAGAAGAGGGCCATCTCTGCCTGCCACTTAATACCACTTCTTTTACAAACAAAGATAAATAAGTTCTTCAAAAAACTCAGTTCTTTAAAAAAAAATGCTACCAAGAACAGCTTACTAGACTCTAGGATTTATTTTGATTCACTTTCATGCTGCTTTCTTTCTTTTAAAGTCTGATAGTGAAGACTTAAATGCTGGGTGGCATAGAAAATTTATAAACTATATTTATAGATATAAAATCTATAAACTGAGAGAATCTATCTTTGGGTCAAATAAATATATCACAAATGCCAGTTTGATGTCAGTCAATTCTACACAAAATCATTTTGCAAGAGTGATTATGAAGCTTTAGATTCCTTCCTTGTTGCGACAGGCCACATCAGAATTTGTTGCCATTTCAGAATCCAATGCTGTTATTTCTTCTTGTCTTATAATCCAACTCATTTTGTGAGAAAATTTAATTTGAACCTCACTTGATGTTTCCTTCGATATATATATTTCTCTCTTGAGACAGATATTGTATAACTAAATAGAACATTATCCAAACAAGACACGCAAATTAAAAAGATCAAGCTGATTGTCCTGTTCAATTGAAATCAATCGCTTGGATTAAGAAGAAAAGTCTAGAGAACACTTCTGGGTCGTGTCGGTGGTGCAGAACAGGGCTCTGTTCTCACTGTCTGATTTTCTACGTTTGGAGGCCGGTGGAGGCGAAGCGGAACCCTGGAGGGGCGGGCATCGTAGAGGGGATACCTCAGGGGCGACGGGGAGAAGAGCGATCCCCCGTTGTGACAGGAGGAACCCCTTAATCCCGGCGTAGAAGAGACCGGCTGTCATGGCCAGGTCCGGAGGCACGGCGGCCTGATTCATGAAGGAGAAAAAAGTGTGAAGCAGCGATAAGAATCGGTGGAGAGTGAGAACGAATGATCAACCGGGTTACATCGTTAAACTAGTGAAAGTGAAAGCTGACAGGCAAGTGAGACTCTAAAGTGAGAGAAGCGGCGATTTAGTGGTGTGAGCGAGAGACGGCGAAGAAGGAGTCGGCAATCGTAGCGGAAAGAGAGGAGAGTGTGAATGTTCCGAGCGACTGCTATTTCGGGGAATTTGACATCGGAGCTGATAATCGAAAGTGAACTGGTTGACACTTAGTAGGGCAACTTTGCCTGTGTTTGTGAGTGGCTCTGGAAAAGGTGCTGGTACAGAGGAAGGACTGGTCCGAGTTTGGGAGTAAAGACTAAAGTGACAGCGACAGTGACTGTGCAAAATAGACGGAAGTAGACATCTTGGATTTTGGACTTTAGATTTTGAACATGGAGATTTCGGAGAGGTAAGGGTGAGAAGCAGGAGTAAAGAATATTGGTGAAATTGGTGAAGAACTCTGGAGTGTTTATATCTATACCCAGTTTGATACTTATAATATATATTTATCTATTTATATTTATATTTATATTTATATTTATATTATATTTATTAATTAATCAAGCTATATATGATAGAGACTTTATAAACTTATAATTGATTATAGATTTATTTATTGGTTATATTTGTTAATAGACAACTCTATATTTAGATTAAGAGGATATATTCCGGTAGATTTCTGTATAGTATTTTAGTTATAGACAATTAATATCTTATAATAGTATATTTAAACAGCTATATAGGTTTATATATGAAAAATTGATGGTTGCATAATGTTTATTTGATTGAGTATATAGCTGTGTATTAGATTTAAGTGTGATAAGAAAAGAAGATATCTGAGATTCTGATAGATAGTCTATGGTGCTGTGGAAGAGTTTTTTCAACAAGTTAAGTGTGACTAGCACGACAACAACTACTAAAACTGTTAAGAAAGCAACGCAGATGACAGCATCCCCATCAGGGCAGAGAACAATAGGAGACATGTTGGGGGGTGAAAAATCAGGATCGGGATCCTCCTTAAATTTACAAAGCATACAAGCTACTCTGAATATGATGCAGGAAGTGATGTTGGAAACGCAAGAGTCAATAGTGAAGAACCATGAGGAGATGAAGAGTGATATGGGTGAAGTGAAAGAGAGGATGGGGAAGATTCAAGAGTCAATTGTTAAAAACGAACAGAAAATAAAGATAGTGGAGGAAAGAACAGAACAAACGGAGAAAAAATTAGAAGAAACGGAGGAAAGGCTGATGGCAGTGAACAGGGACCTGGAGGAGGCAGTTATGCATCTGGAGTTAGAAAAATCGGCCTTTTATCTAAGGTTCCAAAGTATGAGAGAAAAAGGAAGAAGATCTAGCGAATCTCATGATGGAAGTCTTGGCAGAGGTGCTACAGATGGAAAAACGGGAAATGCAGAATAGTATTGATGAGATTTATAGAGTCCAGACCAACTATGCCCGATGCCATAAGCTACCACGTGAAGTACACGTAAGATTCGCAAAAAAGACAGTGAGAGATGAAATTTATAGAAGGACAAGAGACGATATTGATATATGAGGGGAAGGAAATTATGACTCTTAAACAAATACCCAGACGAATCAGAGAGCAAAGGAGGAATTATAACTTTCTCTCATCGCAATTAGTGAAAAATAAGACAATGTTCCGATGGTTGATACCGGAGGGTATGCTGGTATCATGGCAAGATAAAAAAATAAGAATTGATACTTTGGATAAAGCTCGAGAGTTTTATGATATGCGATATGTAGCAATGGATGAAGAACAGGAGATTGGAGATGTATTGGAGGAGGAAAGTCAGGAAGATCAACAGGTAGAAGGAAAGGAGGGAGACCAAGGAATAAGAGAGAGATCGGATAGAGATCAACAGGAAAGGGAAGGGCCGAAGGCAAGGATACAAAGGGAGACAAGACAGAGGATAGGAACGAGGGCAACTAGTAAGCAATAAGATGGAAGAAGAAATCAAATTAATATCACTTAACATAAATGGGTTGAATTCGGCGGTTAAAAGAAAGTTAGTATTTTCCAAACTTCAAAAACAGAATATGGACATTATATGCCTGCAAGAAGTACACATTAAAAAACAGCAAGGTGGCATTCTAGAATTTCCAAAAATAGGGAAACTACATTTGGCTCTGGCACAAAAAAAAAAAAAAAGCAAGGTGGAATTAAAAAAATTAAAAAAAAAAGAAAAAAAAAATGGGCGGGAGAAAAAAAAAAAAAAAAAAAAAAAGAGTGGTATAGCGGTATATATTAAGAAAGGTTAAAACCAAAACAGATATATGCAGACGAAGAAGGGAGAACACTACTAATAGAGGTATTAATAAGACAAAAACGTACACTTCTGGCAGTCATATATGCGCCAAATACAAATCAGAGGGAATACTACATAGGAAGATAGTAGAATTAGAATTTGAGAATATTTGTCTGTTAGGAGATTTCAATGCGGTAGTTGACTCCAAAAAAGATTATAAAACGGGGAAAAATAAGAAGAAGAGGAGGAAAATATTGCCGAACACTTTTTTTGAAATGGTACAAGTATTGAATTTGAAGGATATTTGGAGAGAATTGAATCCGCAAAAAAACCCAATATACTTTCTTTTCAAACCCATATAACTCATGGTCCAGGATAGACATGGTATGGATGGATATGGAATTGGGTAATAATATAATGGATGTAGAGATTGTAGTAAATTCATGGGCGGACCATAATCCATTAATAGTGAAATGGAAGGGAAGAACAAAAAAGAAAGGGAGATGGACCATGAATCAGAGGGTTTTAAAAGAAAAAAAGTATGTTCAATGGATAGAAAAAGAATTGGACTTCTTTCTGCAGGAAAATAGAAACTAATATACAACCTTACAGAATTTATGGGATACTAAGAAGGCATATGTCAGAGGACTAACAATAGCCTATATGGCAAGAAGGAATAAAGAAAAAAAAGAACACCACCTTGAACTGCAGAAGAAATTGGAAGAATTAGAAGTTAGGATGCAATACTCCCAGGATGAGGAAACTAAGAGAGAAAAAGAAATGATTAAGCATAAAATTAATTTAATCACACAGGAAGAAATGGCTCAGAAGCTTAGACTGATGAGACAAAATTATTTTGAACATGCAAACAAACCAGGGAGATGGTTGGCCTACAAATTAAAAAAGAAAGAGAAAAAAGATTAATTCAACAACTACAAGATGAAGAGGGAAATATATGTCATCAAATGGAAGAGAAGAAGAGTATTGCACAGAAATTCTTTAAAATGTTGTACAATCAGGAAAAGATAGTGGAAGAGGATATTAAAAATTATTTAAATGAGAGGAATCTCCCCTTAGTATCAGATATAACCAAAGAAATGTTAAATGATAAAATCACGATGATGGAGATGAAGACAGCAATTCAAAAACAAAAAAACAATAAAACCCAGGGGCCAGATGGAATTCCTGCAGAATTTTATAAATAAATACAACAGCCAGTGGAGTCATTATTATTAGATGTGTATAATGAAGCATTGGAACAGGCAAAACTACCCAAGTCATGGACAGAGGCTTTCATAACCCTTATACCAAAAGAAGATACAGATAAACAACAAATTAAAAATTATAGGCCAATCTCGCTGTTGAATGCCGACTACAAAATATTTGTAACAATAATGGCCGAAAGATTTAAAAAAATACTTAATGAAATCATACATTCCGATCAAAATGGGTTTCTACTCAATAGATATATAAGAAAATATATAAGAAACAATACCCGGATTATAATGAATGTTCTGGAATATTACGAGGTCCACTCAGAAAAACAGGTAGCGCTGATATTTGTTGATGCCCAAAAAGCATTTGACAATTTGAATTATTTTCTTATTAATCAATTAAACACTATGAATTTTGGGGAAAAATTTACGAGATTGATCAGGGCGATTTACACCAACCAAATGGCAAAAATAATAGTAAACGGGGAAACAACAGAAGACTTTAGTATAACTAAGGGCGTGAGACAGCGATGCCCCCTGTCACCTCTCCTATTTATACTATCCTTGGAAGTATTATTAATACAAATTAGGCAAAAGACGGAAATAAAAGGATTGAAAATTAAAAAGGAAAAATATAAAGTGCAAGCCTTTGCCAACGATTTGGTGTTTATTATAGATGATCCATTAGATTATCTATAATATTAGGGAAATAGAAGAATTTGGCACAGTGGCAGGGCTTAAAATAAACAAAGAGAAAACTAAAATATTAACTAAAAATTGTACCAATAGGCAGAACAAGGAATTGGAAGAGAAATTAGGGATTCAAATTACTAAGAAGGTGAAGTATTTGGGAACATGGGTAACCGCAAAATGTTCCTCGATTAAAGAGAATAATTATGACAAATTACTACAACAAACACAAAAGGATTTGGATAAATGGGCAAAATTGCAAATATCTCTAATTGGCAGAATCTCTACGATAAAAATGAACGTACTACCTAAATTTTTATACCTTTTCCAAACGGTACCAATAAAGTTAAAGAAATTTTTTTTCGAACAATTAAATAAGATGATATCAAAATTTATTTGGTTGGGGAAAAAAGCCAGGATTAAACGTAAGTTAATGCAGGATCTGAGAAGTAAAGGAGGTTTTGGTCTCCCAGACTGGGAGCTTTACTATCATGCGGCAGCCGTGACGTGGCTCAAGGATTGGGTTCAATTGAAAAGTAAGAGGATACTGACATTAGAGGGTCACGATCTGCGAATCGGCTGGCACGCATTCCTCTGGGAAGGGAAGAACAAAATTCATGTATATTTTCAGAGGCATTTAGTGAGGGATGCTCTGATAACAGTCTGGGAGAAAATAAAGAAGAACCATTATAGGAAAATTCCAATTTGGGTGTCAACAATGGAGGCGATGATATATCCAAACGTTTCAGACCTAAACAAGATGGTGAAATATTCGGAATTATTAGATGAACAAGGAGAACTAAAATCAGAACAGACATTAAAAAATCAAGGAATAAAGATTGACTGGTGGCCCTACCTTCAAATTAAAACAAGATATAAAAAAGATGTAGAACAATTTGGTATTTATGGAAAACAAATGGAATTAGATACAATATTACTAGGAACAAGGGAAAAAATGATTACAAAAGCTTACAATTTATTTTTAAGATTCAAAATGGAAGAAGAAATTGTGAAGGAAACAATGATAAGCTGGGCTAGAAATTTCGGGTACAGCATTGAATTAGACCAGTGGGAGAAATTATGGGAAAAGAATTATAAATTAACAAAATCGGCAGCTTATAAGGAAAATCTTTACAAAATGTTCTACCGTTGGCATCTACCTCCAGCGAGATTGGCCAAAATGTATCCAAACTGTTCAGCGCAATGTTGGAGATGTGGGTTTAAACAGGGTACTTTTTACCATATGTGGTGGAACTGTCCAAAGTCAAAGAAGTATTGGAGTAAAATAAGGAATTGGCTAGAAGAGATTACAGGGCATAAAATAGAAATGAAACCAGAGCTATTCCTCCTAGGTATCTTAGAGGCGAAAATGGACAGGAAAATTTAATACATAATATTGCATATATTGACAGCAACCAGAATTACACTAGCGCAAAATTGGAAACAGACCGATTGTCCGCCGGATGCAATGATCATTAGGAAAATATTGGAATGAGCTGAGATGGATAAGTTGGCAATGGAATTGAATGAGAGAGATGAATCAAAGTATTATCAGGTCTGGAATAGATGGTATACCTGGTTAGAGAACAGAAAGATGATTACGAAGTAAGAATTAGATGATTATATATGAGTATTTTGGAATATTTATATAAGAAGTAATATAATTTATATCTGTAATGAAATTACAAGGAGTTAATAACATAGTAGAATGTATTAAAAAATTAGAATTTAGATAAGCTATGGATAGTAGTGATACTGATACGAATTCGCTGTAATGAGGAAAATTGTTTGTTTTATGTGTTTTTATGTTTTGTGTTTTTTTTTAATGTTGAAAATCTTCAATAAAAACTATTAAAAAAAAGAAGAAAAGTCTACACTGTACTTATTACAAATTTTGCTAATACATTTTTAACTTTACAAAGATCTCATCAACTTTCCTGAACAGAAGTTCCTTTAATTATTTCTCAAGATAATGCTGATCCTCAACACAAGACAAAATGACAAAGAAATATAAGACCCTGTTATCTGAAAGTTTATTTGAAAAGTATTTTTACTAAGCCATTAATAAAAAAAGAACTTATTCTTGATCACCATCCAACCCTATCCAATCATTATACTATTAATTATTTTGCTTTCTCTTAGATTATTAATTAGAATAGAATAGAATAATAGAGTTGGAAGGGACCTTGGAGGTCTTCTAGTCCAACCCCCTGCTTAGGCAGGAAACCCTACACCACTTCAGACAAATGGTTATCCAACATCTTCTTAAAAACTTCCAGTGTTGGAGCATTCACAACTTCTGGAGGCAAGTTGTTCCACTGATTAATTGTTCTAACTGTCAGGAAATTTCTCCTTAGTTCTAAGTTTCTTCTCTCCTTGATTAGTTTCCACCCATTGCTTCTTGTCCTACCCTCAGGTGCTTTGGAGAATAGCTTCACTCCTTCTTGTTTGTGGCGGCCCCTGAGATATTGGAACCAGAGGTGGGTTCCTGCCGGTTTGGACAGGTTCTTTAGAACAGGTAGCGGGAATTTCCCCCCGCTCGCCAAACCGGCAGCGATGACCGGCTGGACACGCCCCTGAACTGGCTCTCTCAGCAGTGCCATAGGCGACGCCATCTTGTTTTTTGCTTCTGCGCACACGCTGAAGCTGTTTTTTGCTTCTGCGCGTGCGCAGAAGCTGGATTTTCAGCACTGCGCATGCGCGTGCCCACGCGGCGCGGGAGGAAGTGAACCGGCAGCGAGGTAAGTCAGAACCCACCCCTGATTGGAACACTGCTATCACATCTCCTCTAGTCCTTCTTTTCATTTACCCAGTTCCTGCAACCGTTCTTCATATGTTTTAGCCTCCAGTTCCCTAATCATCTTTGTTGCTCTTCTCTGCACTCTTTCTAGAGTCTCCACATCCTTTTTACATTGTGGCAACCAAAACTGAATGCAGTATTCCAAGTGTGGCCTTACCAAGGCATTATAAAGTGGTATTAACACTTCACGTGATCTTGATTCTATCCCTCTGTTTATGCAGCCTAGAACTGTGTTGGCTTTTTTGGCAGCTGCTGCACACTGCTGGCTCATATTTAAATGGTTGTCCACTAGGACTCCAAGATCCCTCTCACAGTTACTACTGTTGAGCAAGGTACCACATATACTGTACCTGTGCATTTTGTTTTTCTTGCCTAAATGTAGAACCTAACTTTTTTCACCATTGAATTTCATTTTGTTAGATAGTGCCCAATGTTCAAGTCTGTCAAGATCCTTCTCT